>CM052363.1:14257380-14586942 GCA_028551485.1 Casuarina cunninghamiana | reverse complement strand
AAGGTCTTGGAACCAGCAAGTTGACACCTGGGAGGGCAAGGGCTCTCAATGTTATTTCAATGCCTTGTATGCAGGCAACTGTGAGATATACATCGCTTGGAGATAACATGTATGGAAGATCTCGGGACAGATACTCTGCGACAGCCCTTATAGAAGTATTCATACATTATCTCAAATTCCATTGAAATTAACACTATGTGGCATAAAAATCTTGTGCCACATCAATTATATATCTAAGATTCATAAACATAAACATCTACATATATCTATTCAGTATTAAGGGGATGGTCGCATTATCCAATCATAAATTTGGAAGGTTATCAACCACTTTCTGAGACTAAAATAGATGGCAAGGGTTGCAGCAGGACTTGTCTTAGTTAGAGCAAAACCTAGGGAGATTTCTACAAACAAGTGAAAAAAAAAAAAAAGAGCATCAAAACCTATCACGAAAGCTAATTCACCTGCTCATTTTGGCGACCCGCATATGCAATTCCAAGGCCTTTTTTGCACCAATTCGAATGGATGGATCTTCCTTATCAACATTAAAAGTGTCAATGCATTAGAAATGAGGTTACATAAGATGGAGGTGCAGTCGAGGATCAAGTGCTCTTCCTTATCTATAATTGAAAGTCAGTGTCCAATTGATAAAAGGTAGAGAAATCCTAGTTCATTGAAACCACATATAGTTAAGAAAAAAGATTCACGAAGCCATCCTATTATTTTTGTTTAAAATAAAGGTAATTCATGAACCCATTTAGTGCTTTCAATACATATATCATTATTAGACTCTCTGTTTTCACCATTACATTCGTGCATAGTACAAGGCTTAGCCAAAACACATATCAACTTCAATAAAATTTGTCACATCTAGAATAAACTGATAGGACCACCCCTATTGTCTATTACTCACAGAAAAAAAAAATCATATTCATTTAACAATCTTATATCTAAATTCTATTTTCTCATTCAATGAACTATTCCTCTCCCATCAAAATTGGAAGTTAATATGAAAAAGCAAAATGTGAACCTCTTTTAGGAACCAAAACTGATGAAGTATCTCCGAAATAAAATGTACAACCAAAAATGAGTAATAATAGAAAGACAAAAAATCTGACGAAATAGAATAGAAAGCGAAGGAAAGATTTCCACAATTTCTAACCCTAACAAAGGTATAATTTCTAACCTTAATCAAGTAACAGTAGAAAGCGTAACCCTATAGGTAAGACTAACAACCACACAGATGACTAGAGAGTAGACCAAAACAGGAATTGTCTCACGCTCTCAAGCCCAACCTTTGCATGCTAGGATCAGGATCCTGGACCTTTTCCACATATAACTTCAACTGCTGCTTCAACACAAATCCTCATCCAACTGCAATAAACAAATTGACACCACATCATTTTGATCCACATATAATTCTCTAACAGAAAAGGGTATAAACATCTAGAAAATGAAAAATTCATGACGCCCTAGCAAACTCAAAACCTATCATATTTTGCTGTTGAAAAACTTAGAGAAAAATATTTCACCTCTACCATCATTCCTCCAAGAAATGATTAAAAGAAATTTCGCTCGATAGGGTTCAAAGTCAATCATTATTACAACATGTAGTTTTCCCTACTTTCCCAAAGCCACCATTTCTAGCCCTACATTTCTAAGCAACCAATTACAACGAAATTCAAAGTAATAAAAAAATGATAAAATTTTTTGTCTTCAACTCCTAGTTTTGAAATCAAATTAAGGCTCCACACATGGAAATCCATCAATACTAGTTGCCTAGTTTGTCAAAATAGATTGTTGAGAAAGAAACCAAGCAATTTGACTCAAAGACTAAGCCTAATCATCTTCAATCAATCAAATACCATACTCCAGAATCGAATTCAACAACAAGACCAAAAACTAATAAAGAAACTGGCATATACTCATAAATTATAGGAAACCTAGATGGATAAATACAAGTAGAAAAGGCCACTAGAACGAGTGGTGGAAAAAAGTAAAAAGAAAAATAAACAACCGAGTCAGTGTGGCCTCAACCGAAGAGTCATAATCCTGAATCAATCTTCGAAACCAACCCATGAATTCCTCGTTCAACATAAACTAATCAGAGCTCAGACTGTCCTCTTCTTCACCTCCCCATACTTTCTAAGAGTCGTGGTAGTTGACGGGCCAACGTACTCGCCCAGAGCCACCGTAGTGGATCATTTGAGGAGCTTCTTAGGCAGGAAGACTTTGGTCTGTCTGTCTTGGGTTTGGCACAGGTGTGTTTAGGGGGTCATGAGAGATAGGTGCGGCGGTGGAGTTCCTCAGATACGCTCGGGCTGGGTAGTTCTTGTGAGGAGAAAGGGAATCCGATGGCTTGTGTAACAGTAAGTCAAAGCACAAAAACAGTGATAGCAAAAGAAATTGCCATCCATGGAAATAATTCCGTTTCAAGTCTGAATTCCACTGGTGATAATATGCCATTTTGCGTGCTGTTGCCAACTGATGTTCTTACTCTCCTTCCTTTTCAGTCAGTTGCAATTTTTTTTTTAGTTTGCCTCATTGCTGATTTTTTTTTTTTTCAATGAACTAGCTGATTGAATGAAAGGAAGCCATCTGTATAAAAGAATCAAATTGAAGAAGCTTTGTAGGTGGAATACGCAACTGCTCAATCATATGAAGGCAATGAAATTGAGTCAATACATAAGGTGATGAACCATGGAGTTAAGAGTTCTAGGCCTTCAGCAAACAAGGGCAAGCAGAGGCGAGGAAAGGCCTTTTCTTGTAGCAACCGCGTTGCGAACAAGGTGCACATTTCTCATTTTCCAAAGATCTGTGCCTGGTATAATGTATAACATGTCTCAGCAAACCCACCAGCAATTAGTTACGGTGAGCTGTGCGTAAGTCTTATACTTTGGACTCCACATATGTACCGGAATGAAATAATTTCTTTGAAATAGTTAAACAGTCTTTTAGCACCTACTAGCTAGATGTTAATTTCAGTATATCACCACAGCCTCTGGATAAGTGTAAATGCTCTTGTTATATTGTGCTCATGTCATACACACCTCTGTGGGATTGCGTTTAATACCCTTTACAGAATTGCACTTTGGACATGGTTAGGGGTGCTGGGTCTCCCTCTTTTCCACCGGGGAGGGGAAAGGAAGGAAAAAACATGATTTCATTATTGTTCTAGTCTGTGCCAAAGTTTGGGACTAATCCTCGCCGCTCGTTTGAATTAATTAATCCTTACTAATATTTTCTTTATAACTATGTAGATGAGGGCTTTGGGGTCAGTACTTGCACTACCGTCAACCAGCATAGCTGCTCAAGCCATAGAGGGAGATGATGGGAACGTAATGTGGATGGGCTCGAGGAAGAGATGGCTCATGTGGACGTAGTTTGACTTTTAATAGAAGAGTTTGGATGTTGGCTTTATATCTATTTCATAGTTGGTACAGAGGTTGCGGAACTCAAAAGATTGGTGAGCATCATGTATAGAGTTCGACGAGTTGGGTCCTATTGTAACCATTTGCCTGTTCGATCATGTTCAAGTTTGCTGGCTATGACTGAATGATACACTAACCGTGGTAGCAGAATCCTTGGATGCTTAACACAAACGTGAGCACATGCATTCCACACGATTGTTCCTGTCCTAGCAACTAGGTTCCTCTTGTATAGGCTATGCAGAAATTTTTGTCGTTAACTTAGTAGTGCAGAATGCAGCTGCATTTTTTTCTAATCTCTATGGCAAGAATCAACCATCAGTTTCTCTTTTTATAGGTACGGTTTTGGGGTGAATGACTGGTAATGCTAAAGGAAACCTTCAATTCCCACTTCTTTACAAATCTTTACACAACCATTTTGGATTCATTTTTGTAAATTGTTAGGAATTGTGATCTAAATGATCAGGATGCATAAAGGTGTTCTGTTATTGTGCTTTTCACTAAGCAGCTGATGAAGTGCTCGAACCATGGTGGATGAACAAAATAGAAAGAAAATCATTCTCCTTCAATGGGCTATCAAGTGCAGAAACTATTTATTTATTTTTATTTATTTATTTTATTTTACTCACACACGAAGGGAGACGGAGATTCGAACCCATGACCAGTAGGACTCAGAGAATGTCACTGTACCTCGAGCCTTTGCTTTAATGGCCAACGACTTGTGGACTATCGTATACAAGCGTGCTGAAGCTGTGGAAGCAAATGTGCAAAAGCTGTCCGGGCTCCAATGCAAAGGGGAATGAGATTAACCCTGTAAGTTTCCAAAACAACCAACCAAAAGTGGAAGCAGTAGAGAATTCATTACTTCCCATTGACCAAAGAGTAAGTGTAATGTTGTTGATTTCTCAGTTTTTTTTTTTTTTCGCTCTCTGTAGATGGCGTTGAAAGAAACTTTTGAAATCTCCTCTGACTCCTTTAGCTTGCAACCTTTTCTGGTCCATAATCCCCGTTGTCTTCCCTTTATATTTGGGAAAGCCGAGGGAGCATGAAAAAGGTTGGGAATAGTGGGGACCACGCGATTAGGGACATGCGGGCCCAGCTTTTCTGCGTACGCTGCTCCCACACGGATCGGCGGCGATCATGCATCTGCGTTAAATGCAGCGAAACGTGAGCACCGACTAATCTCCACTGTACAAAGTGAGTTTCTGGGGCGGGTTTTGCGAGCTGTGTTGACAAGAACTGTTAGATCTTGTAATACCGGGACGGCACGCCACCATAATTTTCTTTGAAGCAACCTAATCGCCCGCATCGTAGTGGGTCTGAAAGAGATGCAGGTTCCAAGTTTATGAGGCGTCTGTTGCCAATGTGCGAGTACGTGATGTCGAGTGCCTGTTTTGTCATTTATGGAATTCCCGTCGCATCCTGCAGGGCCCTCTGAATTGTTGGATGTTGACAAACAATAGCCCTGGTCCTTATGCGTGTTTATAAACCCTCTGTGCTAATCTGATCATTTTCATTAATGGGATTGATCCATGTGACTGCTCATTCATCTTCTGTTTCCCTTTTTTCGTTTTCCTCTTGTTTTATATGCTCCTGTCTTTGAACGCTTGTTCAATGTCCTCTTTCCCTAGGCTTGTTTCAAGCTTTGGGAAAGTGAAACGAACCATGTGATTCTGCATGTATTCAATGTCCCTAACATAAAGAAAGACAAAAAATGTAAACCAGTGACTTCCAGGATTCCTCCTCTGCAACCCTAGAACGACGTGTTGTTATCCAAATTCTACCACCCATCAACGGATTTTCCAACTCCGACCATTTCATACGATCTTCGTTCCAAACGTTCCGACCAAATATTTGCTATCACCAATTACACTTTAATTGATGATGTACTAATGCACCCCACACATCTGTTGAACATAAGCCAGTGCGGTCTTTCGTAACCCTCGAATACTAACAGTTACAAGAATTGAAATATTCCTTTCAAAATATTTTATTGGAGCACAACAAATTTAGCAACACAGCTTATAGCAAGGTTGCCTTCCAAGACGTTGAATTAACTCAGGAAATATGATATACTTTTTGATTTCTGTTTCCTGTAGAAGAAGATCTACCAGCACAGGAACAGGCTTTTCAGCAAACATATAACTTGGGATGGCTGTTGTTAAAGCTGTCATCGATCCTTTTATTCTAGAGGCATGGAAAAAAAAAAATTACAATTGACCTGATATTGATGAAATGTTGAGGTTTTGCTATAAAGCGCCCTCTTGGCAATGATGAGGCGTGGATATTAGCAAACATTGGACATGCTGCCTTAGGGAGACGTGTTACCCGCTGCCCACTTGTGCTTTCGGCGTGAGTTTCGGAGGAATTTATTAGGATTCGACTCCCGTCTGTCACAGCTTTTCATCTTCTTTACCAGCGGGTGGGAGCTGAATCTCAGCCATGTTTATATTTAGATAGCTTTCCTTCATGACCTTACGACTGGTCTGTCCTTCCTTTCTCATTTTTCAGCCTAAATTTTTATCCTGTTTAAGTAACTTAAGCGATTTATGTATTGATCCAAGTTTTTATCCTGTTTAAATAACTTTGGCGGGTTATGTATTGACCAAAGCACTTGTTGGACATATTGGTATTTCTAAATCACTTTTTTACTTAACTTTGTTGTCCAGCTAAAAATGTTTTCATCTATTTCATGTTCTTATAGTTTGTAGTTTCATCACTTTAATCAGATAGGTTTTTGGAAATGAGCACCTTTGACCGAAGAAAGATTCTCTTTATCTTCTAAGATTCTCCCTGCCCTTCATACCAGAAAAAAAAAAAAAGAAATAGAAAAGCATGTCAAGATCAAGTTTAACAGTTTTGCTTAATGTTTCTCAATTATATTATCACATTTCTCTTGCGATTTTCTTCTCCGCATATAATTTTTCAAAGTGTAATATCTCCTTAGTGATGGATGCATGTGTTATTACTCATGGCATGTAAGACTTGGAGTATCTGGTAAGGATGTATGTCTTGTTTGTGTTATTATGTTTGAAATCAATCAATAAAACTGAAAGCATCAATGGTATGTTGTCATTTTTCTCGAATAATTTAACTTTCCTTCTCTATGTAGGTTATTTCGTTTCTCTAAAATAAGTAGAAAAGAGAAATTGAGGACAAGTTGCTATACTTTCTCTTCCAATGGATTTACTGCTATTGGTTGTTTTAATTGATGTGGTTATGGTTTTTAATTTAAGTGCTTACTATAAAGCTCTTCATATCCAATTTGACAAGTGAATTCAAACAGGGACTAGGCCCTATGCTGTCAGTCGGGCGCAGGAATTCTTTCATGGTTTGGAGCTGATAATTTTGTTATAGAGGATAAAGTAGTTGCAGCTCATGAGGTAGTGTAGCGTACATATGTTATTATTATCTTCTGTTTTGTAAACCATAGTTAGAACTCAAAAATGGGCAGAAAAGGGGGACTTAACTGTTAATTCTAAAATGGATACGCTAGTATCACAAATTAAGGATTTTTCATTAACCTTTTCCATGACATCCCAAAAGATTAGTCCCACAGTGAGTAGGTAGATTTTCCACGTCAAGTCAGTAGATTGTGAAGGCACTCATCAATGCTAAGTTTCATGTTCTTCACTAAGTGAGATTAGGATTCATAAGTGATTGTTGGTATAATAGTGTAGATATTGATTAACACTTTCCCTAGATTGTTACAATGATACCAAAAGTAATGTAATTATAATTATAATGTAATTGAACTCAGACAGCACATGCCACAAATCTTCACAATAATATTAGGATTTAAGTTGTGGAGATTGTGACACTTGTGCTAAGTTCATTGTTTACAATTTAACCAAAGGGATAGTCATCTGTGATTATTCAAAATGACTAGTAAAATCGTAACTAGAGTGTCCAAATCACTTTAAAAAGGTATCTTCGGTTCATAAGAAATTAATATGGAGTTTAACATCTATAAGAACCTTCATAATCTATATACTACTGCAAGCAATATATCCATCCAGTATGAAACAAAAGCTTTCAGATTTGATTGGGAAAAATCGTGATACCTTGAAATTTAGTCTCATATTGGGTGGGTAATTTGCCACGTTGAATAGGTAGGTGAGAGAAGGGTTCATAAAGGGCAAGTTTGATATTGGTTGTTTATTAGATAAGTCTAGGCTTTATAGATAATTCTAGCAAGCTCTAATTGCAATTTGATTAATCTTTTGGATTAATGGATCATGACATTTTTCAAGTTAAATATAGTGGAGCTTTATGATTTCTTTTCTTTTTAGTTCCTTTATTGATGCTATGAATAGGGATTTGGCTCTCTCTCACTCTCTAAATCCAACTCATTTTTTGCTGCTATTCTTGTATTTAAATTAACCTAGCCTTATGTTTATGTGTATCTATTTCTAAAATCATTTCAACAATTTTACATTGTGCCAATTTCTTAGGAATTTTTAAACACCATGTACATTTGGTCTTCTTTATATTTCAAATAACTAAAATCTTGTCATGAGTTCTTTATTTTCATTTCAAGCCACAAGTGGTATTAAAGCCACATTACCTACTATTCCAAACTTATTACCTCTTAGTGCCACTACTACCAAATAACTTCTTAATGTGTAGAAAGGTATTAAGGACCATAAGTCATACACTAAAAAGGAATAATTGCAAGATAAAGTTTCAATTTAAAAAGGATCCTTGAATTCATGAGCTAGCTTTTGAAGTTAAAAAATGAGTTAGCTCGTTAACATTATTTTTATTCAAAATTTCCTCTAAAAGCTTAGATTAAAAAAGATTAAATAGTTAAAAAATATCTTATGTTATTGGCAGCTCTATTCAATCTTTGAATGGCATGGTTGCAACTCATTGGCGTTGGTATCCCTTCTATTACAATCACTCCTCAACTTATCTTTTTCTTTATTTTCCTAAAAGTAGGTTGTTTTGATGATAGGACAAAGGGTTAGTCAATTTGAAATACATGTGTCTATATATAGACCCTAAACACTTAATGACATACTTGGAAAAACTTAAGGATTATTTGATATCATATAAATCAATAAAAATTATATCTAACTTTTGGTAGTTTTCAATAGAAATAGTATGCCAAAACCAAATTGTAAAAAGTTCTGCACTTAATACATATTTGATTTTTCTTTTTTTTTTTTACGTAAATATCTTCAAAACAATAAAAGAAATGCTGACTTGTAAATATAATAACCGCTCCTACTCATTACAACGTGTTTTATCTCCTTCACTTTTTTATACTATGTATGACCTTGCCTGAAACGGGAATCGTGGAAAATTAAAATGCTTCACACTTCTAAACCAATCAGCAATTGATATTGTTGGATTTTAAGGTCCTCTTCTTCGACATCACCTAAAGAACAATTTAGGGAAATAAGATCACAAAATTAGCTTCAGGAACAAAAGCATTTTGCTAGCCCTTGACCAAGAATGATGCTAATTAGTGGGAGGACCATATGCATTCACAACCAATGGCAAGAAAAAAGACAATGAGCATTACTATGGGCACAAAGAATGAAAAACCGGCAAAATATAGTTAACATTTTTTGCGTAGAGCTATGGGAAAGAAATGTCTGGACACAAGTTCATGGATAGAGTTGATTGTGGTATCCAATGTTACCATTTGACCTATCGATTCCATTGGCTGGTTTAACTTACAAGGAGATAAGATGTTGCAATTATCATCCTTATTATGCTTGCAAGCAAAAACTTAGAATGTTTATGATTATCAAAATTCATTTTTAGTATGATTTCAACCAATAGTGAAGATTAAGGTATGGGCTAACCTTACTAGCTTTTACAATCTTAATGTTAATGATGCTCCTTGGTTAATTATAGGTGATTTCAATGAAATATGAAATACAAGTGAGTGTATTGGGCCTAATGTTAGATGGACACAAGGAATGACAGACTTGAATAAAATAATTGAGAGTATGACATTGATTGAACCCCCTTATTCGAGTCCACTATTTACATGGACGAATAAAGGGTCAGGAACTACTCTTAGAGCTAGTAAAATTGATAGAGCCAGTAAAATTGATAGAGCCTTACTAATGGGGAATGGATTCTCAAATTTGGAAACTTTTCTATTGAATTTTTGCTCCCTAGTGTATCAGATCATTCTCCATGTCTAGTTAAATTTGGCAACACCACACGCAGGAAGAATTCTCCATTCAGATTCTTTAATTTTTGGACTAATTGCCCAAATTTCATGGATTTAGTTGGTTCAATATGGCAATAGGAAATAGTATGCTCAAAAATGTTTTAGGTGGTGCGGAAGCTAAAAGCTTTAAAGTCCCCTCTCAAGAAGCTAAATGCAAAACAATTTGAAAATTTGCATCAGAAGATAAAGAATGCTAGAGAAAACTTACAACAATTGCAACACAGATTAGAGCTAAATCCTCATTGTCCTGATACCCGTGATGAGGAAAAGACAACTTGAAATGCTACTTGCAATGATTAAACATGAAAAAATTCTTTTCAAACAGAAATCAAGAAACTTATGGCTAAAAGAAGGGGACAATAATAACAAAATTTTCTTTGCGTCATTGATGAGAAGGAGAGCACAGAATAGAATCTACAAACAAACACTATAAGATGGATCAGTTATTATAGAAGAAGATGACTTGAGAACTGCTATTATTGCATATTATAAGTCTATACTTGGTAATGCCAGAAGTAGCTCCACCAACTTTGAAAGGTACACATCTCTGTTTCATGGTGATGATGTAAGTACACTTTTTAATACAATAAGATTTGAATGTTCAGATATTATTAAAGCTCTTTAGGGAAGTCATGATTTTAAAGCACTTGGTCTAGATGGATATAATAGTTTATTCTATAAGAAAGCTTGACCTATCATTGGAAGAGAATAGAAGATACTATACTAGAGTTTTTCTCATTTAGGAAGTTGTTGAAGGTTATAAACTCTACATTGTTATCCTTAGTCCCAAAGGTTCCTAATCCTTGTGGCAATAAAGATATCGACCAATAGCATGTTGCACTGTTCTCTATAAAATTATATCCAAGATGTTAGTTGGGAAGTTGAATGTTATTATCCCATCAGTAGTAAGCCAAAACCAAATTGTATTCATTAAAGGACGTCAAATTTTTGAGAATTCTCTATAAATTATGACTAGAGAATTCTTTATAAGCAGAATTTCTTGCAGTGAAAGAATAATTGAAGTGATCTTAGAAAAGACATAAGTGCTTAAAAACATGTGATACTATTTCTTACTGTTAGAAAAATTATAAATGACATGAAAAAGACACAATAGAGAAAATATGCAATTTCTTTGTACTTTTTAATGACAATCTTTAGTAGACAATCTTAATATAAAACAAAAGATACTTTCTTTTATCTCCATAGCAGTTTGAACACTTCATCTCTGGTGGTGACATGGTACTTTCTAGACCATCTCTTTCCAAAAGATATTGCTTTGTATAGTGTGGCAAAGATTATTTCATGTTTGGTTCTTTTGCAAATTAGTGAAGAGCGTAATCATTCAATTTCCTATTTTAAGGACTCAAGGTTGAATAAAAACTGCATTAGATCAACTTGAGTTTCAATACTATCTAAGCCAAAGCCAATTCAGAACTTGGAAAGACAATTTTCATATTTAAATACTACTTAATAATTGTAATTTTTTAATCTAAAAATAAGCCTAAAAAATCTAACTTAGAAACTAGGTTATGAAATTAAAGAGACATTTTTTATATTTAAATATTATTCAAGAATTCTATTTTTCATTTTAGAACTAAGTACCATTTGGTGAGGGCTAGTGTAAGGAAGAAAAACCTTAAGAACTCCAGTGGGTTTGATGCCTGACCTTGTTTACCCATAAAAGATATAGCGCCAGGACCTACATATGTTGTCAGGATAAACCTAGCCTCAATGTGCTCCCTCTTTGCCACTTATATGAAGTTTGTGTTTACGAGCAACTGGTCCTGGACTGACTAGGGTTGTTGCTTGATTCACTTGCATTTTGCTCTTAATAATATATATATTTGTTTATCACGATACATATTACCCCACTGCATTCCTTTGTGTTCAACACGCTAGCCTTGCCCATTTTGAGTTTACGAATGACCAAAGAGATGCTTATAAAATTTACTAGGTGTAGGAAACAGCTTTAGAGAAAACATCCAAACGTTTGGTAGTTTTTAGTCGAGATAGTATGCTGAAACGAGGCTGTAAAAAGATCGTCTACACTATTACATATTTGAATTTTTTTTTTAACTATCTTTATAGCAATAAAAGAAAGGGTATATATCTTAAATTTATATGATCCTGCCGACTTGCTGCCTTTAAGAAAATATTATTTTAATGCTTGTTGTCTTGCTCGACTTGCTGCTATTGTGTCTGCTTCGTCTCCGTCTTTGGTCTTGGACGGAGTGAGACTAGGCTCCAGTGATGTTGGGGTCCAAAGAGGCGTCCGAGAGCCAGATTAATGCTCATATTAAAAGGTTTCCGAGGTTAATACCAGGAGCTAAGAAGGTTATGTTAATATTGACTTGTGGACAATATTCAAGTTGTGGTTTATACGCTAAAATGGTGTTTCTATATGATCAATTAATAGAAATTGCAAGAATTGGATATGAAGTTTGAGAATTTATGTGTGTGTGCTGCGTGTAATGAAGTAAGAAGAATTTATTGATAGACTTGGGGTAGTCAAAGCTTCTGATTGTTCTTTTATAAGCATATCCTAGGCAGTAATTATTTCAATCCATTAATTTGTATTACATGTATAATTATGGCAAAATAGTGTTTTAAGCAATGAAATGAAAACAAGTCAAGTAAATAGAATCTTTGGCCGTGGAAGAGCCAAATTTCTTACTTATGCTTCCAGAATTTGAGTTCATTCTCTCTTTAGTTGTTTTCTTGCAATGCATTTTGAAACTAGGTAACCAGATGTCAAACCTCAACTTCATATATCAACAAAGCATCATTGCTCGCTAAAATAATTAGTTGCCTAAAGGAACAAATGAGGAAAGCAACATATATCATAGTTCAAGTAGAAACTAAAGTAATTAGCTTACCAAGTACTTGTTTTTTTACTTGATAAATATTGCAAATCACAATAATTCCTTCTAAGGGGCTTACTTTTTAAGTAAAACACAAAATCTATTGTTAATACAAAACTTAATTGGATAAATCTTTCATCATTATGTAAATAATAAGGAATGACAAGAAAAAGGGCATGATGATGAAATGAGCAAGCAATGAACACTCAAACAACTTAAAGGCAGTATAGCTTAGCCGCTGCAAGAACACTTCTAAATTCTCCCACAGCAAAGCTTTTATAACTTGGTCACCAATGACACGCATAGTATAAACTATCAGCCACAACTTAGATAAATTCTCCCACTGCAAAGGTTTTATAAATTGGCCTCCAAAGACACGTATAATATAGATTAATAGCTGTAACATAGATGAATTCCTCCGCTGCAAATATTTTATAAGTTGGTCACTAACAAAAAAAAAAGAAGAAAAATTGATACTAAAGCAACAACAATAAACTAGATGGAAAACTATTAGAGAGCAAAGACCTAAAATAATTAACTTCAAAAGAAACCAATAATAAAAGTAAGAATCACCTTATACATAATATCAGGAATCACTCCAGTAAGAGAATCCCTTAACTTCTGAGCTTGAATAGATGTCTAAATAGTATAAGAGAAAAGTTTAGTTTAAGTAGCCACCTATAAAAAATGATATCTAAACTACTATTGGCCAATAATATTAAAGAACTAGTAATTAAGTATTCATTAATTAGATAGTGGATATACTCTACATTATCATATAATAATCTTACATAAAACAACAATTTAAAGCCTCATTATTTGTATAAGTAGATATTGCATCTAAAACCATAAATCAATTATCTATAGTCCGCATCTTTTTCTCGTTAATAATCTAAACGTACAAATCAAAACTTCACCATACATTCTTTGCTCTAAATGTAATATTCTAATATTAGGTACAAAAATCCACATTCCCTCTTCAAATTGCAACCAATGAATACAAATTGTGCAAATTTGATGAATGAACCATTTACTTAATTCAAAGATAAGATTGACAGCAACCTATCTACCTAGAAATTCCAGGCAATAACACTAATCTACTTAATCCTTTTGAATGCTTTCGAAAGTAGAGGACATATTGCATTTAACCAAAATATTACACCATAGCCAATGAAAACTAACACAATAGTAGTGAAAATCAGAATCAGGATCAAATACCTCGTGAAAATCAGAATCAGGATCAAATACCTCCTCGTGGCCATCGAGCTTGACATTCTCCTTTTCGAAGACCTCCGCCTCGAAGTCAAGCGAAGCCAGAGGCTTGATAGAAACCAATCTCCGGCTCGCAGCACACCAATCAGTGCTGATTCTACGAATATTAACTCTAGAATCCTTCCTTTCAAAAAAGCGACTGAAGCGTTGATGTTCGAAGATGCACGGCTCAAACAAGTTTAGAATAGAAGCCGTCATTTGGGAGCAGAAAAAGAATTGACGCATTGGGAGGAGGAAAGAATGACCGCACTTTCCTTTGTCGAGGTGTTTCTACCACGTTTAGGTTTAATTATTAAAAATAAAAAATAAAGGGAAAACGACAAAGGCATTAAGGCTAATTGATCGACCACTTGATTCGGGTGGTAAGTCTGACGTTATCAACATTTATTGCGGGGTTTAGGGTTTAGTCATAGTCCACAATACTTAACAACTATTAAACAATTAAAGTCCTTCATGTGCCACGTCCGCTTATTCTTCCGCTGTGCGCGCTTCTCTCTCCAGCAGTTTAAGGAAAATGCATCTCCCTCCGATTCCGCACGAGTTTGTCTCTCCAGCAGACAGCGTCGCACCTCGCCTGGAAAACGCCCAGATTCATCCCCTCATCAAGACGCCCAAAACGGAAATCGAAAGGTCTTCTCCAAACCAAGACCGCGACGTAGAAGGGAAGATTTTTGACTCCTTAAACGGTCGAATTTTCCCACAACAGAACAGGAGAAATCTTCATCAGCCGTCAATGGAAAATCCTCTACGATCTCGTCTGGGAAACTTCTTCCCCTCGATCATGCACTTCCTGCCTTACACAAACCAGCAGATCCTGGGTCCTGAAATGGGAATCGCGACAGCCTTTTTCCACCTTGTTTTGGATTTTTTTTCTTTCCTTGTTTATAGCCCTAGATTAGGGTTGCTTCTACTTCCTCAACTTTTTTTTTTTTAACGAACAAACCCAAGAAAGAAGAGAGACGGGATTCGAACCCATGACCTATGGGACTATCAGTTAGAGTTTGACATAAAGAATATCACTAAACCAAGGCCCACCCCTCCTAAACCATATATTTACTTTGAGAATCTACAAATTAAATCCATTGGCAGAGAATATTGATTGGATTCTTTTTCTTTCCTTGTTTATAGTCCTAGATTAGGGTTGCTTCTACTTCCCCAACTTTTCTTTTTTTAATGCACACACCCAAGAAGAAAGAGAGAGGGGATTCGAACCCATGACCTAAGGGACTATCGGTCAGGGTTTGACATAAGGAACATCACTGAACTAGGGCCCACCTCTCCTAAACCTTATGTTTATTTTGAGAATCTACAAATTAAATCCGTTGGCAGAGAATATTGATTGGATTCTTTTTCTTTCCTTGCTTATAGGCCTAGATTAGGGTTGCTTCTACTTCCTCAACTTTTTTTTTTTTAATGCACGCACCCAAGAAGGAAGAGAGAGGGGATTCGAACCTATGACCGTGAGACTACGTTGGCAGAGAATATTGATTGGATTCTTTTTCTTTCCTTGTTTATAGGTGCAGATGACGAGGGAAAGTTCAATGAGGTGGTTGACGACAAGGGTGTGAAGATACTGATCAAGCCCAAGGCATTGATGCATGTTGTAGTAACCGAGATGGATTTGTTATTCTACACACCTTCGTCCCAACCCCTGGAATTGCTCAAATAGGAAAGCAACAAAGCTTATTAGCATTTACAAGCAGCTCACCAACCGCCACCATGAAAACTCCAATACTTGACTCTCACCCACATTCCAGAACTAGGTACTCGAGCATGCACGACGAACAACATATATTAGCCCTGAGGCGCGACCTCGGCTGTGGATGGACCCATCACGGTTGCATTATACACACCTAGTGTCAAGCGTGTAACTCCAAGCAACTTCAACACCACCATCCTCTGATTCATGGAGAATCCATGCGTTGTGAAGGACGGAGCAATGATCCCTACAGAAACAACTTGCACTGTCAAATACACGGGCAAGGTGAACATCACCGTGAAAACCTCCCTGTGTCTTACAAACTCGTTTACCGGCAAAATATCCGCCGAATCAGGGTGTAGTACACCGAAAAAGTAGGGAACTCAACGCCGGTGAAGTTATAATATACATGCGGATTACTTCCTCCCAGCAAAATCCGTCCATCGGGCAGTAGAACAGCCGAGGACTGATATAGTCTTGGCGTTGACGAGGCTAGCATGACGGACAAGCGCTTATTGTAGGGCTGAGAAGGGCGATAGATAACCGGTTCTTTCACAGTGTCACGGCCATTTTCCCAACCAGCCGTGCCAAGCCCTCGCCATTCATTATAATCACATCTCCGTTGGGAAGAAGCAACATATCACCCATCACTCGAGCTATCGGCATGTCGTCTTTGACCCAGTAAAGGTTTTCATCGCTGACCTTCAACCTACCACACGTCAAAAGCACTCGTGCGAAGCTCCCATTCGCCAACTGCCAGAACCCATCTCGTTGTGCACCACCGCATATCATGTCTTCAGCTACAATGTTACTGCTGTTCTCGTCCAGAGGCAGCAACACCGACGAGCCTGAATTCGGATAGTTCCGAAGATCATCACCGGGGATTTGAAGAAACTCTTTAACTATTCGGTTCTGGTTGTAATCGAACAGTATTGATCTCCAATTGGCAAAAATGAACATGTTTCCGTCTGGCAAAAGATGTAAAAATGGGTATAAATTGTTTTCATCTCGATCCGTGGTTTCCAGTAGAAAGTTAAGCTGGAAAGTTCCTAGACCCTCGCGGTTTTCAGGGTAAAATTCATAGTTGAATTGTCGTCTTCCTCCAACGATGATTATTCGACCATCCGGCAGTATTTGATTACTTATACCATCTTCTCTCGGATAAGTAGTTTGGAAACTCTATCCAATCACAGTTTTCGTCCATGCATGGGGTGAATGAACGAATAACGTGGTCACCGTCGCTGTAGCCACCGGTTTGGATGAGGGTTCTGTCAGGAGGAACGGCCCCTGAAGAGCACCAAGTGTCAATCTGTACCCTAAGGTGCCGGAAAGTACTGGAGCCAATATCATATACAAGAGAGTGAGCGGTAAAATCAACTTTGAGTGCAGTATCGGAAGGGTCCGGCACTGGCCATCAGGCAACGGGAGGTTCAATGGACCAAAGTTTGTGCGGTCGAACATGATGACTTTGTTGTTGTATAAGACTCGCATGTGCATGGCAGATATGCCGACGGATGCATGCAAAAGCTGCCACTCGCCATGAAGGCCAGGATGTGGAGGCAGCGCTTGATTTAAAACCAAGGAGGAAGAAAGAATAGATGAGGCTAAAACTGCAAAGAGTGGGACCATATTGGTAGGCATTTTGGTAAGCAAAGAGAAAGATACAGTTAAGTTACCAGTGTATACAATAGTTGGTTGAGGAAGCGTAGGAAATGTGATTTACTTATATATGCCGATGAGATCTCTCCCCAAGCTCAGAAAGTGTTGGGCAGGAATTGCAAAAATTACGGATGTATTTCATTGATATTAAAAAAAATCAAAAAATAAATATTCCTTTTCGAAAATGACATTCAGAAAACATCAAAACTAATCTTCCACCCGAGTCCCATGCTGCCATACTTTTTTAGTACTTACCTCCGAGCTTTACAGGTTTTAGAGAGTACAGACTCGGCCTAATTTCTTTGCCCCCTACTTCGTCTTCGGTCGACTTGGACCCATCCATCTTCTTCTTTTGTTGCCTCCTTGGGGCTAGGATTGTTGACTGGCATGTCCACCGGACTCGAATTGACTGCGGCTCTGGTGCATCAACCATTATATTTGATGAATCGTCCAGCATCATATTTGATGAATCAGCATTCTCATTTGCTTCAACTCCATAGTTGTCATTATTGTCATAATCATTGTCATTATCATAATCATCAACATCATCATTGTCATCACTGTCATTGTCATCATCTTCCTTAACTTGATTGATAGAGTAGAAAGAGGGGGTACTTACAAATTTCAATCTTCTCATTCCAGCTTCTCAATTTTTCAACATTGTTTCATGGTTTTGGGGTCTCGATGACCCTCCAGAAAAGAATAAACAAGATATAGTTTTCACTGAACATGATTGCACGATGAAGTGACAAAATTCAGATACCTATCCAAAAATGACAATACCATATCCTAAGGTTTTTCCTTTTTTATCTTTCAATGCACCAGCACCATAGTAGCCATCATGATAGCAACACCGGCAACACAACAACACAACAGCACGAGCCGTACCTACTAGTTATAGATTTTCTTAACATACCACAGCCTAAGTTTCAGTCAAATCCCTGGGAATTCATTGGAACCACTATGAATGTTTTGACTCAGTTCATGGCAACAGTATAGTTTTTGTGCAAGTTAGCAACATATATATATAAAAGAAGAGAAGTTAAGACTATAACAAATGCTGTCAAGATACATAAAAGGTTGACTAATGTTCTAAGGCAAGGCCATTTGAAAATTCTAGATCAGATCTCACAACACAGAAGGCACATAAACCAGCCAATCCAAGTTATACTCCAAAAATGGAAACTTTATGGATACATTAGTATCTAAGTTTCCACAGGTTACACAACTAAATTTATTGATTGAATTTCCTATTTCAAGTTGAACAATGCTACTAACATGTATGTAGATGCTATTCATGCCAAGAAGTCATTGGCATAATCAAGTAATATCTGATACAAGAGAATTGCGTATTTAAAACATTTGTGATATACAAAATCTCTACTGTTCTTGTTTGTGTTTTGTTTCAAGTTCAAAAGAGCCTTTGAAATGCTGGTGGGCATGATTTTTAGTGACCTTTTTCTTTAAAATAAAAAAGAGTAATATGAGAATATTATCAGATGATTGCCTCAACTTTCAAAAAGTGAAAACTTACTTTGGAAATAATGAAAAGAGAAAGAAAGTTAATTTGGCATGGAAGGAGTACAATACAAAATTAACCGCATTAAATAAACTAATGAATCTCTTTCTGACAAGGTTAACCCCAAAATAACTAGAATTCAGGTTAGGATGGAGGAACCTCGTTGTCATCAAAGGGTAGGCTAAGGGTTCTCCAAATGCTTACCTATCTCTATATAACAGAAAATTGGCTGCAATTTGAAGACAAACACTAGTTTTTTAATAAGCTTTTAAGTTTCAGACAAATAATCTCTTAAAAGCTAAATCCATAAAATTGAAAACATTAGCTATAACACACCAAAGTTCTCTAACTATTAATATCAAAGAGACTAACTTCTATTTTAAGTACCTCTTCCCCTTTGAATGCTTTTGCATTGGACAACATGAATGTTTCATACAACTTTGCAAAGGGAGGAAAAAAAAAAAAAAGGCAGTGCCTGAAAAGGAAATAAACTAGCCTTGTCATCACAGAATAACCATCTCACTTTTTGGATATATGATCCTAACATTTCCTGCCTCTTTTTTTTTTTTTTTTTAATTCCTCCACGTCCTACGACGGTTGCATGCACACGGTTTGACAATAGTCTCTTCCGCACTATTTTTACAGGCTTTCTAGCAGTGTTTGTTAGTGAGAAAAGGCATATTTGACAAAAATACCATCAACACTTCTTCTTCCCCGCATCCCCAAGTTATTAATACCCAACAACATGAAGGTGAAATATGTGTATTCAGGCTTTTTTCTTATGAGGGAAGTAATTGGGGCGGTTCTTCTTTAATTGTTGAAGCTAAAAGTGATAGTGATTTGAGTTAGGTTGCCTTCTCCTACGAGTAAAGCTATTAAGAGTAGGCTGCAAAATGTACAACGTTAGATTGGGTAGTAAGGGTGATGTGGTTGATTTGAGGAAATTCTTTTTTCATCTTCTTAGGAACTGTTAGATCAAAATGCGCGCATTTGGTGAAATAAGAATTTCCAAGCAAAACACTGACCGAGCATGTAAAGAAAGATACAGTGTGGAAGCCGCAAAAGTGCTGCTTTGGAAGTTGGAATCTCTTTCCTAAGTAACATCAGCAGGAATTGGTGATGTTAAGCCCATGAGCAAATGGTCTCAACCCAGTTAGCCGAGTCAATAATGATGGAGCAGCACGTCCTGCGTTAATGACCAGGGAAGTGAAACCCGTCACCAGTTTGTTCTGCACACTCATCATACAGATTTTTGTTGATTAAGAGAGACTTAACACTATCCATACACTTTAACAACGTTCAGAACTCTCCCTGTTGAGCAGTACTGAGAAGCTTCTCACAAAGCATTACCGCAAAACGTGGTTTAAGATGGAAGAATTTAACAAGGAATATCAGTATTTTTTATTTATTTATTCTTTTACTCCTGAAATTTCTCCACGTCCTCCTACGGTTCCACTCACACGCTTTGACAATAATGCTCTCTTTTGTTTTTGTCTCTCACCGTCTATTCTTACAGGCTTTTTGGCAGGTTTTGTATGCAAGTACAATGCTATTTGATAAAACAACCCCCACCACAGCCCCTCCTTCTTCCCTTCTTCCCCGCACCCTTCCATTACCAGCCCCTTGAAAACAGCCATTCCATACCCAGGTTAAGCTCTTGGAGGGCCCCAAAGAGAAAATAGAACACAAAAAATTTAAAACTCAAAAACATATATTATATATATTCAAAAACTGAACCCACAGTTTAAGCACAAATTCACCACAAAAAGTAGTCCAACCGATAATAAATTTATTTACAGCTTAATACTTAACTCCACGCATCTTCTCCACAGCGAACTCCGGTCTCATTCCTTCTTGGCAGCGACTCTGGCCTTCTTTAGTAGCAACCACCAGCGGCTCACGGCAACTTTCCAGCGGTGGAACACACCCAAACATACAGACAGAGCATCACAAACCAGACTACAATAACCAATACTATGGCTACTCGGCTTAGCAGTAACAAAACTCCCTTAATGTCATTGGCTAACTGAACCAAGAATGTGAGGATTTCCTTAGCATACATTACCAAGATTGCCAAGACTTCCTTGGCATATAGTGCACTGAGTGTGCGGATTTCATTAGCATACAGTGTCAAGACTGCCGGGACTTCCTTGGCATATAGTGCACTGAGTGTGCGGATTTCATTAGCATAAGTGTCAAGACTGCCAGGACTTCCTTGGCATATAGTGCACTGAGTGTGCAGTCTTGACACTGTATGCTAATGAAATCCGCACACTCAGTGCTTCCGTAGCTGCTCCCCTTTGCCGTCAATACCTTCCTGCCACTCTATGGAAGCAACGGGTGAAAGGTCTTTAGATATGGGTGAAGGATCAAGTGGCTTACTCTCTGCAAGGCAACTAATGGGACTTGCTAAACGACGGGTGGTAAGGCGGATAGATGGAAGCATAGATCGGCGGACTACCGGAGAGGTACGAAGGAGAGGAAGGCGGGAGAGAGGAAGGGATAGGCTCTGCATCTCTGAACGAAAGTGTGGCACTTGCAGAAAAAATGTGAAAACTGAGAAGGTAAGGATGGCTTTACATAAGGAAAACAGAAGTATTAACAGCCGTTCGATTCATAGATAGACAATCCAATCGTCGGAGGGGGGCTGCCAAGAGAAAGAACAAAAACGGGCTGGAAGAACTCCACACTGTCCTGTGTCGGTCTTCTACTTTTACAATTTGTTTGAGTGGGTACCGTTGTTGCTGTGATATGCACGACCATGTGGTGTGTTTACCATAAAAGATATGGCACCAGCACCTGCAAACGTTGTCAGGATAAACTTAGTTTCAGTGTGCTCCCTCTTTGCCGTTTGAGGAAAATGTATGAAGTTTGTGTTTACGGCAACTGGTCCCGGACTGACCAGGCTTGTTACTTTGTCTGTCTAAAACACAAGTTGTTGAAATGGGAATCATGGAAAATTAAGACGCTTCACACTTCTAAACCAATTGGCAGTTGATATTATTGGATTTTAAGGTCCACTTCTTCCACATCACCTAAAGAACAATTTAGGGAAATAAGATCACAATATTAGCTTCAGGAACAAAAGCATTTTTCCTAGCCCTTGATCAAGAATGATGCTAATTGGTGGGAGGACCATATGCATTCACAACCAGTGGCCCAAAAAAAAAAAACAATGAGCACAAAGATAGTTAAAAATTTTCAAATGTGTGGACACAAGCTCATTTACAGAGTAGACTATGGCATCCAATGTTGATCGAAACCAATCTTGAGCTCGCAGCACACTAATCAGTGCTGATTCTACGAATACTTAACTCTAGAATCCTTCCTTTCAAAATAGCGACTGAGGCGTTGATGTTGGAAGATGCACGGCTCAAACAAGTTTAGAGTAGAAGCCGTCATTGTCATTTGGGAGCAGAAAAAGAATTCAAGCATTGGGAGGAGGAAAGGATGACCGTACTTTCCTTTGTCGAGGCGTTTCTACCAACGTTTAGGGTTTAATTATTAAAAGAAAACAGAAAAGAAAAAAAAAGGAAAAAGAAAAAGGCAATGGCTAATTAATCAGTTTAAAGAAAATCCACCGATAGCCTCCCGGTCACTCCCACCCCAGGTCCGTACACGGATCCCTTGAACCCCACACCCGACTGCACTGGCCCTTTTGAACGGCACCTTCCCGCACTCGTTAAACTCTGTCAAAACGTCAGAAACTTAGTGCTCAGACAGAGAGAGAGAGAGAGAGAGAGCGCATTCAATGCTCGTAACATAGCCTTTCGTAGAGAAAGAGGAGACAAGTCCCTTCAACTGATCAAAAGGTCTATAGCTGAAATACCAAAATTGCCAAAAGTCCTCCTTTATTAATGAAGTTTCAGCCTGGGCTCCGCACAAAAGTTGGATGGATCACACACATTGATTGCCTTCCACGGCCTAATAAACTCTTTATCAATTCACGAAACGACAGGCAGGACGGACTGAAATACTGCCCACAGCAATGGGGCCTCATCTCATTCCAATCATCCCACCTCAGCATAATAGCCCTATCTATAAAAACAATAAGCACCTAGAATACCCAACCACCATGGACGCATAACTCAGAAGATAAAATGTCAATTCCATGACTATTACTCGAACAAAAATGCTATTATGAAACTGTGACAGAAACTCATTCTGTCGTGACAGATCATAAAATCACATAACATCTATACCAACTACAAACAGAAATGCACAAACTTAAATTTTTGTCTATCAACTGATCACTTGCATCTGCATATACTACAACAGAAATTTAAAACTTGAATTTTTATTTTAGTTGTTGCAGATCCCTTTTTTTTTTTAACCACTGATGTGACAAATTGTGGTTACTGTAATATAATCAACCAATGGAATATCACCCCGTGGGAAATCTGACCCTAATGTATATAATGCTTGAATCGACATGATGGGTAATTGAAAAAAAGATCAACTGATTAGGGTTTGAAAGCAATCCAATCAAATCAATCGGAAAGGCAGAAACTAAATCAGAAAACAAAACATCAAACAGAGACGAATTGCCTAACATATGAGTTGGATTTCATAGGATTTCTGATTACAGCAGAAGCATAAAAGCATAAGAAAAAAACCTTCTAAGAACCACCATTACAATATATAGAAATAGAAGATCAGCCCTATACACTACCTTCATTAACACCTTGAGTCAGATCACCCATACTTGCAGCCAAGCCTTCCAGTCCTCGACACATATAGCTGCTGTGTTCCTTACCAAGTCACCTACCGACATAACCATGGTTTACAAAAGAAGGGAAAAATGGTTTTGCTGTGAAGACAAGTGAGTTACATTATTTCATTCCGGTACATATGTGGAGTCCAAAGTATAAGAATTACGCACAGCTCACCGTAACTAATTGCTGGTGGGTTTGCTGAGACATGTTATACATCATACCAGGCACAGATCTTTGGAAAATGAGAAATGTGCACCTTGTTCGCAACGCGGTTGCTACAAGAAAAAGCCTTTCCTCGCCTCTGCTTGCCCTTGTTTGCTGAAGGCCTAGAACTCTTAACTCCATGGTTCATCACCTTATGTATTGACTCAATTTCATTGCCTTCATATGATTGAGCAGGTTGCGTATTCCACCTACAAAGCTTCTTCAATTTGATTCCTTTATCCAGATGTCTTCCTTTCATTGAATCAGCTAGTTCATTTAAAAAAGAAAAATCAGCATTGGGGCAAACTAAAAAAAAAAATTGCAACTGACTGAAAAGGAAAGAGAGTAAGAACATCAGTTGGCAACAGCACGCAAAATTGCATGTCAATTATCACCAGTGGAATGCAGACTTGAAACGGAATTTTTTGTGATGGATGGCAATTTCTTTTGCTACCACTGTTTTTCTGCTTTGACTTACTGTTACACAAGCCATCGGATTCCCTTTCTCCTCACAAGAACTGCCCAGCCCGAGCGTATCTTAGGACCTCCACCGCCGCACCTATCTCTCATGACCCCCTAAACACACCTGTGCCAAACCCAAGACAGACAGACCAAAGTCTTCCTGCCTAAGAAGAAGCTCCTCAAATGATCCACTACGGTGGCTCTGGGAGAGTACGTTGGCCCTTCAACTACCACGACTCTTAGAAAGTATTGGGGGGCTGAAGAAGAGGACACTCTGAGCTCTGATGAGTTTAAGTGGAACAAGGAATTCGTGGGTTGGTTTCCAAGATTGATTTAGGATTATGACTCTTCGGTTGAGGCTACACTGCCTACGGTTGTTTCTTTTTCTTTTTACTTTTTTCCACCACTCGTTCTAGTAGCCTTTTCTACTTGTATTTAGCCATCCAGGTTTCCTATGATTTACGAGTATATGCCAGTTTCTTTATTAGTTTTGTGGTCTTGTTGTTGAATTCGATTCTGGAGTATGGTATTTGACTGATTGAAGATGATTGGGCTTAGTCTTTCAGTCAAATTGTCTGGTTTCTTTCTCAACAATCTATTTTGACAAACTAGGCAACTAGTATTGATGGATTTCCATGTGTGGAGCCTTAATTTGATTTCAAAACTAGGAGTTGAAGACGATAAATTTTATCATTTTTTTATTACTTCGAATTTCGTTGTAATTAGTTGCTTAGAAATGTAGGGCTCGAAATGGTGGCTTTGGGAAACTAGGGAAAACTAGAACTAGATATTGTAATAATGACTGACTTTGAACCCTATAGAGCGAAATTTGTTTTAATCATTTCTTGTAGGAATGATGGTAGAGGTGAAATATTTTTCTCTAAGTTTTTCAACAAGCCGACCATAATAGGTTTTGAGTTTTCTAGCGCCTCATGAATTTTTCATTTTTTAGATATTTACAACCATTTCTGTTAGAGAATTATATGAGGATTTTTTTTTTGATGAATATGTGAGTTTATTCATCGAAGAATAAAAATAATACATGAGCTTAGGGGCATACCCCAGTATTACAAATCATCTAGGAAAAGATAGAATTTGGAATTCTCCAACTATGGCTCAACAAAACATTTGCTTGGGAGAGTTTAAAGTTTCTAAATAAGGAAGCTCTTCCACGGACTACTCTCCTGATTTTAGCTAACAACATTGGAATATCAATAGACTTATTTTGAAAACGTCTACGATTACGTTCTAACCATATACAATAAAGACAAGCTAGGAAAGAAAGCTTGAGAAGCTTTGCGGCTAAATCCTTTCCCTTAGTTGCTTTAATCATCCATTGCAATTCAGATTCCCAATCGAAGATGACCTTGCGAATGCCTTGTTGAGCTAGAATACTTTTCCAAACCTGGTTAGTCCAAGTGCACTGAAAGAACAAGTGGGATCTATTTTCATATTGAGAGCCACAAAAATCACAATGCAAGTCAATTGAGGGAAGCCAATGAGAAACCACTGCAGCCGTAGGTAGTTTGTCTCTACATATGAGCCAACCAATGAAGTTATGCTTGCTGATTCCTCCTGACCATATCAAATTATACCATTCAACCTCAGAGCTCACTTGACGTAATTCCCTGTACGTTTCCTTACAACAATAAGAAGGTTGGGATAATGTAGAGGTTAAAGTCTGTCGTAACTTTAGAAGACCTCTCCAACTCCATGCCATATTTCCTTTGATGTCAATATCCATAATTGAATTTCCCCTGCATTTAGTACTATGAATCCACTTACTCCATAAGGATGAATTAGGGCAATTAATGAGATTCCAGAGAGATCGGCCCAACAAAACTTTATTCCATATTTTAAGGTTTAGTAGTCCAAGACCTCCTTCCTTTTTTGGTGAACAAACAACTTGCCAAGCAACCTTATGAGTTTTATGATCTTCTGAGTGGCCTGCCCAGAGAAAGTGCCTTATTTTCTTCTCAATCTCATAAATGGTTTGTTTTGGGAGAAGGAACATTTGCATCCAAAAGGTACAGATAGAAGTGAGAACTGTTTTAGCCAATTGTAGTCTTCCTGCATAGCTTAGGAGTTTCATTCCCCATCCATCTATTCTTGCCATGATTTTCTCTGTCAAAACTTTACAATCCGTGTAGGTAAGCCTTCTTGTAATAAGAGGAACACCAAGGTATCTAATAGGGAGACTTCCTTCAGAAAAGGGGGTATGGTCTAGTATCAAAAGTTTTTCTTGTTCAGTAATCCCTGAAAAAAATATCTGACTTTTGCTAGGATTATACTGCAAACCTGTGAGTGTTGCAAATTCCTCCAACGCTTCAGTGAGACATAATACTGAATTTACATCCCCATGTGCAAATAGAAATAAATCATCTGCAAAACAGATATGAGTGATTTTCTCTTCCTTGCATCTCCAATGATATTTGAAAGTAGAGGTGAAAACTTTCTCACTAATTATCCTATTAAGGATCTCCATGACGAGCACAAACAAATAAGAGGATAAAGGATCTCCCTGCCTTAACCCATTTGTGCCCTCAAAAAAACCTACATGCTCACCATTGAAATTCACAGAGAATCTAGTAGTAGTGATGCATTGGCTAACCAATTCAAGTAAAGTTTGAGGAGTGTGAATAGCTTGGAGAACCCCCAATATAGCATCCCATTTAACCATGTCATAAGCTTTCATAAGATCAATCTTAATGGCAACACGCTTTCCTTTATCTCCTTTATGGTAATTATGAAGCAATTCTTGACAGAGCATAATATTTTCAGAGATTTGACGACCTCTGATAAAAGCAGTTTGGTTTTGGCTAATCACTTCAGGAAGAATAAGACTTATTCTCTCAGCAAGTAGTTTTGAGATCACTTTATATAACACATTGCAGCAGGCAATTGGCCTAAAATCCTTCATACAACTTGGGTTAGGGGTTTTAGGTACTAGGCAAAGCAAAGTAGCATTGATAGCTTTCAGTAATTTCTTGGATGAGAAAAAATCAAGCACCGCTTCTTCAATATCATGTCCGATAATTGGCCAAGCTTTCTTGTAAAATAGGCTATTATATCCATCAGGGCCAGGAGCTTTGAAATCATGAAAACCCCAAAGAACTCTCTTCACATCAGAACGTTCAATAGCAGGCAAATTCAACATTTCACTCACATTCTCATGAAATAAGGAAGAGTACCTGCCAGTGAAAAGGTTAGTTGAACGAGAACTTCCAAGTACATTCTGATAATAAGTAGTGATAGCTATCCGCAAGGCATCATCATCATAAATAGTAGATCCATCTTCTAGTACTAGATGAGAGATTCTATTCTGAGCTCTTCTACGCACCAAAGATGAGAAGAACATTCTACTATTATTATCCCCCTCTTTCAGCCAAAGATTCCTCGATTTTTGCTTTAAAAGGATTTCTTCATGTTTACTCAGTGCAATCAATTTTTCCATTTTCATTCTTTCCTCAGTACGCATATCTGTATCAAAGGGGTCAAGTTGTAGATTGAGTTGAATTTGCTGTAATTGTTCTCTCGCCACCTTTACCTTCTGATGCAAATCACCAAATTGATCTGAATTTAGCTTCCTAAGGGGAAACTTTAATGCCTTTAATTTCTTCACAACTTTGTACATTTTAGTACCACTGAGCTCTTGCTGCCAAACATGATTTACAGTTTCCATAAAATCGGGGCTAGTTGTCCAAAAATTAAAGAATTTGAAAGGAGCTTTTTTCCTTTTGTGAGTGGTAGCTAACTTAACCAAGGAAGGAGAATGATCCGATACCAAAGGGGGCAAAAACTCTATCGAAAGTTTATCAAATTTGAGAATCCCTTCTGTGTTTAGTAAAGCTCTATCAAGCTCTATCCTCAAATTTGAGAATTATATGAGGATTACAATGATGTGGTGTGTCAACTTGTTTATAGTAGTTGGATGAGGATTTGTGTTGAAGCAGCAGTTGGAGTTATATGTGGAAAAGGTCCAGGATCATGATCCTGGCATGCAGAAGGTCGCCCTTAAGAGCATGAGGTAATTCCTTTTTTGGTCTACTCTCTAGCCATCTGTGTGGTTGTTAGTTTTACCTATTAGGGTTATGCTTTTTACTTTTCCTCAGTTCAGGTTAGAAATTACACCCTTGTTAGGGTTAGAAATTGTGGAACTCTTTCCTTTGCTTTCTATTTCTGTTTCATCAAATTTATTGTCTTTCTATTCTATTACTCATGTTTGGTTGTGCATTTCATTTTGGTGATACTTCATTAGTTTTGGTTCCTAAAAGAGGTTCACATTTTGCTTTTTCAGATTAACTTTGAATGTTGATGGGAGAGGAATAGTTCATTGAATGAGAAAAAAGAATTTAGATATAAGGTTGTTAAATGAATGTGATTTTTTTTTCTGTGAGTAATAGACAATTAGGGGGTCCTATCAGTTTATTCTACAAGTGGCAAGTTTTATTCAAGTTGATATGTGTTTTGGCTAAGCCTTGTACTATGCACGAATGTAATGGTGAAAACAAAGAGTCTAATAATGATATATGTATTGAAAGCACTAAATGGGTTCATGAATTACCTTTATTTTAAACAAAAATAATAGGATGGCTTCGTGAATCTTTTTTCTTAACTATATGTGGTTTCAATGAACTAGGATTTCTCTACCTTTTATCAATTGGACACCTAACTTTCAATTATAGATAAGGAAGAGCACTTGATCCTCGACTACACCTCCATCTTATGTAACCTCATTTCTAATGCATTGACACTTTTAATGTTGATAAGGAAGATCCATCCATTCGAATTGGTGCAAAAAAGGGCCTTGGAATTGCATATGCGGGTTGCCAAAATGAGCAGGTGAAGTAGCTTTCGTGATAGGTTTGGATGCTTTTTTTTTTTTTTTTCACTTGTTTGTAAAAATCTCCCGAGGTTTTGCTCTAACTAAGACAAGTCCTGCTGCAACCCTTGCCATCTATTTTAGTCTCCGAACGTGGTCGATAACCTTCCAAATTTGTGATTGGATAATGCAATCATCCCCTTAATACCGAATAGATATATGTAGATGTTTATGTTTATGAATCTTAGATATATAATTGATGTGGCACAAGATTTTTATGCTACATAGTGTTAATTTCAATGGAATTTGAGATAATGTATGAATACTTCTATAAGGGCTGTCGCAGAGTATCTGTCCCGAGATCTTCCATACATGTTATCTCCATGCAATGTATATCTCACAGTTGCCTGCATACAAGGCATTGAAATAACATTGAGAGCCCTTGCCCTCCCAGGTGTCAACTTGATGGTTCCAAGACCTTGCTTCCCATGCTACTATTCCTATGTTGTGTCTATAAATCTTGAAGTTTGTCATTTTGATTTTGATCCAACAAATGGTTGGGAGGTTGATCTTAAAAGCATTAAAGCTCTTGCTAATGAGAATATGTCTCCATGGTCATCATAAACACTGGTAATCCTTCTGGAAGCGTCTATTCATACGAATATTTGAAGCAGGTAAGGATATGCTTTCTTTTTCCTTTTTCTATTTTTTGTCATTCAAATATAATTCAGCTATATAACTAGGTAACTTAAATCTATTCTGACTTTACTGCATTGTTAGAATTTTCATAAAACAGTCAATATTTATATGTTTTATTCTATCCTTCTATAAATAATTATAAATGCTTCTACGTTTTACCTTTTTGCAACTAGTGTGTCGTTTTGACGTTAGTGTTATATGATTTTTCTGCACATTAGGTTGCAGAGACAGCAACAGAGCTGGGTATTCCGGTTATTGCAGATGAAGTTTATCACCATCTCGCTTTTGGGAGCAACCCATTTGTGCCAATGGAAGCATTTGGAACAACAGTGCCGTTATCACACTAGGGTCTATATCAAAGTGACGGGTTGTGCCAAGTTGGCGACTTGGTTGGCTAGTGACAAGCGATCCTAATGGCATTCTTCGCAAATCCGGGATCCTAATGGCTATTAACAATATATTATGTATATATAATATTAGAAGGCTCATTCTCTTGCTCAAACTAGCTTGTAAGATAGGTTAGGATAATATCTTCACATTCAAGAACTTAACATGACACGTATTCATGAGCAGATGGTGCCTCACTTAAAGCTTAGATTTTTCTGTCTTATTTCCTCTTCGCTTTCTCCCTATCGCTCTCAACTCACCTGGCTGTGTCTCTTTTTCCCCGTCTCCCTGCCACTGTCTCTCTGAAACTCTCACCTGGCACACAGCTTTCATCTGAGCATCAACACTGCGAGCTGCATTAACCAGGAAGAGGCAGAAGCATGGGGCCCACGATGGGATATCAACTGCTAGTGATAAGATAGGGACTCCGGATTCATTCCCAAACCAAGCAACAAACACTGCTATGAAAAATCCAAAGAAAAACTGGGAGTGTGCCCTTGGGAATAATGAATCCCTCTGGTCCGTCTGTCCCTATGCTGCAATATATTGGCTAGGTTGATAGGTACTGGGACAACCTCAATGCTATTGGACGTCGGGACCTGTCTTTTTCATTTTGTCCTTTTCCCTGTCTCTCTGTCTGTCTATCTCTCTCACTCTCTCTCACACCGATCGTTTTGTACCTGCTTCTACGCAGATTTGGTTACAAATCTAATAATTCTTTTCCTGAAATTTGACCGTCGACTTCTGCAGCTTGAAATTTTACAAACAACCACTGATAATTCGCAGTGGGTTCTATGTCACTTCTTTCAAGGTCCAAATGAGTTTCCACCCTTCAATTCTTTTTCTTAAGAACATTGCTGAATACATGTATTCGTTAAATCTGAAGACTGCTGTATAAGTTTCTGCTATAGACCTTTTGATTGGTTGAAGGGACTTGCTTTCTACTTGAAATTGGATTAAAGTCTGCATATGGATATAGATTCTAATGTACTGTGCAGTATTATGGCACTAGCAGCTTATATACCCTCTATAAGTCTCATCTCTATTTTCTGGGGTATAATGCTTTCCTTGGGCATATATATGTTTTCTCTGGGAAATTTTTGGTGTTCTCGGTGAATTCGTTCCTTGGATCCCTGATGAGAAAGGAAAGGAATAATGCAGGCTGCCTTTGTGATTCTCTATGGAAGTCGCATGGCAATTCGGAGTAGAATTATTGTTTCATTTGTACTTTGTTGTCCGTTCTGTCTCTCTTCTTGTTTTCCTCTGCCTAAAATAAGCAATGCCCAGGAGTTATGAGAGCCATTCTATTGGCATATAACATATGAAAACCAAGGGACTAGTAGGTGCTCTAAGAAGCAACCTTCTCGATGTCTAACAGGGAACCAATCCGATTGTCTTCAATGCAATTAGCAATTAGATTTTTTTCGAGCATAAATTTGGCTTTAGGCTAAAGCCCCTCCGATTCGAAATATGGACTTCTTCCCATTTAGTAGTCAATGTTTGGTAGGACAATATCATAAAACTTGAGCTCTATACAATATCACAAAGGTTTACTCGATTCTCTAAAACTAATAATTAAGAAATAAGATATCCTTGCATATGATGAATATTCCAAAACCATAAACACTCATTTTTAACATATCTTAATTTAATCCATAAACAATCAGTATTTAGTATTATACTATAAATTTGATATCATGTTAAAAGAATTTACTTATTTTCTTAAAATTAATTATTTAGAGAATACAATACTTTCAGATTTAAGGTGGGACTTAAAACTAATATATTAGTAACATTAAATATTTTTTTCACTCGATAAGAAAAATATTATGCCAAACCAATAAAAAAGCGTGTAATGGATGTGAAGGTTCTGGAAAAGTTGAAGAGGGCCCATAGGCAGCACCATGGCAAAAGCTCACAGGGTCCTCCCGCTATTCAAAAGCCGAAAACCCTGTCAGATGGAAGTAATGCTTCCATGAGTGTTAAGGGGCCATTGGGAAAGAAAGTTACGGCGAAAAGCCGGTAGTTCCGGTGTGTGTCTAAAGTCCCCACAAATTAGGACCGCTATGAGGAAGAAATTGAAGATCTATCTGCTAGTGATGGTGCTAATCAGCCTTCTGAGGTTACTTTGCCCAAGAATAAAGTAGCAGAATATCGTCATCTGATTTCTGAGGCTCAGTGTCAGTCAAGTTTATATTTAGATAGCTGTCCTTCCATAGATGACCTTTTGCCCGGGTATCTTCCTTCTTTGTTATTTTTTAGCCTAAATTTTTATCCTGTTTAAATAACTCAATCAGTTTGTGTAGTGGCCAAAGCATTTGTGGATTCATACTGGAATCTCTTAATCACTTTTATGCATAGCATTATTGTCCAGCTAAAAATGTCATCTATTTCATGTTCTTGTACTTTGTATTGTCATCACTTTAACCAGATGGGTTTATGGAAATGAGCTTCTTTTGGTGACGAAAGATTTTCTTTATCTTCCAAGATGCTCCCACCCCACCTCCACACTCAAAAAAAGATTAAAAAAAAAGAAAAAAAAAAGATTTTTCAACATCAACTTTAACAACTTTGCATAATATTTAGTGGAGGATGTATGTGTTATTACTCACGGCATGTCAGACTTGGAGTATCTGGTAAGCCTTCTTCGTGGTTACTATGCTTGAAACCAGTCAATAAAACTGAAAGCATCATTGGCATTCTCAAATAATTAAACTTTCCTTCACCAAATGTAGGTTATATTTTGTTTCTCCAAAGAAAATGAAAAAGAGAAATTCAGGACATTATGTTTCTATAGTTTCTCTTCCAATGGCTTTCATTGTCATTGTTTATGTTAATTGGTAACAAATTTAGTACTCATTAAAAATTTATGGCTAATTTGACAAGAGAATTCAATTAGGGACTAGGCCCTATGCTGTTAATGAGGGGAAGGCATTCTTTGATGGATTGGAGGTGATACTTTTGTTGTAGAGGAAAAAACAACTACAACTCATGAGATAGTATACCATACATCTATTCTTATTATCAAAATTAAGGATTTTTTTGTTTAAGTTTTTTATAACATCCCACAAGATTTGTCCCTCAATTAGTAGATAGATTGTCCACATTAAGTGAGTAGATTGTGATGGTGCTCATGGATTTCATGTTCTTCACTAAGTGAGATTAGGATCCTTAAGTGGACATTGGAATAATAGTGTAGATATTGATTAACACTCTCCCTATTGTTATAACAATATTAGAGTAATGTAATTATGATAATGTACTATTATCATGTTGTATCAAGACTCCATGGGATACAAATCGTCACAATTGGGATTTTAGGTGGTGGAGATTGAGACACTTATGCTAAGTCCATTGTTTTTGAGTTAATGCAATTGATGGTCATATCCACGTGGCTATTCCAAAATAACTAGTGAAATTGTCTTTATTATTCTAATTACTTATAAAAGTAGCTTCAATTAGTAAGGAACTAATATAAAATTTAACATCAATAAGCACCTTTACAATCCATAAAATAACTGTCATAAGCTTGGAAGTTGACTCTTGAACTATTTCGAACCTTTAAATGGCACTAAACATAAAAAGAATCCAGACTATTTTCTAAGCCAAGCCCGTGACACTAAACATGCATAGACACTGGCAAATGATAATAAACCTTGAAACAAGAAGCAAGCCCTTGCCCTTCCAAGCTTAGTTACTGTCACATGTCATTTCCCCACCCTCTTCCGGGTTACGTCAGGCCCCTTGGAACATGCAAGGTACCCTCTCCCTCTCTTTCCATTTCAGGCCCCTTGGGAACATGCACGGTACCCTCTCTCTCTCTTTCCATTTTATTTTCCCCTACGTTTTCCTCTTCTTTCTTTAGCTTTTTTCTTTCTTTTCAGATCAAGACGGTTGATGCATCCTCATCCCGTGACTTCAAATACTTTTCTTTCAAGTTATTAAACTTCAAAAGTATAAAAACAGAAGAAAAGAAAACCTGTACGGCGAGAACTGCTCCCGAACTTGAAATGGATATCCATTCCCTTTTGATGGCCCTCTAATATGGACTTACATTTCTGATATGGGAAAGGCCATCCTAGACAAATGAGCTTCCGTTGGGTCCAGCGGCTCTTTAGAGTCACGAAGAGGCCTTATCCTTTAGAAAAGCTTCGCAAATCCTGGCATACTTCATGGAAGACTGTTGTTCATACTTCCAACCTCCAGGTATAAGTTGACTGGACCACAGCCATGACTACGACTAAACTTTCATTCACAAGCAGCCACTACAGGATTCCAAGAATACCTTTGACTCCAGAAAAACAAAATATGATAGACAATAGAATGTCCATTAACCTAATGAACTACGACTGATTTTTGCTTTCCGACTGAAAAGTTGCTGCTCGGTTTCGCCATTGTCTTCGGCTTCCAAAGAGGGGTTTTTTTTTTTCTCTATGTGATGGCTGCGCCAGTTATTTCTCTCTGAAGAGAACCTGTTTCCATATAATGCTTAATTTTCTGAAGAAATGGCAACTACAACTGCTAAACCAAGAATTCTATTAAAATTCTTAATTTTTTCAATAGATAAGGGACCATTCTTAACTTAAATATTATCTTGTCTTTAGCAAAGATGAAAGTATACTTTTTGTTGCCACCAACTAAAGAATAAAAATAGGCATGCTTGGCGTAGTGTGCATTGCAAAGACGTATGTATACTTTTTGCAGTCTTCAACTAAAGAACAAAAGTTGCCATGCTTGGCGTAGTGTACATTGTGATTCCACATCAATGTGCAATGCAAAAGTAAATGACAGTTTAAGAGGCATCAATCATTCAAAATGATCCCTTTTAAGCTTGTCAATTTCAAACATAAATAGGATTATTTATCAATTATCAAATTGCATAGTGATTTATGCCTAAATAAGGATCTTAATGTGACTTAATTATGTATGTAACATCCCTGTTACATTGGCATTGACATAATGCCCAATATCAATTAACAAATGACATACTCATTATCCCACAATTTACTCTTTGAAGACGTTTTCTCTAATGTTGTTCTCCATTCTCTTGCACATCTTGCCTAGTATGTTAGAAGTGAATGAATGGAATCTAAGATGCCATAATCATCTATACCTAGGTCATTAAATTATTAAGTTCCAGATTTTGTTTTCTTCACAATTCACTTGAGTTTGAAATTTCTTCTACCCTTTATGATATTGATTGTCATTGCCTAGAACATCATGCGTAGTTGTTGTAAGAAGTGGATGAAACCTTAATACCTTAATCATCAATCTAAACTATAGTTGTTTCTAAGAATTGGAGATATACTTTGGTAGGAAAAGAAAGGATTCTGTATTAACAATTTTAGAAGAGAGAGTGAATGAGTGACTTTTTAGATCTTTACCCATGTATATTGTGAAATTTTTAGTGATTTTTGTTTGGTAGTGTAAAACTTAGAATTATTATCAATTTTTTATTCTCTAATTTAACTACTATTACCATTTTTTGTCATTGTCCAAGAAAGGAAAATGGTAACCGATGGTCAAAGGAATTTAAAATTGAGTTTTTTCGAATTTTTGTTAAACCATGTGGAATTTTACAAAAGTTTAATAGTAAAATTTTAAAAAACACTTTGAAGATATCAGATTTGGAATAAATTAATATGGACAGTAAATAAACTAAATATTATATTCATGTTGTGATGGTTAATATATTTTCTTAACAATACCCAATTAAGAATCCTTTAGTGCTAGCATAAAAAGGCATGTTACAAAAAACAACCTAATTATGGGAGTAAGCAAGTGAAACATAAAGTGCTTATTGTTTGTAAAGTAGCTAGGGTTTTGTGTACATCTTCTCTGTTACAGTAAAGAATTGTTCTTTAGGTAGGAGACTTAAAAGTTGTCTCAAACCCTGTAATTCTTCTAGATCTTTCTTGATTGATGTTTTCTTGTATATGCAATGAGATCTTAAAAAATTTCTTGAGCTTAAGAATCACAGATTTGTCTCTTAGTTGTTTCCAAGATAGTGTCATATGAATAGAATTTTTCAGAATTTTAACGTATTTAATCCCTGCCCCCCAGACCAAGTCATCTTCCTTGTGCTGAAATACCATTTTCACTCAGCCGATCCATAAATCTAACCCGTTTAAGCCATAGAGCAATTTGGGAAAAGTGGCACCTCCCATAACTTGCCAAGTTTTGTAGTATTTCGAAAATCTGTTCAAAACGTCGCCACCTTTCCCCTCTATAACACCTACGTGCCGAGAAGTTGCATGAGGCATGAACGTATAATAACCCTCCGCCTCTGGCCCTTCGAGCTGCAATTTTGATCTCCATCTACAGAACCTAAGAAACTATGAGTTATCAACAGCAACAGAGGGCTCCGCAGGAACCCATCAACTATGGCGATGTCTTCCCAGTTCAACATTCACGATTTCGATCTGTATAAGTGCACATGAAAAATATAAACTACGCCTAATTTCCTTTTCACATGACTTTTTTTTTTTTTGTAAATTTTAAAAACAAACAAATAAATTTAATGGAAAAACCAAACTGAAACTCCATAAGTTAAAGTTTCTAAAATATTGCAACACTGTTTAGTTCATAAAATTTCGTATTTTATTAAAGTTTTATAATTAATAAAAATTGATATCACCTTCTTTCCTTTTTAAAAGTGTTATCTAAACCAATACAAATTCAAATTTTAGGAATAGCACAAGTTAGATATATTTCATCAATCCATTTGCACATGTAGAAATATACTATAGCATAGTAATGTAATTTCTTTTTTCAGCAAAAGGGTCATTATGGTTTTAAAATTTTTCTTTTGTCTTGATTTTTAAAAATATTAAAAAATAAGGATAAAGTTGTCAAAAAAAGAAAAAAAAAACCCACAAAGAGTCACATAGAATGGGATGCTTATTAGTCTAATAAGCGAAGACTCTATTACCTAAAATTTCGATTAATACAACATCGAATTGAAAATGTAATCTTCTTACTACTTTTTTTTTTAAAAAAAAATTATCAATACAAGTATTACTTTTCTCTTTTTAAGTTAAATTTGGGACATAATTAAAAATGTTTTATGAAGTTTTAATATTTACTAAACAGAATGTGTTTAAGCATTTATGCTTTTACAAACTTGAGTTGATGGAAGCATTACATCTTTATGAACTGAAGTTTTCCCCTTCTTTTTTTTTTTTTGGTTTTTGGTTATAGATTTCAGAAAAATTAAAGTCACATATCTAGTTGAATTTAAGAAATCATTCTAAATTGAGTAAAAATGCTTTTTTTTTTCCCAAGCATTTCGTGATTCCGAAACCAAGCGTCAAGAGTTGTTATGTTAAGTAATTAATCTACACAAGAAGTCTAACATTATGTTTGAATATTTTTGTTAAAAAAATTATTCATATTTTACAAATGATTTAAAAACAAAGAAGGGACGGGGGGATGGAATTGTAGACTATTAATCTCACCAAAAAAGTAAAAAGAGAACAAAACAAACAAGGGAGAAAGGGATGCTGAAGGTCAGAATAGGACTTTCAGTTTGGAGTTCCTCCACAAATTTGCTGAGAGTTGATCCACCACAGTATCACTTCCATAGGTCCATATCTTGTCAATAGCCCCAGCATCACTTAGGGCATGACATCCATTATATACCAAGGACTTCGTATGGTCTTTTATGGTCTATAGTATTTCTTATGCTTGCGCCACAAACTTTTGTACCTAATCTCTACATATCTTTCAACCTTTGACTAAATATATGATTTTGTTTCTATGTTGATGGTTATTAAACTTAGAAAATTTTGATTTCTAATTTTAGATATTCAAGGCTTCATGTTGTTTCTACAATATTAAAATAGATATGCAGGCCTAAGGGATTAAAAATTTAGTCATTGGCCAAGATTATGTACTGGCATGATGGTTATCCTCCCATTTGATATGTTTAAAGGTTAAAATGTCATTCCAACTAATGTCTAAAGCTTCCCCGTCTCTCTTCATGACTGAAATTTGAAATTTGCTTGATGAAGCAAACTTTTAATATCGTTAGAACGGCACTTATCTGGCTTGTTTTGTGTTTCCAGAGCTTCCTCAACTAAGAAGTGTGAGGTCAATGGAGCTGCATTGTGATGCTCAGGGCCATTCTTGCGCGGAAGTAGAAACCATAGCATGGTATTGCCATTTTAGCAGTAAGACCTGGGGTTGAACTTGACAAAATGCATTAAGTAGGCCTCTCTGCTACGCTTTGATGAATTATGAATAACTTCATCTTAGTGGTTTATTTCTAAAATCATTGTGCTAATTTCTTAGGAATTTTTAAGCACCATGTACATTTGGTCTTCCTTATATTACAAATAACTAAGATCTTGTCATGAGTTCTTTATTTTCATTTCAAGCCATAAGTGGTATTAGAGCCACGTTACCTACTATTCCAAACTTATTACCTCTTAGTGCCATTACTACCAAATAACTTCTTAATGGGTAGAAAGGTATTAAGGATCATAAGTCCTACACTAAAAAAGAACAATAGCAAGATAAAGTTTCAATTTAAAAAGGATTCTCTGATTCACAAGCTAGCTTTTAAAGTAAAAAAAAAGAGTTAGCTCATTAAGATTATTTTTATTCAAAATTTCCTCAAAAAGCTTAGATTAAAAAAGATTAAATAGTTAAATCTCCTAAAAGAGCAACTTGGCAACTCCACCCGTTAACAAATATCTTATGTTATTGGCAGCTCTATTCAATCTTTTAAAGGGATGGTTGCAACTCATTGGCGTTGGTATCCCTTCTATTACAATCACTCCTTAACTTACCTTTTTCTTTCTTTTCCTAAAAGTAGGTTATTTTGATGATAGGACAAAGGGTTAGTCGATTTGAAATACTTGGACCCTAACCACTTAATGACATACTTGGAAAAACTTAAAGATTATTTGATATCATATGAATAAATAACAATTATATCTAACTTTGTCCTAAAAAACATATAAATGACATATATTTTCAGAATGCAAAAATGTCAAAAGAAGCTTGGAAAAAAAGGCGTTGCTAACCAAATGAATCCGTAACACTTATTAATGAGGGTTCCATTTTCTTCCTTTTTAAATCATATTGTTACAAAGAATCGAATGTTCAATATATATATAAAAAAAAAAGAAATCATATTCATATTTTGATCATGCACTATCTTTTAAGAAATATGATTATAAAAATAAAATTCTTTAAAAATTTAATGAATGGGAAGAGGAAGAAAAATAAACAAACGGTTGCTTTTTTTTTTCGAAAGAAAAAGATTGATATCTTGAATTTGAATTGAAAATTTTTGAAATTTTAATTTATTCTTTCAAGAAAGAAATTGTGCCATAACTTCTCCAAACTAACCAGAGTTAAAATCTCCATTCTTATAGCTTCTTATATCTTCCAAACTTGGAGTTCTCGTACTGTCAAAATCTAACACGACAATGGAGAAACCGGTCAAACCATTCTCGCCCCTTGCCGCTTTGCTAATGATGGAGTTTTCAAACACCAAACTTTGGTTCTAACGGTTATGTTAGGGTGCAAAGAGCCATCGGAGAGAACGGATTAATGCTTATATTGAAATGCTTCCAAGGTTAGTTCCAGAAGCTAATAAGGTTATGTTAATATTTCTTTGTGGACAATATTCAAGCTGTTGTTTATAAGCTAAAATGGCGTTTCTATATTACCGATGAATAGAAGTTGCGAGAATTTGATGTGAAGTTTGAAAATTTTTGCATAAGTGCTATGTGTAACTAAGTAAGAAAAATTATATTGATAGGCTTAAAGGAGTTTTGATTGTTCTTTTATATGTATATCCTAGGCTGAAATTATTTTAATCCATTAACTTGTATAATATGTATGGTTATGGGAGAATAGTGTTTTAAGTAGTGAAATGAAAAAGTGTGTAAAATAGATTCTATGGCAATGAAAGAGATGAATTTCTTAATTATACTTCTAAAGTCCTAGTTAATTCTCCTACTAATTGTAGTCTTGTAGTGCAATTTAAAATTAGATAGCTAAATGTCAAATCACAACTTCATAGATCATCAAAGCAAAAATAATTAGTCGATATCATAGGTAAAACCTAAAGCATTTGTTTTTCACTTGATGAACATTTTGAATCACAACAGTACTTTCAAAGGGGCCTTTAAGTAAGACACAAAATCTGAAAGTGGCTTACTTTTAAGTAAGACACAAAATCTATTGTTATTAGAAGCCTTAATAGGCTCATTATTCCATGATCTTGCGAATAATAAAGAATGACCCTAAAATGATCATGATAGTGAAACAAGCAAACACTGAAAACTCAAACAACTTAAAAGCAGTATAGTTTAACCGCTCCAAGAACATTTCTAAATTCTCCCATAGCAACACTTTTATAACTTGGTCACCAACAACATGCAAAGTATAGATTAATAGCCACAACTTAGATATATTCACCCACTGCATAGGTTTTATAACTTGGTCTCCAAGAACATGCACAACGTTGATTAATAGCCGCCCACTGCGGGGATCCAAAAATGAATCTATCATCACCAGAAACCGAGGAAGCTTTGCCGGGGGTCAATTGCAAGCAACCTGGCAGTTTTCCCCACAAATCCTATAGAGTAGCTGTTTCTAGGCCGCCAGAACTGTAGAGATGTTGCCGGACATTCCCAAGATCTTGATGCAGGGACATGAGCCAGTCACCATCGAAGGAACCCCGAACATAATTTTTTCAGATGAGGAATTGTTGGCGGCGGCGAATTTTCACAGAACAACCCTAATTGCAAAGTTTTGTGGGAAGCGTCCACCGGTTGCAGAATTTGAACGATATGTGAATTCTGAATGGGGTTTAGACAAAACAGCCACCGTGGGTTTCAAATCTCCACGCGAAATTTCTGTGCACCTTCAAACTGAGTCAGATTTTGCGAAGGCGTGGTCGCGCGAGGAAAGAATCTTAAACGGGGTTCGATTTCTCTTATTTCGTTTGGAAGAGGGAGGACATGGGGAACCAACGACGGCAGCACATTGGATCCGATTACCTGGACTCCTGAGCACGTTGCACAATCCGGGAGCTTTAGAGAAAATCGGAAATCAACTGGGTCACTACCTGCGTTCGGATTTGCGGACACAAAAATTCAAACATCCGGCATATGCATGAATGTGTTTGGAGCTAGATATGGCGGAGACGCTGCCGGAAAAGTTTTGGGTTACTCCAGGATCCCAAAAACCTTACATTCAAGTGATTGAGTATGAAACTTGGATCGGATACTGCTCTCACTGCCAAATCCAAGGTCATGAACGGAGAAGGTGTCGCAAGTTACAGGGCTGTGGAACAGATGCTCGACGAAATGTTTCAAAGGAACTGGAAGGAACGGGCATGATACGGAAGGCCCAGGCTGAGCACAGTGCGCATGAGAAGGCTGAGGGCTGAGCGTGCAAGCAAGCAGAGCGTACTGAAGTGGAAAGGCTACCAGCTGTTCGACAAAATGTCTCAAAGGAAGATTTCACAAAAATGAAGCTGCTTAAGAGTATTCCAAAGTTGAAGAGTAAAATAGAAACAATATCAAGTAACAAAGAGATATCAGATCAGGAGATTTCAGGATTGAAGGAAAGTGGAACAACGCTAGATGATCAACATGAAGCTTTAAAAAACAAGGCAGGACTACAAAAAATGGAGGAGGAACTTTTCAAGAAGCAACAAGAATTCAATAGAAAAAGAATGGGTGTAACATATAGGAGGTCAAATGTTCAAGAAAATGCAATTATGAAAGGAGGAGGAAAGGAAAGGACAAAGCTAATTGTTAAGGAAGATATCAGACCAAGGCGACATTTAAAAAGTGAACTACATAAGAGGGAGGATGAATGGGAAGAAGGAAAGACAGTGAAATTCAGAGAAAACGAAGGGCTAGTGGAAAAGAAAATGGCTTCTCAAAATAATAAATCCTCGGAGGACATACAAATAATAAATCAGTTTGGAGTATTGACAAAGGAAGATTTGGAAAATGAATTGGAGAAAATCTTGCGAAACACGGAGCAACAAGAAAAAGACGAGGAAGACAATCTCATATTAGAGGATTCAAAAACTCATCAAAGTTCAGATAGTAGTGGAAGTGATAGCAGGTCAACTACCATGGATGGTAAAATACTTACCACCTCTTATGTCTAGCTTTATAATATGGAATATTAAAGGACTAAGTCCTCTAGAAAAATTGGATTTTCTTAAACGAGAATTCAATAGAAATAGAATAGCTATAGTAGCTCTTTTGGAACCAAAACAATCTGGTGAACAATTGAGTCAAACAGCAAGGAGGTTGGGTTTTCTCAATTTTTTACATTGCAATCCAGAAAATACGCATATATGGTTAATGTGGAAAACAGAAGTAAGGGTGTCACTAGTAGTTTGCTGTAATTAGAGTATAATAGTGGATGTGCAAATGGACGGAAAACAATTTTTAGCAACAATAGTATATGCAAGCACAGATTATGTTAGAAGGCGAGAACTATGGCATCATTTAGAGGGAATTCAAACGGTGGGTAAACCGTGGATAATAGGAAGAGATTTTAATTCCATAGTTGGTCCGGATGAAAAGAGAGGAGGGAGACAATACTCTGTTGTGGCAAGTAGAGAATTCCAAGACTTTATTTGTCACCAGGGATTGAAAGATTGTGGATTTATGGGCTCTCCTTATATGTGGTGTAATAATGTACAAGGAACACGAAGAATATGGGCAAGATTGGATAGAATACTTTGCAACTTGGAGGCATCCATGACTTTTACCTCCTTGAAGGTGAAGCATTTACTTAGAGTAGGATCAGATCATTCACCATTGTTGATACAGTTGAGTGGGGCATATAGAGGAACCAAGTCATTTCATTTTCAGAAACAATGGTTAGAAGTGGCAACAATAAAAGATTTGATAACAAGACAGTGGAAAGGAAACTCAATGGAGACACCATGGATATGTTTGCATTTGAGAAGTATAAAGGTTAAAAAAGCCTTGCAAGAGTGGCAAAAGCAAAATGAAAGTAACAAGGAACAAAGAATAACAGATCTTACAGAGCATGTGCAAGCAAAGGAATGTTAGTTGCAAGAGGCATGGTCAGAAACTATTTTCAAAGAGCTACAAACATTGCAAGAACAATTGATAGAGCTTATCAAAAAGGAAGAAAGTGTGTTAAGAGATAAAGCTCGAGTCAAATGGCTACAGGAAAGGGATCGAAACTCAAGATACTTCCACGCGTGTATCAGGGAGAGACGCCAAGCATCTCAATTTAACTTTCAACTACCAGACGGAATGAGGATAGATGATGTGGAGATTTTGGGACCTATGGCTGTAGACTTTTATAAGGAGTTGTTGACGTCACACAAGACACAATAAGATGATAATGAAATGGAGGATTTCTTCAGTCCAATTCCAAATATAGTAACGACAGAGCAAAATGAAATCCTATGTAAAATTCCAACATGGGAGGAAGTACAGCAGACAATAAAAAGTCTAGATCATGATAGTGCTCCAGGTCCAGATGGATTTACTGGTCATTTCTTCGAGGCCGCTCAAGAGGTGGTTAAGGCAGATATACTTGATGCAATTGTTGATTTTTTTAGGGGGGGTCACATTCCAAGAAGTACAACAGCAACCGTGTTATCATTGATCCCCAAAGTTGCTCAGCCAAGTAGCTTCTCAGATATTAGACCAATCAGTTTGTGTACTTATAGATATAAGATATTAGCAAAGCTTCTCAATGATAGGCTAGCTAAGATTCTTCCTCTAGTAATATCTTTAGAACAATCTGGTTTTGTGAAGGATAGATCAATACAAGAAAACATAGCTTTAGCACAGGAAATGGTTCATGAAATAAACCGAAAGGTGCCAGGGGGTAATGTTGTAATCAAAATGGATATGTCAAAAGCATATGATAGGATGGAATGGTCTTTTTTATTGAAAGTAATGCGGAGATTTGGATTTTTAGAGACATGGATTGACATGATATACAGATGTATTTCGAACAACTGGTTTTCCATACAGCTACAAGGCAAAAAGTTTGGCTTTTTTCACTCCACAAGGGGGTTGTGTCAAGGAGATCCTTTGTCACCAAGTTTGTTCATATTAGCACAAGAAGCGTTATCTCGTAAGTTGAAACAATTAATGCAAGTTGGGGATATTGGGAGCTATAAAGGAACGAACGATTTTGGATATGTCTCACACTTGCTATATGTAGATGATATGATAGTTTTTCTAAACGAGAGAAAAAGATCCATTCAGAAGTTTATGGACTTATTGCAGAGATATGAACGAAACAGTGGACAAAAAGTAAATGTGGCTAAATGTAATTTTTTAGTGGCAAAGAAGATGTCCCACCATCGAAAACAACAAATTCAAAATTGGACAGGATTTTCACCAGCAGAATTACCAATGAAGTATTTAGGAGCTCCGCTTTTTAAGGGAAGATCAAAAAGGAGTTATTTTGATGAGATTATGAGAAAAATTACGGGGCGAATTTCCAATTGGAAGAATCGTTATCTTTCTCATGGAGGGAAATTAGTACTTATCAAGAGTGTTCTGTCATCCATTCCTATCCAATGTTTATCGATAACTAAAGCTCCAAAGGTAGTGTTATATGAAATAAACAAGCAAATGTCTGAATTCTTATGGAGTCATATGGGGGAGCATAGAGCACATTGGGTGGGGTGGGAAAAAGCATGCCGCCCTAAGGAAGAAGGTGGATTGGGAATAAGAGACATGAACATGGTTATGGAGTGCTTTTTAGTGAAAATGGCTTGGAACTATATTAAAAGAGATTCTTTGTGGGCAAAATTCATGCGAAGAAAGTATGGAAATCCAATGGAAGTTTGTCATCAACCAAGAAATGCTAAACCCTGACATTGTTGGAGGGCTATTAAAACTCACATTGCTTTTGTTTTGCAGCATAGTAGATGGGTGATTCGAAATGGAGAACGCTCTTTCGGGACAGATAAATGGTTAGATGAGATATTATGGCATCCATCATGTGATGATAATGCAAGGAGTATTCGCGAAGCCATGGAGGATCCAGAGTTTCTCGAGGACAATTTATCCACAGAGCAATTGGAACAAGCTCGTCGAATAATCATCTCCAATGACTTAGATAGAATGGCCTTTGAGTTAACCTCTAATGGAGAATTCTCTATAGCGTCAACATATGCAAACAAAACAACACATGGTGAGAAGAAAACTTGGAGTAAGTTTATATAGAATAAGTACCTACCGCCAAAGATTGGCTTCTTCATGTGGAGGGTGATGAATAAAGGATTTCCAACAGATGAAAAAGTTCAGGAGAGAGGCATTTCTTGTGCCTCAAGATGTGTTTGTTGTACAACACCGAATTGCGAGACGCTAGATCATCTTTTTTGTCTAGGAGAATTGGCAACAGGACTATGGAATCATTTCTGTCATATTTTGCAAATGCCCGTTCGACGTGACGCGGTTTTCAACTTGATTGTGGATTGGTTTCATGAGGCTAGTATCTCCTCACAAGGAGGGATGTCGTTAGCCTTAATTGTTTGCATAATTTTGTGGCAAATTTGGTTGGCTAGGAATAATGTCATATTCAATAATCAAGGTTTTTCTTTACCAGTTGTGGTAGGGCAAGTGCTTTCAAAGGTCCGTGAATTTATGGCTTCTTTTCAAAGTGGTACATTCCTTTCAATGAAAGAATGCCAAATACTACAAGAATTACATATTCCAATAGTTGTTCCACCACTTCGTAGAGGTCGTATGGTACATTGGTCATGTCCATCTTCAGGTTCTCTAAAGGAAGGAGCTTGTGCAGGAGGAGGTGTGGTACGGGATTGGAGGGGAAGTGTTGTTATGGCTTATGCAGTTAACTTAGGACAAGGAAATAGTGCAATAGCTGAGGTTTTGGCTTTATTAGAAGGTCTTAAGATATGTTATCAGCAAGGTTTGAATATAGCGGAGATAGAAGCAGATTCTCAATTCGTGGTTCAATGCATAACAGGTGTTGATTTAGTTCCATGGGATTTAGAATATGAATTACGTCAATGTTTAGTTTATCTAGCATCAAATGTCAAGATCACCCATGTCTTTCGAGAAGCAAATTTTCTTGCAGATGGTTTGGCCAACTTTGGTCATTCGTTTATAGGAATACAAGTTTTGTCCACACTGGGATCTCTACCAGCAGATTGTAGGAAAATAGCCTAGGAAGATCAATTAGGCTTGGAACATTATAGGCCTCCTTGACTGCATCAATCTCAAGAGTCATAAGTTGTTATTTTATTATTCACTATATGATTTTTTTAGGCACTTTAAAAGTTTTATTTCATATTATCTTATTACCTGAAGTTCAGGATTATGTATTGAGGGGTTAGGTTCAATGCCCTACCCTATGTAGTCTTTTTATACAGGTTTTGAGCCTTGGTTCATACTGTGAGATAAATATCAAAATAAGGGTTCAAACCCTTTTCTTTGAAAAAAAAAAGAAAAAAAAAGAAAAGAGGTAAATTCCCCCACTGCAAAGGTTTTATAACTTAAAATATTAACTTAAAACAATTAACTTCAAAATAATCCAATAGTAAGAGTAAGGATCACCTTAACCACAATATCGGGAATCACTTTAGCAAGAAAATCCCTTAACTTCTGAGCTTGAAGAGATGTCTAAACAATATAGAGGAAATGTTTAGTTTTATTAATTGCATACAAAGAATGATATCTAAATTGCTATTGGGTAAAAATATTAAAGAACTAGAAATTAAGTATTCATTAATTAGAAAAAGTAAATTTATTTTATATTATCATATAATAATCATATATAAAACAATAATATAAAGCCTCATTATTAACATAAGCAGATAGTGCATCTAAAATAGCAAAATTAAAATGATCTATTAGTTTTGGTCTTTTTCTCATCAATAATCTAAATGTATAAATCAAAATTTCATCATACATTCTTTGCTCTAAATGTAATACATTAATGTTAGGTACAATGATCCACATCCCCTCTTTAAGATTGTAAAAAATGAACACAAATTGTGCAAATCTGACCAATAATTATTTATTTAATTAAAAGATAGGATTGAGAGCAACATATCAATCTGGAAATTCCGACCAATAAAACCAATCTGCTTAATCCCTTTGAACGCTTCCGAAAGCAAAGAAACAAATCCCTCCCTTCTCTCACAACATATTGTATTTTAACAAAAATATTACACCATGAAAACTAACATATAAATAGTGAAAATCAGGATCAGAATCAAATACCTCCTCGTGGCCATCGAGCTTGACATTCTGCTTTTCCAAGACCTCCATCTCGAAGTCAAGCGAAGCTAGAGGCTTGATGGAAACCAATCTCGGGCTCCCAGCACGCCAATCAGTGCTGATTCTACGAATATTAACTCTAAAATCCTTCCTTTCAAAATAGCGAATAAGGCGTTGACGTTCGAACTTTATGGTTTTGAAGATGCCCGGCTCAAACAAGTTTACAGAAGAAGTCGTCATTTCTTGTGAAGTGTTTTAGTTAAAATTTAGCATCTGAATGAAAAACTCGCCAAAATAAGAAAAGAGAACAGCCAATAAACAAATGTGACATTTGTTGAATAGAAATTTTTTTCCTTGAATGAATTTTTACATCTCTTCTCTATTTATATACATTTGCCAATGAATTCAAAAATTAAATAAAATTGGTTAACAAAAATTGGACTAAAAAAAATTCAAAATTTGAAATACAAAAATCAAATTCAAAAATTAAATGAACTGACAAGGGTCGAGTTATTTAGTGCCATAATCCAGCATTTATTTCCAGGGAAGAAAATAAATAGAAATGTGTTAAAAATGCTTGGTTTGGGAGTTTATATAAAATGTTTTCTTTCCATGGAGCTTAAAGGTGAAACGGTGAAACGAGTTGTCATCTTTGTGGGGACTAAATAGCATGCCATTTCAGATGATTTCTCACAAAACTCCATATAGATAAGAGTATGTGTCCTTTTAGAGTCGAATGACACAAAAATATGCAACAACGACATCTTGTTTTCATGGGTGCATGTTACCTGCATTTCGTTTTTGCAAATATTAAAGTCTTACATTTTTAGCACGTGGCAAGGTATTTTTCCCTCCTTAAACCGTCGAATTTCCCCTCGACCGAACAGGAGAAATCTTCATCAGTCGTCAACGGGATCACGCGCTTCCTGCCTTTCACAAACCAACACATACTGCGTCCTCATAAGGGAATCGCGACAGCCTTTTTCCACCTTGTTTTGGATCCTTTTTCTTTCCTTGTTTATAACCCTAGATTTGTCCTATAAAATGTAATGTTATTTTGCACATTATGATTACACAAAGAGCTAACTTTTTTAGTACAATTCTCGATTTCTATCTCGCCTCTAAAAGGACATATTATTAAGATTTCTATTTTTTTAATGTTTATATAAATCAGCCTCCACAATCAAAGAATTTAATCTATTTCTGTTGGCTATTACTCTATTTATTCTGTAACACAACCTTAAAAATAACGATTGATTATATATATATATATAAAAAAAAAAAAAAACTGCCCAAATCGAAGTAAACGAATATTTAAAATTCAAAATCTCAAAACCTAGCTTTGGTTTCTCACTATCAAAGCAACTGGGCATCTGAAAGGTAATAGGAATGAGTGTTTGAGAAGTTAAATGTTTCTGGACATATTGTATGAGAAAAGTCATTAGTCCTCTTTTAATTTCTTCAGTTACAGATATTGTAGGTCTCTTTTTATTGAGGAAGCTCTGTGAAGATGTAGAAATTGGGTGACTTCAAAGCTGCCTCATCTCTTCAATCATTTTACAAAGACAGAAGACATGACCCAATAGGTCCATATTCAACCCACGAGTCCCCAGTGAAACCCACCTGAACCAGTAGATGATGGCCACCTCCGGTGAGACTTCTAACTCCTTGTGCGCACTTGACGTTATCGAGCTGGCTTGTTACAATGAACGCACAGAGTTCATCGCAGATTGTGGGTCATCCAAGTGTTTCTATGGAATCTTCTACCGCTTCCTTCAGTTTCTGGCTGCGTTCCTTCTATACAATCATTCTCTTCAAACCTTACCCGCTTCCAGGAAAGTCACCTTCCCGGCTCTAGCGGAACCCTTTATAAATACGGCTAGTGGTATTATCCAGTAGGCCATTTACCAGTCACCATAGGTGCCGTACTTCCGAGCTTGTTACTTCATCCATGGACGTGCTTGGCGTTAACCACATGAGCAGCAGAAAGCAGACGAAAAGAGTTAAGAAGCCTGTCAAGTTCGTGTACATAGAGACTCCCGTGGAGGTGAAAACCTGCACCTCTAAGTTGAGGAACCTCGTGCAGGAGCTCACCGGCCGAGCCTCCGAGTCAACGCGGTACGCCAAAGTTTTCGAGACTTCGTCGCTAATTTGGAGCAAAACCCATGGTTGATTTTTTAAAACCATTTTTTTTTGGCACATATTCTTTTGTTACTAATTATTATCGTTGTTGTTTTTATTGTTTCTTTTTTAAATACTAATTCCAAATCTTGGTTTTTAGAGTGTTTAAGCGAAACTTTTTTGACGACCTACACGTGATTACGTAAGCATTTGGTCATGGACTACTGCAATGCTTTTGTTAGATTTTAAAGCCGCCACCCCATCAATCCTTTCTTGATGGCTGTTGAAATACAATGCACTTTTAATGCCATCTATGGCCACTTTGAGCTTTTTGTTGTAAAAAGAAAATTGTTTTTGATGGAGTCATTAGCTTTGGCGTTAGTGGTGCTTTGATTTAGCCAAATAATCACCGTTCGAGTGGGTATACTTGGGATTGTTAGGCTTAATTCGTTCGAATAACTTGGAAAGCAGAGTCCCTTCCAACTTGAGTCGCTGCATGGTTCGTTCGGGAATACTGGGTTCTGGGTCCCTTCAGAATTGTTAAAGTGACAGGGTTGCCGTGAATCTAGCTGGAGTGAGACCAGGGCTCACAGTACATCCATGACTTATAATTAGCTTTTTTATGTAGTAGTGGACACAAACCTACTCCTTTTGTCTTTTGATCATTTTGTCTTTTGATTTGATGTCTATAATGTAGTAATGTAGAATATATATGGAAGCCGTGAGGTCCATATCTGTAACTGTGGTTGAGCTATCTTTGGTTCTGTAAAAGTTTGTCTTTAAGCCGTTGGTGTTGTCTTGAATGAAAGTAGAACCACTTTGCTCCTACAAGTTCTTGTTTATGTCTCTTCCTCATATCTCAATTTGATTTTATACCTGTGTTAAAGTTGTATCAGTGGCATCGGAGCCAAGTTACAAGATCTTGAGACCAATGTTTACAAAAAGTGCCCACTGTGTGTTTGAGTTTAATTCTCCATGGCTTCAACCACTTCCAACGAGTCATCCTCCTCTTCTGTGGCTTCTAATCCTCCACCACCACCACTACCTACTTCTACATCACAACTTCCGCTGCCACCATTCGATGGTACTAACTATCAAAATTGGTCCATTCGAATGTGTACTTATCTCAAGTATCAAGGGTTGTGGGATGTGGTTGAGAATGGTATACCAACTGTTGGACCAGATGCAGAGTTGACCCCAGCTCAACGAGAGAACCACAGAAGAAATCAAGAAAGGGAGCTCAAGACATTGGTCATGTTACAACTTTCCATGACAGATACAGCCTTCAATCGGATAGCTCAAGCAACAACTCCAAAAGTTGCTTGGACTACTCTTCAAAATGAGTTCCTAGGGACTCCTAAGGTACGTGCAGTTAGAATTCAAGGCCTTAAAGGTGATCTAAAAAGGCTTAGCATGGAAGAAGGGGAGTTAGTTATGGTGTATTTTGGGAGGATTAATGAGATAGTAAATCAAATGAAGGCCTTGGGTGAGGATCTTCCAGATTCACGAGTAGTGGAGAAAATACTTATGAGTCTCACAGATAAGTTTGACTCTACAGTAACAACCCTAGAGGAAACTAAGGATCTCAAAACCATGATTGTCTCTGAATTAATAGGGTCATTAGAAGCTTTTGAAAAAAGGGTAATGAGAAGAAGAGACATGATGAGTGTTGAAACAGCTTTTAAGACTAGGATGAGTCTTGGATCTAAACAATCTGAAGGAATCTCTCAACCAAGAGACACTTCAGTTGATGGAAGGGGTAGATATCCTCCATGCAAAATATGTAATAGAACCAACCATCTTGAGAAATTTTGTTGGCATAAAGATAAGCCTAAATGTCATCATTGTGGGAGAATCGGGCATATAGAGAAATATTGCCGGCTAAAAAGTGGATAGCAAGCTAACTTTGTAAAAAATGAAGAAGAATCTGTTGAGGATACATTGTTTTGTGCAAGTCTCTCAGTTATGAGTGTTAATCCAAGTTTGTGGTATGTTGATAGTGGTTGCACAAGTCATATGTCCCCATTTGAGAGTGTGTTTAGCTCATTAGACCGAAGTTTCAAATCTAAAGTGAGGCTGGGAGATGATAGATGTGTTGAGATTGTTGGGAAAGGTAATGTTTCGGTGCAAACAAGCAAAGGAGTGAAAGTGATCAAGGATGTATTGTTGGTTCCATCTCTTGGTTCAAATTTGCTTAGTGTTGGGCAAATGATGGAGCATAAATATGTTCTTCTATTTAAAGAAAAGATGTGTCACATCTTTGAAGATGCTGATATGAATATAGAAGTTGCAGCCATTGATATGGGAAATACAAGGAACTTTCCTCTCAGATTTGAATACTTTAACCAAAGTGCACTACATGTAACTGAAGACACATCTCTACTATGGCATAAGAGGTTTGGACATTTAAATTACAGATTTCTTGAGGACTTACATAATTTAAATATGGTAGAAGGACTCCCTAAAGTGAAACGTGTTGATACAATATGTGGAGAATGTCAGTTTGGGAAAAATAGTAGACAAATGTTTCCTATTAACGGGAAAAGAATGCAAACTGAGCCCCTAGAAATAGTTCACACCGATATTTGTGGCCCTATGAGGACTCCCACTAAGGAAGGGACAAGATTCTTTATCCTATTTATAGATGATGCAAGTAGGTTTTGCTGGGTGGATTTTATCAAGGAGAAATCAGAAGCATTTGGGGCTTTTTTGAAATTCAAAGCTAGTGCTGAAAAGGAAAGTGGTAGAGATGTAAAGGTTGTACGTTCAGATAGAGGATGAGAGTATCTATCCTCACAATTTGATTCTTATTGTACTAAGAATGGAATCAAACATCAACTAACAGCAAGCTATTCTCCTCAGCAGAATGGTGTTGCTGAAAGGAAAAATCGCACGATTATGGGTATGGCTAGGAGTATGCTGGAAGAAAAAAACATGCCAAAGGAATTCTGGGCAGAGGCTGTTAACACAGCAGTATATGTATTGAATCGAAGTCCCACGGCTGCCCTTGATCAAATCACTCCATTTGAAGCTTGGACTGGAAGGAAACCAAGTGTAGAAAACATGAAAGTGTTTGGATCTCTGTGTTACATTCATGTTCCAACACAGTTGCGAAGTAAGTTGGACAGAAGAGCTGAACAAGGAATTTTTCTAGGATACAGTCAAGTTTCCAAAGCTTATAGAGTGCTGAATTTATTCTCAAACAAGCTGCAAGTCACTCGAGACGTGGTGTTTGATGAAGATACTACATGGAATTGGACCTTGAGTAAGAAAGAACCGAACAAAATCCTTTTTCCTAATCTATCCAAGAAGGTTTATGATGGCATGACGGAGGGTGTAGAAGTTCTAACTGAAAATGAAACTGAGCTAATCACTCCAGTTCAGCAACAATCTCACTCTAACAGGCAATCACCAGAGATAGAAAGGGAAATCTCAAGCATGTCTCCTGTAAGGATGAGGGATTTAGAAGATATATATGAAAGCTGCAACATGGCAACCTTGGATCCAATTTCATATGAAGAAGCACTGGTGGAAAAGGAGTGGCAAAATGCTATGAATGATGAAATAAGAACCATTAAGCAAAATAAAACATGGTACTTGACAGATCTACCAAAAGGAAAAAAGGTAATAGGGCTGAAATGGATTTTCAAAACTAAGACAGATGCTGAAGACCACATAATCAAACATAAGGCTAGATTGGTTGCAAAAGGATACTCTCAAATTCCAGGTGCTGATTTTAGTGAAACTTTTTCTCCAGTAGCCAGACTAGAGACCATAAGGATGTTGCTTGTTATTGCAGCTCAACATGGTTGGCATGTATCTCAGCTCGATGTCAAGGCTGCTTTCTTGAATGGTGATTTACAAGAAGAGGTGTATGTTGAACAACCTAAAGGATATGAAGTTTCTGGAGGAGAAGACAAAGTTTTGAAGTTGAACAAGGCCCTGTATGGTCTAAGACAAGCTCCGAGGGCATGGTATAGTAAGATAAGTACTTATTTTATCAACCATGGCTTTGTTTGCAGTGCTAGTGAACCAACTTTGTTTGTATCTCGTAAAACAAATTCTGTTATACTAGTATCTTTGTACGTGGATGACTTGATCTTTACAGGAAATGATCCTAAGTTGTTGGCAGAATTTAAGATGGATATGATGCAGGCTTTCGAGATGAATGATTTGGGTTCCATGAGTTTCTTTCTTGGATTAGAGGTATTCCAACTACAGGAAGGGATTTTCATCTCTCAAACAAAGTACACCAAAGCTTTACTTATAAAACATCATCTAGCTGATTGCAATCCTGTGGATACTCCATTAGTTGCTGGGGAGAAAACAACAGCTGAAGATCAATCCGGGGAGGCCGATGGGCAAGCCTATAGAAGTCTCATTGGGAGTTTATTATATCTCACAGCAACTCGGCCAGATATAATGTATGCAGTCACTCTATTGTCTCGATTTATGCAGAAACCTACCAAGTTGCATCATAGCAAATTAAAACGAATTCTGAGATATCTCAAAGGGACAGAGAACTTTGGAGTATTATACTGCAAAACTGAAAAATTTGAGCTAATTGGATATGCTGACAGTGATTGGGGAGGTAATGCTAAGGACTCACGGAGCACAAGTGGGTATGTGTTTAGTTTAAGGTCTGCAGCTTTTTCTTAGTGTGCAAAGAAACAGAGTTCTGTCTCCTTATCTACTGCCGAAGCTGAATATGTGGCTGCTGCAACTGCTGCTTGTCAAGCAATATGGCTAAGAAGAGTACTCATGGAAATGGGGTTCCAGCAAGATCATGAAACTATCATCCTCAGTGACAGCAAGTCTGCCATTGCAATGACCAAGAATCCAAGTCATCACTCAAGGACTAAACATGTTGGAATTAAAGTCCATTATGTTCGAGAATTGGTTGAAGCGAAAGAAGTAAAATTTGAATATTGTCCAAGTGAAATCCAGCAAGCAGACATCTTCACAAAAGGTTTGCCTCGAACACAGCATGAATTTCTCAGGGAGTTGATTGGGGTTGTGGCTAACCCTGTCAAGGAAGGGTGTTAAAGTGACAGGGTTGCCGTGAATCTAGCTGGAGTAAGACCAGGGCTCACAGTACATCCATGACTTATAATTAGCTTTTTTATGTAGTAGTGGAATAAAGTCATGGTGGAGTCTCACGGTGATGTGGACACAAACCTACTCCTTTTGTCTTTTGATCATTTTGTCTTTTGATTTGATGTCTGTAATGTAGTAATGTAGAATATATATGGAAGCCGTGAGGTCCATATCTGTAACTGTGGTTGAGCTATCTTTGGTTCTGTAAAAGTTTGTCTTTAAGCCGTTGGTGTTGTCTTGAATGAAAGTAGAACCACTTTGCTCCTACAAGTTCTTGTTTATGTCTCTTCCTCATATCTCAATTTGATTTTATACCTGTGTTAAAGTTGTATCAAGAATTACGGACGTTGCCCTTTTTTTTTTTTTGCTTCCTCAAACAAAAACTTCAGTGAAGGCCAGGATTTAACCCGTCTACCAGCTTGACTAGAGAAGGGGAAATAATACCTTTGATCTCCCGGATAACATGTTGCCCTAGTTCTTTCCTCAGTCTCTTCACTCGTGGTAACTTCTTTCTCCTCCTCGGTGTCCTCCGTTTTTCACTTTGTCAATTTTCTCTTTACTAGTTCTAACGCCTCTGCCCCTCCGTGTTCTCCCCACGCTTCCACGTAGGCTCCAAGGATGCATAACGTGCTGATCTATGTCACGAACTTCCGCTTCATTCTCCCCGTTCGAGCGCCTTTGGCGTCTTCTCTTCCTTCTTTTTCTTTACATTTGTAGCAACACTGCCTATGTTCTGGGTTTGATCGGGTCCTTCACTTACTCCACCACCTTTCTCAGTTTTGGGCTTCTTACGACTGCTACTTACTGCTTCAGTGTCCAGCGAAGCTTCATCTCGCCCGCTAAGTTTTCCAACGAAACCTTCTTCCTTCTTTTGCCTTGTTTCTTCCCTCGCCGGCCTTTACTGTTGGTTTTCCTTCCTCCGGCACTGATGTGACAGAAAAACAAAGCCAGGTCAACTCTTCTCCGCTCACAACTCCGCTCACAACTCTACGTGCAGTGTTGGCCCTTTCTCTTCGTTTTCATTTGGGGTTTCGTGGAGAGTCAAACCAGTGGCCTTCCCCAGTGCTGACTCGACAGGAAAATGGGGCCCTTCTGGTCGTGAGTGAGATAGGAACAAAGGAAAAAAGAAAAAAGAAAAAAAGACGGTCATGAGGGTAACTTTGTCAAAACGAGAAATTGTGAAGTTAAATAAATAGCACTGCTTCCGAGGCAACGGTGCCCGGGACAGGCCATAATGGATTTAAGTCCTCTTTTTACTTCCAAGCCCTCTTCCCATCTTTCCTGCTAAGCCCGCCCTCTTGTCCCTCTTGTGCTCCCCTCATCTTCCCTACCAAGCCTCTTTGCTGTCATGCTCCTCGCCATGGAAAAATCATCAGCTTGTTCAAGCACTCGTGCCAAAGTCTCTCATGCTCTTCTCCATAATTATTAAGCTGCTCAGGCATTGTAGAAAAGGTTTCTCAAACCCTGATTCTCTTTTTACTGATACTTCTACGGCAGTTGCAGCACTGAAAAGAGGATCTTACTTCTCAGGGGCTTGAGAAACCTTTTCTATGAATGCTTGAGCAGCCTCAGAAACATGGAGATGAGCATGAGAGCCCTTTGGTAAATCTGACGAAGAAGGAGGCAAAATGAGAGCTGCGAGTCTTGGGTTTTTTCGCCCGGGGAGGGGTAAGTTTGATGGGACATCAGTTTATCCTGTAATTACTTATTTGGTGGTTATAGTATATATGAACTTAAGGATTTCCTTTTCTCCTTTGTACTGTTTTTTTTCCTGCTTTTTTCTTTAAAAGAAAAATGGAAGATAGAGGGTTCAGGGAGGAAGACACGAAACTAGAAACACCCGCTGCAGTTCCTTTGTACTGCTTTTCCTTGTCTTTTTTTAAGAATGGGGGTCCAAGAAGGAAGTCATGACACCATAAACACCCGTGCAGTTCCCTTGTGCTGCTTTTTTCTTTCCTTTGGTTTTTAGTTTTTATTGGTTACATTCAATAAAGCATTTGTCAATCTTGTAAAAAGATTTAGTTGGTTCATGTATTCTGCAGGGTAAATAGAACTAATTAACCAATTAAATGCGGTTAAGTTTGTCTTTTTCGACACTTCGTATTATAAAAAAGAGAGAGAGAGAGAGAGAGCAGAAGAGCCAAACCCAGACACTAACAAAATATCGCCCCTTATGATGCGACGATATCCTCGTCCAGGCTTTTACAGCCAAGTACACGAACAAAAAGAGGGGCATATTTGACAGGCCCTATCTCAGACTTTCTACGGTACCCCGGAAAAGTAAAAAGCTGGATGATACGGTAGCCTTATATTTAAGAGGGGTCAGGTTCTGTCTTTATGTAACAAATACCCTCACCCTTTTTGGGTAAAGCGGTGCAGCAGTTCTTCAGGGCTAGAATTGCAGCCTTTTCCCTGTTTGCACCAAGGGAAGGTAGGAGGAAAGAGAACATATAAAGAAAACAAAAAAAGAAGAAGAAAAATCTCCTATAATGACGAAAATACCACGTAGCTAAAGCTAAGAAGAAGTTGCCGTGAAGTCAGGTCAGCGACCGAGTGGACTCTCATTTGAAACTGTTACGCGCCAGAGATCATGTGTTAGGAGGAAACCTTTTGGATCGGTAACTCTCCGCTAGCAAGGGGACTCGACATAGGATTTGTGTTATGTGGCTTATGGCAAGAGAGAGGAAAGTGGGGGTTGCGTCTGTAACTGGGTAAATGAGTGAGGAATACGTCCATGTGCAGGTACAGTAAGGGGCAGGAATGCTCTTATAAAGAGCACGTTATGTGGAAAGAACTCAGCTTTTTAAATCTGAGAATTCGGTTGTTTGCAAATGACACCAAGGCTCCATTTTATTTTAACACTAACTTAATCCACCACAAATGAAAGAAAACCTTGAGACCTTATTAAGCTCTTGAAACTTCATTAACTAAAGGAGAATTTTGGGCTATTTTGATGTTTTTGCTATAGGCCTCCTGCTTGGTTGAAGGGACTTGCTTTCTATTTGAAATTGCACTAAAGTTTTCATGAGATTTGAGTAATATATAACATTAATAGTTTTAAGATATTCATTCTTCCTAAGCATGGGAAAAGAATTTGTAGAAAAACTTTTGAGTAGGCATGTGGATATAGACTCTAATATCATATAAGGCAGCATATTTTTTTTAAAATTAACTTGCCAAAATGAGTACATATTTAAATATAATTGAAGTAATATAATGTATAGTGCTTTGGCACGAGTAGCTTTGTCTCTAGGAGCTCTTTTTGGTGTAGTTACTCACAAGACAACCATGAAAATTTTACTTCTCTTTTCTAAATTAGAAAAGTGATAAAATGGCTACAAAATTAATGTTAGGAACAAGTGCAAAGAAAGTGTGGCTCGAAACTTGACATTACTCTCAATTGGAAGGAGTCTTTTGCAGTTTTGTCGCTTTGAATAATGTTAGGCTGAAAATTATATCTCTTGTAAATTATTCATACTATAACATAAGTTCGGATCAAAAACAAGTATTGAATCTACATAATATTGTATTACATGAAAGATCTTGGCATTCAATAATGTGAAAATGTTTGACCTGAAAGACATTTAATGACTTATTCTCATCTCCAGTTTCTGTTGGTGGTGTTCTTGGTTCTGTTGGTGGTGTTCTTGGTTGAAATGATTTACAAGAAAAGAAATGCAGGCTGCCTTTAAGAATGGGTGATTCTCTATGTAAGTGGTATGGGAATTTATGGCACATTTGTTTATTGTGTTTGTCGCCCATTATCTCTTTTTCTCCTTACTTTTTGTTCTTGTTTTCCCCTCCGCCCAAAATAACCTGAGAGTTAACAGTGTCATACTATTGGAACATAACATACGAACACCACGGGATTAGTAGTTGCTCTAAGAATCAACCTCCTCAAAATTAACAAGCAAACGATCCAATCGTCTTCAATGTAGTATCTTTGTACAGATTATTATTCCTTCAAGAGTATATAGCACCATGCTTCTTAAGATGTATGTCACATTTAAGACTTTAACTTTATTATGATATGCAAATGGTTGATTAACTGTTAGTTCAGTGATAAGTTAATAAAGATTAGATTAAAATGATTAAAAATTCTTAAATATTTGGTGCATGCATAAAAACATATCATTAAACATGATGAATGCTCCAAAACAACATAGTAACAATATATAGTACTTTTTTAAATATCAATTTCAATATGTCTTGATTTTGAGCATAAAAAAACATGTCCAAGGAATATTTAGACTACAAATAACTAGTATTATATTTAAAATTTGAGTTTTGATATCATATTAGAAAATTTTATTTACTTTCAGAGTCGAAGTGTACTTCAAACCAGGATATTAGTAATATTAAACATTCTTTTACTGAATGAGAAAAATATTATGCCAAATCGATAAAAACATACCGTATGTTCTTTTCTTTAGGAAAAAAGGGGAAGCGCACGTTTTGGGCCATCGCAGGTAACTCCAAAGATACGACACCGCTTCTACGGGAACATATCATGCGGCGTCGTTTCCGTCGAAGACAGAGCTTGAGACGGTGAGATCGGAATTCGAAGTTCTGAGAGGAAATTGCGGAAATCTGCCCCGGAAGCCACCGGCCGGCGTCGTTTTCATCTATGCGGGTTGTAGATTCAATTTCCAGTTCTGCGAACTTCATCAAAATCACAAGCAGGTGCGTCAAACCCTAATTCCTTTCTTTTCTTTTACCTTTATCCAGTTCACTATAATTTTCTCTGCAGAAGACTCGGAGTATATGGATGTAGACTTGGGAGTATATGGTAAACCTCCTTCGTGGTTACTATGCTTGCAGCTAGTCAATAATTCTGAAAGCATCAATGGCATTGTCACCATTTTCTCAAATAATTAAATTTTCCTTCCCCAAATGTAGGTTATATTTTGTTTCTTCAAAAAAATGAAAAAAGAGAAATTAAGGACACTAAGTTTCTATAGTTTCCCTTCCAGTGTCTTTCACTGCCATTGTATATTTAATTGATGCAGTTAAGGTTTCAAATGTAAGTACTCACTAAAAGTTATGGCCAATTTGACAGGAGAATTCGGGCAGGGACTAGGCCCTATGCTGTCAGTGAGGGGGGAAGGCATTCTCTCACGGATTGGAGGGGATAATTTTGTTGTAGAGGATAAAACAGCTGCAACTCATGAGGTAGTGTACCATACATCTGTTCTTATTATCAAAGTTAAGGATTTTTAAGTGCTAGTATCAAAAAAATTAAGGATTTTTTGTTTATGTTTTCCATGACATCCAAGAAGATTAGTCCCTCAATCAGTAGGTAAATTATCCATATGAAGTGTGTAGATTGTGATGGTGCTCATGGATATCATGTTCTTCACTAAAAGAGATTAGGATCCTTAAGTGATCGCTGGAAAAATTATGTAGATGTTGATTAACACTCTTCCTATTGTTATAATGATATCAAAGTAATGTAATTATGATAATGTACTAATATCATGATGTATTGAGACTCCATGGGATGCAAATCCTAACAATCAGGATTTCAAGTGGCGGAGATTGAGACACTTGTGCTAAGTCCATTGTTTTTGAGTGAATGAAAGTGATGGTCATGTCCACGTGACTATTCCAAAATAACTAGTAAAGTTGTATTTACTGTCCAAATTACTTATAAAGATAGCTTTAGTTAGTAAGGAACTAATATAGAATTTAACATCTATAGGAACCTTTACAATCCATATACTAAATGTCAGCAATCCATCCGTCCCATCTGAAACTAAATTTTCTGTATTTGATTTGGAAAAATCATGACACCTCAAAATTTAGTCTCATAGTAGATGGGTAAATTGTGAGATTGAATAGGTGGATTATAGATGGGTTCATAAATGTCAAGTTCATTATTGATTGTTTATTAGGTTAAGTCTAGACTTTATAAATGATTCTAGAGAGAGCTGATTGCAATTTGATTAATTCTTTTGGAATAATGGATCATGACATTTTTCAAGTTTCAAGATAGTGGAGCTTTATGATTTCTTTACTTTTTAGTTGCTCTGCTGATGCTACGAGTAGGATTTCACTCTTTTTAACTTTGAGAATCTGACTCATTTTTGCTGCTATCCTTGACTTGAAATTAACTTAGCCTTACTCTTTCTACAAGGTTGTTCCTCATCTTTAGTAATTGAAGTGACTGTTTTACACTTTTTTTTTTTTTCAAGAACGCATGCACTCCTAACATACATACATAAGTTGACGGTTATGTTTGTGTGTATGTTTGTTAAAGTCATATACCATGCCAATCCAATTTTTTTCTGAGAAAGAGGTAAAGCATTTTGCCTACCAATCAAAAGAAAGAAAAGGTTAAGCATTACAATTATGTTGCTGTTGATGGCGCTGACTGAAAGAGCAGTTTGAGCCATGAAGTGATTCCAGGTCGTGTCATGCTTGGCTTTTTGATTGATAATCATAGAACTTATGGGATTCAGTCGACCTTTCTGTCTGCTATAGTGTACTTGTTATAGTTTTTAGGGACTCCCTTAAAGACAATCTTCCTTGCATCAAAGAAGTGGGAGGCAGTTTAATTTCTCTCAATGAAGAAACAATATTCAGTTATTGAGTGGCACAAGAGTGGTTCATTTAGTGAGAATTTTCTATGGAGCTTGAAGTAAACGTCAAAAAGTTTTGTATAATGGAACCTCTTGACTAAATATACCTTGAATTGGGTATAGAAGAAAAGCCATAACAACCTCAAAACCCCTAGCTGGTGTAGTTGTATTTAAATATTGCAAATAAGTATAACCCATATTGTATGGAACTTCAAAAATGTGCAAGGGATGTTAGTTTGACATTATACCCATAACATGCGCAAGGATGTGGTATGTTTGTCCTATTTGCTTTCTGTGGAGCTTCTATTGTGAGCAATTCTAGGTTCACTAAATCCCAAGAGTGCTTTTAGTTTGTTACTTATTTCTGCCATGTTGAACCTTCAGTCTTCTATGAAGACACTTGGTGTATCGGTCTAACCATTTAGAAGTTCAGAAAATAGGAATTGAAGTTTGAACAGTTAGACAGATTAGAAAACTAGAAACGGAAGAATGGTGTGCTCTTGCAGATAAATATAAGGGGCACCAAAGCCCATTTGTGCTTTGCAGTTCCACATTCAACCACGCACTTCTTCTGTGATTATCCCATTAAGGATATGCTACAATGCATTTCTAGCAGTTTCTTGACAGTTGTTGGATTACCTATGTTTTATGTTCCAATCTTTTCTTCCTTTTGTCCTCTTTCTGACCTGGTTGATTTTTATGTACAGGCATCATTTCTCTTGCTGAATTTGCATGCTCTTGCTGAGAAACTTGCAAATATAGACATATCACAGAGGCTCTTCATTGAAGCAGATCTATTACCACCAGAGCTGGTATGTTCAGTTTCCCACTGTGATGTTGAAAAATAGCTAATGGCTGTCTCTCAGCAAGTTTGATTTCTCAAATTCAAAATGATGAAGATGTAAATATAAGCATTGGGAAACACTGCACATTGTTCTACTCATGTTGCATTTCCAATACTGTAGACAGCCGCATGTTGAGTTATGAAATTTCTACTGATGGAAGTTCGGATGGCTTTGTCTAGTAACCTTTGTTGCTTTTCTGACGTTTATCTAAAATTTGTTTGATCTATTTTCATGCAAATCTTGGTTCTATAATGAGTTCCATCTCAGATGGCTAGAAAGCCTTGAGCAAGTTACCATGTCTGAATGTTAGTGGGGTCGTGAATGATGGTGGTTTTTGTAATTAATTTCTGGAACCCTCAGATGAAAGTTTCTCACATCATGAACTCCTAAAAATAGTTTTATCTTGAGATTTCCTCCCTGTTTTGTCTCATACAATTAATCAGAAATGGTTAGTCCAATTCTCATCTAGGTCACCTATGCATTTGAAGAAAATATTTCAAACTCGTAAAGAACATCCTGAAAAGGTTCTGTTGTGCTTTAAGAGTGTTGGGGCCTGGACATCTTGAGGTCTCTGGGGGAGCCATTGTAGTGGAGAAATAAAGATCTCACCTCTAGTCATAAATCTTGACAGAGAATTTACATGGTGCTGTTTTAGTCAAAAAGAAAGGTCTGTACAACATACATGAGATTTCCAACAAGTGACTATTGTAGTATGAATCGAATATGAATCTATAAAGAAACTATAAACTACCATATAGTCCAACGGCATCTTAAGTATTCAAAAGTGAGCATCAGCAGTTTGCTTGAGGAAGACGATGAGCCGGGTTTCCACCGACGATCCCACGGTTGCAGGGATTTCGGCTTTGATACTATTGTTATGTGCAAATATGTTAAAGCGCGTAATAAGGTCTCAGGGTTTTCTTTCATTCGTGGTGGATTAATGTAGCGGAGAGTTACCGATCCAAAAGGTTCCTTCCTAACACATGATCTCTAGCACTTAACAGTTTCAAATGAGGGTCCACTCCGTCGCTGACCTGACTTCACGGCAATTTCTTCCTAGCTTGGCTACATTGTATTTTCGTCACTATGGGAGATTTATCTTTTTTCTTTATATGTTCTCTTTCCTCCGACCTTCCCTTATTTCAAACAGGGAAAAAAGCTGCAATTCTAGCACTGAGAACAGCTGCACCGCCTTACCCGAAAAGAGTAAGAGTTTAGGGCCGAGCTCCTAATCTTTACCTTCAAAATCTTGTTACAAACCTATCCATCTCTCCTTCCGTCCCTCTATATTCCAGAGCTTTTCTCAACAATTCTCTTCATCAAAGCGTCATTACAAATCTGGAGCTTTCTCATCACTTACCGCCTATCTCCATAAAGCAGGCCTCATGAAGACACCCGCTACAAACTGCATCATCCTCATAAAGTCCCTGTTATCACAAACACCATAAAAGGCTCGGCTACCTCCGGAATAGGAAACTCCAACTGGAATCCACACACACCCAGATCCGGAAAGAGAAGCAATTTGAATTTCAAATTTCAATCGGTCGATGCTCAAGAAATGCAGTAACTCCGGACGTCATTTATGGCTAAAATCGATTCTCTTTTCCAGCTCAAACTTTCCTCATACATTCCTGTGTAATTAAGTGTTTGCGAAGCAGCAAGCTATCTGCAGATGACCAATCCAAGAGCAGCACTCTTCTCCCAATGGTCCCATCATGTTGCCTATACTGTAGAGTGGTCCATGATAATCCAGATTTGGAAATAATGAAAAGATCACGATAAATGAAAAGACAGAAAGGGTATGCTTTGAGCGTCGTTTTGTGGCGTGTAGACTGAATATGAAATTCTGCATTAAATCCCACTGAAAACGATTTTGAACAACCCAAACGTCTAACATTTATTATAAAGGAGATCTTCTTGAAGAGACCTTCTTGGCGCGATAGCATGCAACACTGACTCTCGGAAGCGTGTACACCATAATATTCCTTTGTGGTAGAACCCTATATTCCTACTGATCGGACGGTGGAGAGAGAGACCCTGAGCGCACTGAAGACCCACAGCGACACCTGAAGACCAACGTTGGCTTATCAAGTTGATTGGTTATGACTTTGAGATACAATATAGACCTGGAAGGGAGAATTTAGCCGCTGATACTTTATCTAGAAAGGAAGAAGTACCACAGCAAACTAACAAAATAGAATCTCCAATAGCACAATTTCTCTCCGATAAGGGAAAAATGGTCAAGGATACTAAACAACGGTCAGTTAATGAGTATTTTAGTAAGGAAGTAGGGCAGACCAATGGTATTAAAGAAGAATTACCTATGGAGATAATCCAACCCTCTCTGAGAAATGTAGTTACAACTAAAAGTGGTGTTTGGGAAGCAGTACATCAGTTGAAGGTTGTTTATGCTCCTACTCCAGAATGGTTAGAGACCACTAGAGAGGAGGTAAATAATAGTTTAGAAATACAAGAACTTCTAAATAAATTGAGCACAGAGGAATTAAGAGGAAGTTGGAAGTACCAAAAGGGTGTATTATTCTTTAAGAATAGAATTTTTCTGAATAAGAATTATGCACTGATTCTAGTCAAGGTAATATTCTTTTAGGACAACATTAAGCCTTTAGTTATGAAATTTGTGAGAGAATGTGGAATTTGTCAAATGGCGAAATGGTAAAACTTTAAACCAAATGGGTTGCTATCCCCATTGCTTATACCGAAACAAATTTGGAAGGATATAGCAATGAATTTCATTGAAGGACTACCACCATTACGGGGTAAGCAACTAATCATGGTTGTGGTTGATAGCCTTTCCAACCTTGCTCATTTTATAGCCCTAACACACCCTTATACTACTATCATGGTAGCATAGATTTTCTTTGAGAATATCTTCAAATTATATGGAACGCCAAGAAGTATTATATGTGATCGTGATGTGATTTTCACTATACTTTTTGGAGGCACATCTTTGAGTTACAAAAGACCAAATTCAATTTTTCTTTAGCGTATCACTCACAAACAAATGGGCAATCTAAGGTGGTTAATAAGACATTAGAGGTGTATCTACGATGTTTCACTTATGATCAACCTAAGGAGTGGATTAAATGGCTTCCATGGGCTGAGTATTGTTACAATACCAGCACGCATGGAGCCACTCAAAAGTCACCTTATAAGGTAGTTTCTAGCAGATACCCTTATACTCTCCTACCCTACATGCCAGGCTCTTTTGCAGTAGAAATGGTGGATTGTGAATTGCAATCCAAAGACTTGGTTTTGAAGAATCTTAAAGAAAGGTTGTTGGTTGCACAAAACTAAATAAGGAAGTACTGTAATGTGGGTAGAAGGGAAGAACATTTTGGGGTTGGAGATTGAGTCTATCTCAGGCTACAACCTTATAAAGGCAACTCAGTGGTCATACGAAAAAACTACAAGCTCTGTCCTAGATACTTTAGACCATTTGAAGTTCTACGAAAAATTGGGGAAGTGGCATACCGTATGAAGCTACCAACAAGGTCAAGAATCCATGATGTGTTTTATGTTTCGATGTTAAAGAGGGTCATCGGAAGTAACGTTGAGGTACAAGCTGATTTTGCCTTCTTATTTAGATAATGAAGATGCTATAAGCCCTTAACCCCAAGCTATTCTAGAAGGCAGAGTTAGAAAGAAAAGAGCTTAGTATCTGGTGCACTTGCAAGGACTCCCAATGTAGGAGGCCACCTGGTATGATGTAGAGAAGTTTGAAGAAAGATTTCCTTCTTTCGACCTCGCGGACAAGTTTGTAGTTAAGCGGGGAGGGATGCAACAAACAACTCAATAACACGTGGATTGCCAACTTAGAATGACCTTTGTTCACTTAGTCATGTCGTGACCTTATATGTTGCGTTTGAGATTGTAATAAGCACTGAGGTGTTTAGTGCAATATAAATAAAGAGGGTTGCGACCCTGAAAGGTAGGCAGAATTTGTTTGACAGTTGTAAGTGAAATTTGGGAGGTTGGGGATCCCTATATTGAATCCATGTTGAAATTGCTCAAGGTTCTTAGAGTTCATGGTGCATTTTACTTCTTAGTTAAAATTGGGCGTAAATCCAAATAGTTTAGGACATTGGATCAAGATTTCTTTGTTCAGTATTCCCGTCCCTTAACTTGCTTAGCTGTGAAGAATCAAGGTGACACGTAGGACCGCAACACTAGCATTTCGTAATTATGGGCTTCAAAGGCCTGGCCACATGGTGCTTCTACAGCGCTTACCATACTAAGCTACACCACCAAATGAGACCCAAAAAATAAAAATAAAAATAAAAATTATAATGTAGTCAACCTTTAGTCTAATGACAGACATATGTAACTTACTAAAAATATTTATGATGAACGCTTTAACATCTAGAACATTTTACAATATATTTTGATGGCATAAGCATTGTCCTCTTGAAGTGTTGAACCAGTCAGTGTCAATAGACGCAGGAATAGATAGCTTGCATTTATAGCAGGCAAAGAAGCATGTTCTCTGCCTACCCATCTGCACCATTCGCACCATCCGGCTTTTCTGTTTTTTCAGAGATGCCATATTCTCCTGCACGTGAACCAGACACCCCTTTTTGTTTTTTTTAACATTTTGTTCGATATTATCTCATTTATGCGCTCTTTGGGTAATGCCATGCCAAGGTGAATCCGAAAGTCAAGTACACTAAGAGATACACAAAGACAGAGAACTTGACCCTCTTAAATATAGTATACTTCAATTTTCCGAGGGCTACTGCAGAAAGTCTGAGACAAAGAGGACCCCTCCTTTTGTTCGTGTACTTGGCTGTAAAAGCCTGTCCGAGGATATCGTCTCATCATAAAGGGCGAAATTTTGTTGTATATCTGGGTTTGGCTCTTCTGCTCTCTCTCTCTCTCTTCTTTTTTTTTTTTTTTAATACAAAGTATTTTAGGTGAAAACAAAGATAAACTTAACCACATTTAATTGGTTAATTAGTTTAACTTACCAACAAAACAGGCGAACCAATTCAAACATTTTTACAAGATTGACAAATGCTTTAATGAATATAATCAATAAAAACCAAAAACCAACGGAAAGAAAAAAGCAACACAAGGGAACTGCACGGGTGTTTTCATGTCTTCCTTCTCGAACCCCCATTCTTTCGAAGAAAGAAAAAAAAGGAACAAAAAAAAAAAAAAAAAAGCAGGACAAAGGAAATGCAGCGGGTGTTTCTGGTTTGGTGTCTTCCTCCTTTAACCCCCATCTTCCATTTTTCTTTCAAAGAAAAAGGCAGGAAAAAAAAACAGTACAAAGGAGAAAAACAAATCCTTAAGTTCATATATATATATATATATATAACAGGAAGTTACAAAATTACTGAATAAATTCGTGTTTGAGAAATTGACTGTAATTACAATCAAAAGAGTCAAGCTTATGTAATTACAGAATAAAGTCGTGTCCCATCAAACTTGTTCTGTACTAACCCTTCACCCGGTGAAAAAACAAAATAAAAATTAAGAAAACCCCCCAACTTCCAGCTCTTCCTTTGCCTCTTTTCCGTACTGTAGTTAGTTCCGAGGTGTCTTTTCTCTTGGACTTCACTGCTACTTCAAGAGCAGCTACAACAGTAAAAAAGGGATGGTACGCTTCAGGAACTTGAGAAATCTGAAATCTTTTCTATGAATGCCTGAGCAGCCTCAGAAACAAGAAGAGGAGTACAAGAGGCCTTTGGCATGAGTGTTTGAACAGCCTCGGAAATGCTTAAGCAGACGATTTTTCCATGGCGAGGAGGATGGCAGCTGAGAGACTTGGTAGGGAAGACGGAGGGAGCACAAGAGGGAGAGAGGCCGGGCTTGGCAGGAAAGATCCGAGGGCTAGAGGGAGAGTGCGAAGGCTTGGAAGGAAAAAGAGGACTTAAACCCATTATGGCCTGTCCCGGGCACAGTTGCCTCGACAGCAGTGCTATTTATTTAACTTCACAACTTCTCGTTTTGACAAAGTTACCCGTATGACGGTCTTTTTTTCTTTTTCTTTTTTCCCCCTTTGTTCCTATCTCACTCACGACCAGAAGGGCCCCATTATCCTGTCGAGTCAGCACTAGGGAAGGCCACTCGTTTGACTCTCCACGAAACCCCAAATGAAAATGAAGAGAAAGGGCCAACCCTGCACGTAGAGTTGTGAGCCGAGAAGAGTTGACGTGGCTTTGTTTTTCTGTCACATCAGTGCCGGAGGAAGGAAAACCAACAGTAAAGGCCGGCGTGGGAAGAAACAAGGCAAAAGAAAGAAGGTTTCGTTGGAAAACTTAGCGGGCGAGATGAAGCTTCGCTGGACACTGAAGCAGTAAGTAGCAGTGGTGAGAAGCCCAAAACAGAGAAAGGTGGTGGAGTAAGTGAAGGGCCCGATCAGCCCCAGAACAAATGTAAATCGCTTGGAGGGTTTAGGCGAAGAAAAAGAAGGAAGAGAAGACTACAAAGGCGCTCGAACGGGGGGAATGAAGCGGAAGTTCGTAACACGGGAGAATGTTAGATCAGCATGTTATGCATCCTTGGAACCCTTTCGTGGAGTTGGAATTGCCTGGGTGGAATTCAGTATATGCACTGTCTTCCCATCGAAGGGCACAAAATACTACCCCGCATGTTATGCATCCTGCTCGACGTTATGGACACAGTAAGAGCGTTCGAGGCTGAAGCCTCACATCTTTTTCCGAGAAGTTCAGTGGGTCCCAAGCAAGGGGCACAAGGATAGGATAATGAGGTCCCTCAACTTGTGCTAAGTCCATTTTTTTTGAGTTAATGAAAGTGGTGGTCATATTCGCGTGACTATTCCAAAATAAATAGTAAACTTGTATTTACTGTCCAAATTACTAAGGAACTAATATAGAATTTAACATCTATAGGAACCTTTACAATCTATATACTAAATGTCAGCAATCCATTCGTCCCATCTGAAACTAAATTTTCTGTATTTGATTTGGAAAAATCATAACACCTCAAAATTTAGTCTCATAGTGAATAGGTAAATTGTGAGATTGAATAGGTGGATTATAGATGGGTTCATAAATGTCAAGTTCATTATTGATTGTTTATTAGGTTAAGTCTAGACTTTATAAATGATTCTAGAGAGAGCTGATTGCAATTTGATTAATTCTTTTGGAATAATGGATCATGATGTTTTTTAAGTTTCAAGATACTGGAGCTTTATGATTTCTTTACTTTTTAGTTGCTCTACTGATGCTACGAGTAGGGATTTCACTTTTTTTTACTCTGAGAATCTAACTCATTTTTGTTGATATTCTTAACTTGAAATTAACCTAGCCTTACTCTTTCTACAAGGTTGTTCCTCATCTTTAGTAATTGAAGTGACTGTTTTACACTCTTTTTTTTTGTCAAGAGCGCGTGCACTCCTAACATACATACATAAGTTGACGGTTATGTTTGTGTGTATGTTTGTTAAAGTCATATACCATGTCAATCCAATTTTTTTGTGAGAAAGAGGTAAGGCCTTTTGCCTACCAGTCAAAAGAAAGAAAAGGTTAAGCATTACAATTATGTTTCTGTTGATATCGCTGACTGAAAGAGCAGTTTGAGCCATGAAGTGATTCCAGGTCGTGTCGTGCTTGGCTTTTTGATTGATAATCATAGAACTTATAGGACTTAGTTGACCTTTCTGTCTGCTATAGTGTACTTGTTATAGTTTTTAGGGAGTGAAACTCCATTAAAGACATTCTTCCTTGCAGCAAAGAAGTGGGAGGCAGTTTAATTTCTCTCAATGAAGAAACAACATTCAGTTATTGAGTGGCACAAGAGTAGTTCATTTAGTGAGAATTTTCTATGGAGCTTGAAGTAAACGTCAAAAAAATTTGTATAATGGAACCTCCTGACTAAATATACCTTGAATTGGATATAGAAGAAAAGCCATAACAACCTCAAAACCCCTAGCTGTAGTTGGATTTAAATATTGCAAATAAGTATAACCAATATTGTATGGAACTTCAAAAATGTGCAAGGGATGTTAGTTTGACATTATACCCATAACATGCGCAAGGATGTGGTATGTTTATCCTATTTGCTTTCTGTGGAGCTTCTATTGTGAGCAATTCTACGTTCACTAAATCCCAAGAGTGCTTTTAGTTTGTTCCTTATTTCTGCCATGTTGAACCTTCAGTCTTCTATGAAGACACTTGGTGTATCGGTCTAACCATTTAGAAGTTCAGAAAATAGGAATTGAAGTTTGAACAATTAGACAGATTAGAAAACTAGATACGGAAGAATGGTGTGCTCTTGCAGATAAATATAAGGGGCACCAAAGCTCATTTGTGCTTTGCAGTTCCACGCTCAGCCACGCACTTCTTCTGTGATTATCCAATTAAGGATATGCTACAATCCATTTGTACCCGTTTCTTGACAGTATTTGGATTGCCTATATTTTATCTTCTAATATTTTCTTCCTTTTGTCTTCTTTCTGACCTGGTTGATTTTAATGTACAGGCACCATTTCTCTTGCTGAATTTGCATGCTCTTGCTGAGAAACTTGCAAATATAGACATATCACAGAGGCTCTTCATTGAAGCAGATCTATTACCACCAGAGTTGGTATGTTCAATTTCCCACTGTGATGTTGAAAAATAGCTAATGGCTGTCTCTCAGTAAGTTTTATTTCTCAAATTCAAAATGGTGAAGATGTAAATATAAGCATTGGGAAACACTTCACATTGTTCTACTCATGTTGAATTTCCAATACTGTAGACAGCCGCATGTTGAGTTATGAAATTTCTACTGAGGGAAGTTCGGATGGCTTTGTCTAGTAACCTTTGTTGCTTTTCTGACGTTTATCTAAAATTTGTTTGATCTATTTTCCTAGCAAATCTTGGTTCTATAATGAGTTCCATCTCAGATGGCTAGAAAGCCTTGAGCAAGTTACCATGTCTGTATGTTAGTGGGGTCGTGAATGATAGTGTTTTTTGTGATTAATTTCTGGAACCCTCGTACGAAAAGTTTCTCACGTCATGAACTCCTAAAAACAGTTTTTATCTTGAGATTTCCTCCCTGTTTTGTCTCATACAATTAATCAGAAATGTTAGTCCAATTCTCATATAGGTCACCTATACATTTGAAGAAAATATTTTAAACTTGTAAAGAACATCCTGACATGCCTGAAAAGGTTCTTTTGTACTTTACGAGTGTTGGGGCCTGGACATCTTGAGGTCTCTGGGGGAGTTGTAGTGGAGAAATAAAGATCTTACCTCTAGTCATAAATCTTGACAGAGAATTTACATGGTGCTGTTTTAGTCAAAAAGAAAGGTCTGTACAACATACATGAGATTTCCAACTGCATCATCCTCATAAAGTCCCTGTTATCACAAACACCATAAAAGGCTCGGCTACCTCCGGAATAGGAAACTCCAACTGGAATCCACACACACCCAGATCCGGAAAGAGAAGCAATTTGAATTTCAAATTTCAATCGGTCGATGCTCAAGAAATGCAGTAACGCCGGACGTCATTTATGGCTAAAATCGATTCTCTTTTCCAGCTCAAACTTTCCTCATACATTCCTGTGTAATTAAGTGTTTGCGAAGCAGCAAGCTATCTGCAGATGACCAATCCAAGAGCAGAACTCTTCTCCCAATGGTCCCATCATGTTGCCTATACTGTAGAGTGGTCCATGATAATCCAGATTTGGAAATAATGAAAAGATCACGATAAATGAAAAGACAGAAAGGGTATGCTTTCAGCGTCGTTTTGTGGCGTGTAGACTGAATATGAAATTCTGCATTAAATCCCACTGAAAACGATTTTGAACAACCCAAACGTCTAACATTTATTATAAAGGAGATCTTCTTGAAGAGACCTTCTTGGCGCGATAGCATGCAACACTGACTCTCGGAAGCGTGTACACCATAATATTCCTTTGTGGTAGAACCCTATATTCCTACTGATCGGACGGTGGAGAGAGAGACCCTGAGCGCACTGAAGACCCACATCGACACCTAAAAACCAATGTTGGCTTATCAAGTTGATTGGTTATGACTTTGAGATACAATATAGACCTGGAAGGGAGAATTTAGCCGCTGATGCCTTATCTAGAAAGGAAGAAGTACCACAGCAAACTAACAAGATAGAATCTCCAATAGCACAATTTCCCTCTAATAAGGGAAAAAGGGTCGAGGATACTAAACAACGGTCAGTTAATGAGTATTTTAGTAAGGAAGTAGGGCAAACCAATGGTATTAAAGAAGAATTACCTATGGAGATAATCCAACCCTCTCTGAGAAATGTAGTTACAACTAAAATTGGTGTTTGGGAAGCAGTACATCAGTTGAAGGTTGTTTATGCTCCTATTCCAGAATGGCTAGAGACCATTAGAGAGGAGGTAAATAATAGTTTAGAAATAGAAGAACTTCTAAATAAATTGAGCACAGAGGAATTAAGAGGAAGTTGGAAGTACCAAGAGAGTGTATTATTCTTTAAGAATAGAATTTTTCTGAATAAGAATTTTGCACTGATTCTAGTCATATTACAGAAGCTGCATGGAGCATCCCATTCCTCTAGGATGAAGCATGGATATTTTAAAACATTGCAACAGGTCAAGGTAATATTCCTTTAGGACAACATTAAGCCTTTAGTTATGAAATTTGTGAGAGAATGTGGAATTTGTCAAATGGTGAAATGGCAAAACATTAAACCAAATGGGTTGCTATCCCCATTGCCTATACCTGAACAAATTTGGAAGGATATAGCAATGAATTTCATTGAGTGACTACCATCATTACAGGGTAAGCAAGTAATCATGGTTGTGGTTGATAGGCTTTCCAACCTTGCTCATTTTATAGCCCTAGCACACCCTTATACTACTATCATGGTGGCATAGATTTTCTTTAAGAATATCTTCAAATTATATGGAACACCAAGAAGTATTATATGTGATCGTGATGTGGTTTTCACTAGTACTTTTTGGAGGCACATCTTTGAGTTACAAAAGACCAAATTCAATTTTTCTTTAGCCTATCACTCACAAACGGATGAGCAATCTGAGGTGGTTAATAAGACATTAGAGGTGTATCTACAATGTTTCACTTATAATCAACCTAAGAAGTGGATTAAATGGCTTCCATGGGCTGAGTATTGTTACAATACCAGCACTCATGGAGCCACTCAAAAGTCATCTTATAAGGTAGTTTATGGCAGATACCCTTATACTCTCCTCCCCTACATGCTAGGCTCTTCTGCAGTAGAAATGGTGGATTGTGAATTGCAATCCAAAGACTTGGTTTTGAAGAATCTTAAAGAAAGGTTGCTGGTTGCACAAAACTGAATGAGGAAGTACTATAATGTGGGTAGAAGGGAAGAACATTTTGACGTTGGAGATTGAGTCTATCTCAAGCTACAACCTTATAGAGGCAACTTAGTGGTCATACGAAAAAACTACAAGCTCTGTCCTAGATACTTTAGACCATTTGAAGTTCTACAAAAAATTGGGGAAGTGGCATACCGTTTGAAGCTACTTACAGGGTCAAGAATCCATGATGTGTTTCATGTTTCGACGTTAAAGAGGGCCATTGGAAGTAACGTTGAGGTACAAGCTGATTTGCCTTCTTATTTAGATAATGAAGATGCTATAACCCCTCAACTCCAAGCTATTTTAGAAGGCAGAGTTAGAAAGAAAAGAGCTTAGTATCTGGTGCACTGGCAAGGACTCCTAGTGTAGGAGGCCACCTGGTATGATGCAAAAAAGTTTGAAGAAAGATTTCCTTCTTTCAACCTTGCGGACAAGTTTGTGGTTAAGCAGGGAGGGATGCAGCGAGCAGCTCAGTAACACGTGGACTGCTAGCTTAGAATGACCTTTGTTCACTTAGTCATGTCGTTTTGACCTTATATGTTGCGTTTGAGCTTGTAATAAGCACTGAGGTGTTTAGTGCAATATAAATAAAGAGGGCTGCGACCCTGAAAGGTAGGCAGAAGTTGTTTGATAGTTATAACTAAAATTTGGTAGGTTGGGGTTCCCTCTATTGAATCCATAGTGAAATTGCTCAAGGTTCTTAGAGTTCATGGTGCATTTTACTTCTTAGTCAAAATTGGGCGTAAATCCAAATAGTTTAGGACATTGGATCAAAATTTCTCTGTTCAGTATTCCCGTCCGTTAACTTGCTTAAGTGTGAAGAATCAAGGTGACACACAGGACCGCAGCACTAGCATTTCATAATTATGGGCTTCAAAGGCCTGTCACATGGCGCTTACCAACTAAGCTACACCACCAAATGAAACCCAAAAAATAAAAATAAAAATTATAACGTAGTCAACCCTTAGTCTAATGACAGACATACGTAACTTACTAGAAATATTTATGATGAACGCTTTAACATCTAGAACATTTTACAATATATTTTGATGGCATAGGCATTGTCCTCTTGAAGTGTTGAACCAGTCCAGTGTCAATAGACGCAGGAATAGATAGCTTGCATTTATAGCAGGCAAACAAGCATGTCCTCTGCCTACCCATCTGCACCATTCGCACCATCCGGCTTTTCTGTTTTTTCAGAGGTGCCATATTCTCCTGCACGTGAACCAGACACCCCTTTTTGTTTTTTTTAACATTTTGTTCGATATTATCTCATTTATGCGTTCTTTGGGTAATGCCATGCCAAGGTGAATCCGAAAGTCAAGTACACAAAGAGATACACGAAGACAGAGAACGTGACCCTCTTAAATATAGGACTACCAGCTTTTCACTTTTCCGAGGGCTACTGTAGAAAGTCTGAGACAAAGAGGACCCCTCTCTTTGTTCGTGTACTTGGCTGTAAAAGCCTGTCCGAGGATATCGTCTCATCATAAGGGGCGAAATTTTGTTGTATATCTGGGTTTGGCTCTTCTGCTCTCTCTCTCTTCTTTTTTTATTTTTTATTTTTTTTAATACAAAGTATTTTAGGTGAAAACAAAGATAAACTTAACCACATTTAATTGGTTAATTAGTTTAACTTACCAACAAAACACATGAACCAATTCAAACATTTTTACAAGATTGACAAATGCTTTAATGAATATAACCAATAAAAACCCAAAACCAACGGAAAGAAAAAAGCAACACAAGGGAACTGCACGGGTGTTTTCATGTCTTCCTTCTTGAACCCCCATTCTTTCAAAGAAAGAAAAAAAAGGAAAAAAAAAAAAAGTAAAAAGCAGGACAAAGGAAATGCAGCGGGTGTTTCTGGTTTGGTGTCTTCCTTCTTGAACCCCCATCCTCCATTTTTCTTTCAAAGAAAAAGGCAGGAAAAAAAAAAACAGTACAAAGGAGAAAAACAAATCCTTAAGTTCATATATATATATAACGGGAAGTTACAAAAACCACGAAATAAATTCGTGTTTGAGAAATGGACTGTAATTACAATCAAAAGAGTCAAACGTATGTAATTACATAATAAAGTCGTGTCCCATCAAACTTGTTTTATACTAACCCCACCCCGTGAAAAAACAAAATAAAAACTAAGAAAACCCCCCAATTCCCTGCTCTTACTTTGCCTCCTTCTCCGTCAGATTTTTTGGAGCCTCTGAATCCTTCTTTTTGCATTCACAGCACCGCCAGGTGAAAAATCCAACTACAACAATGTTAACGACAAAAAATATGACAACACGAAAGATTAATTTATCCACAAGGGAGATCAAGTTGTCCACGCGGGAGAGTATCGGTTTACCTATGTTGGCAGACAGATATGCTGTTGTTAGTTCAGAAGATGGCAGCTCCAACAGTAAAAAAAAAGGATTGTAAGCTTCGGGAACTTGAGAAATCTTTTCTATGAATGCCTGAGCAGCCTCAGAAGCATGAAGAGGAGCACAAGAGACCATTGGCATGAGTGTTTGAACAGCCTCGGATATGCTTAAACAGACGATTTTTCCATGGCGAGGAGGATGGCAGCTGAGAGACCTGGTAGGGAAGATGGAGGGAGCGCAAGAGGGAGAGAGGCCGAGCTTGGCAGGAAAGATCCGAGGGCTAGAGGGAGAGAGCGAAGGCTTGGAAGGAAAAAGAGGACTTAAACCCATTATGGCCTGTCCCGGGCACTGTTGCCTCGACAGCAGTGCTATTTATTTAACTTCACAACTTCTCGTTTTGACAAAGTTACCCTCATGACCGTCTTTTTTTCTTTTTCTTTTTCCCCCTTTGTTCCTATCTCACTCACGACCAGAAGGGCCCCATTATCCTGTCGAGTCAGCACTGGGGAAGGCCACTCGTTTGACTCTCCACGAAACCCCAAATGAAAATGAAGAGAAAGGGCCAACCCTGCACGTAAGGTTGTGAGCCGAGAGGAGTTGACGTGGCTTTGTTTTTCTGTCACATCAATGCCGGAGGAAGGAAATCCAACAGTAAAGGCCGGCGAGGGAAGAAACAAGGCAAAAGAAGGAAGAAGGTTTCGTTGGAAAACTTAGCGGGCGCGATGAAGCTTCGCTGGACACTGAAGCAGTAAGTAGCAGTGGTGAGAAGCCCAAAACAGAGAAAGGTGGTGGAGTTAGTGGAGGGCCCGATCAGCCCCAGAACATCGCCCGTGTTGCTACAAATGTAAATCGCTTGGAGGGTTTAGGCGAAGAAAAAGAAGGAAGAGAAGACGACAAAGGCGCTCGAACGGGGCGAATGAAGCGGAAGTTCGTAACACGGGAGAATGTTAGATCAGCATGTTATGCATCCTTGGAACCCTTTCGTGGAGTTGGAATTGCCTGGGAGAGGCTTGGAATTCAGTATGTGCACTATCTTCCCATCGAAGGGCACAAAATACTTCCCAGCATGTTATGCATCCTGCTCGACGTTATGGACACAGTAAGAGCGTTCGAGGCTGAAGCCTCACATCTTTTTCCGATAAGTTCAGTGGGTCCCAATCAAGGGCCACAAGGACAGGATAATGGGGTCCCTCAACTTAGAGGCTCAGGTCTTCACCTTCACGGGAGTCTCTATGTACACGAACTTGACAGGCTTCTTAACTCTTTTCGTCTGCTTTCTGCTGCTCATGTGGTTAACGCCAAGCAAGTCCATGGATGAAGTAACAAGCTCGGAAGTACGGCACCTATGGTGACTGGTAAATGGCCTACTGGATAATACCAGCAGTCCTATTTATAAAGGGTTCCGCTAGAGCCGGGAAGGTGACTTTCCTGGAAGCCTGTAAGGTTTGAAGAGAATGATTGTACAGAAGGAACGCAGCCAGAAACTGAAGGAAGCGGTAGAAGATTCCATAGAGACACTTGGATGACCCACAATCTGCGTAGAACTCTGTGCGTTCATCGTAACAAGCCAGCTCGATAACGTCACGTGCGCACAAGGAGTTAGAAGTCTCACCGGAGGTGGCCACCATCTACTGGTTCGGGTGGGTTTCACTGGGGACTCGTGGGTTGAATATGGACCTATTGGGTCATGTCTTCTATCCTTGTAAACTGATTGGAAGGGGCCTGTTGACATGTGTGAGCATAACGAAATCAAGATAGTGGAAAAACAATCTGATCATTTTCTGGGGAGAATAAATGGGAAACATTCTGGAAATTAAATAGGAATTTTTTTTTTGGTACCTACTTCAAAACTCTTACATTTGGATATCCAACTAAGATGAAGAGGTTTTAGATAATACTTACATATATCCATATTTTTGATTGCTGAAACAATTAGTCACATGAAGGAACTAAAGAAGATAGTAACAAGTAAATATTAAAGTAATCAGTTTACCAAGCACTCATTTCTTTACTTGATAAATATTGTGAATCACAACAATTCTCCCTAGAGTGCGTACTTTCAAGTAAGAGGTGAAATCTTTCGTTATTACTAACCATGCAAGACTATTTGTATCATCATGTAAACTAAAAAGAATGACATTAAAATTATCAAGGTGATGAAACAAGCAACTATTGAAAACTCTAACAACATATGAGTAATATAGTTTATCCAATTTAACAAATTTTGTAAATTCTCCAACAGCAAAACTTTTTTTAACTTGATCACCAACAACATGCACAACACATATTAACAACTGCAACATAGATAAATTCCTTCACTGCGAAGTTTTATAACTTGGTCACTAACAACACATACAACATAGATTAACAGCCACAAAATAGATAAATTCTTCCACTTCAAAGGTTTTATAACCTGGTCACCAACAAAAAAAAGAAAATCTATACTAAAAAGTAAAAATAAACCAAATAGAAAATTGTTAGATAACAAAAGCTAAAATAGTCAACTCTAGAAGAAATCAATAATGAGAGTAAGGATCACCTTGACAACAATATCAAAAATCACTTTAGTAAGAGAATCTCTTAATTTCCAAGCTTGAATGGATGCCTAAATAGAAGGATGAGAAGTATAGTTTCATTAACCACATATAGAGAAGTGAATTCTAAATCATTGGTTGATAAGAATATTAAAGGACTAGCAATTAGGTATTCATTAATTAAAATAGTGAATATATTCTATATTATCATCTAATGATCCTACTTAAAATAATAATATAAAGCCTCGTTATTAGTATAAGTGTATATTGCATGCAAAACCATGAATCAATAAAATAATACTGGAAAATAAAATGATCTATTAATCTCATGTTTTTCTCATCAATAATTTGAGGTACAAATCAAATCTCCGTGATGCATTCTTTACTCTAAATGTAATACATTAATGTTACGTACAAAAATCCACATCCCACTTCAAAACTACTACTGATGAATACAAATTGTACAAATCTAACCAATTAATTACTTACTTAATTCTTAGATAAGATTAAGAGCAATCTGTCTACCTAGAAATTCTAGCAAACACCAATTTGCTTAATCCCCTTGAATGCTTTTGAAAGCAAAGGAAACAAATCCCTCTCTTGTCACGATTCTAAATATTTTCAAGAGAAAGCAATAAATCATAGATAGGAATTGAACCAAATAATTGCTCTTGTTAGGAAAAAAGGCTACAATTTGTGCTAAATCACTAAACAAATTCATTAACTACTTGAATGTTAAAACTATTAAAGCCTCCTCAAGAGAATGGCCTACTACTTCAATATGAATTGTAAAGATCTTTTTCTTCTAATTCTTGGAATTCTAAATATTGATTTTTTAATTGCCGTACTCCTTATCCATGAGCCTCCTTATGTAGAATCTTAGAACTCTATTTTATCTCTAATTACTTAAAATATTTATATAATCCTTATCTTAAACCTTCTAGAATCTTATCTTATTTTCATGGGGAATTATATCCTATCTTGATATCTTTGGTTATTCTTGAATCATGACATCTCTTCTCTCACATCATATTGCATTTAACAAAAACCAACACAAAATTAGAGAGAATCAGGGATCAGAATCAAATACCTCGTCGTGGGCATCGAGCTTGACATTCTCCTTCTTGAAGACCTTCGTCTCGAAGTCAAGAGAAGCCAGAGGCTTGCTCGGAATCATGACATCCCTTCTTCTCGGCGGCCACACCAACAGGAAAGCTCTCACAGTGCTGAATGAATCTATTGATATGATAGTGTTGCATTATGAATCCTTGGATATCTGGGTGTTGCTTGAATTTGGTGTCAGGAGTCCTGGGATCAGCTTCTGAGGGTCGAAAACCTTCTTGAGTTTGGGACGGCCAATGGGTTTCTGGAAGAAGGGCGAGTTGTTTATGGAGAACAGCTAGAGGGAGCTGGTCTCGTATGATCGTTCTCTACAAACAATAATAAATCTTCAAGTTGAGGAGATGAAGGAAATAAAAATAAAAAATAAAAAGGGAACAAAGAAGTTGGTGATGAAAGAATCATTACAGTTTTTGGTTACACACCAAGTTCGATTTTGATCGAGGGAGGGTTCGAACTTTCAGAGTAGGATGTGTACATGAAGCAAGTTTAACAAAAGGGGCAGAAAACTTGTCTTCAAATCAAAACCGCTTTCCCCTTCTTTTGTAAATCATCAATATTTAAGTAGGTGACGTGGGAAGGAATATAGCAGCTCTTTTTTCAGTCCTAGAAAGCGTGACTATAAGTATATGGGTGATTTGACTCAAAAGTTATAATGAAAGTAGCTTACGGGCTGATCTTTCATCTCTATATATTAAAATGGTGAATTGTAAAACCTTTTTTTTTTTCTTTTTAACATTATGCTTTTATGCTGCTGGTGTAATCAAATATTCTATGAAATCCGAGCAATATGTTAGGCTAATCGTGTTTCTATGTTTGATGTTTTGTTTTCTTATTTAGTTTTTGCCTCTCCAATTGCCTTGATTGGATTGCTTTCAAACGCAAATCACTTGGACTTGTTTTGGAATACTCAATCAAGTCAATTCAAGCATTATGTACGTTAGGGTCAGATTTCCTATAGGATGATATTCCATGCATTTTTTTTTTTTTGTGGAAAGGTAAATTGTATTAATAAATATTAAAATATAAAAGCATAGGGAATTAATTTAGTATTAGAGAAGTCATTACATTTATAAAAAGATAGAAGTCTAAAATCTTTAAATCTCATTCAAAATAATATTTTGTTATGAAGATTTTATATTTCAAAATAAAGAAGTTCTTTCTCATATTATTGTCCTTATTTTTTCTAAGATAGTAGGATTATCAGTTATTTTTCCTTAAAAAAATATTTTATTTCGTTCTGTCCATATACAATAAATATGAGCTAAAAAATATATTTTAAGAAGTTTAACAACTAAATTTCTTTTTTTAATTACTTTGATTATCCATTATAGTTCTTTATTTCATCTTCCAATATCACGCCATTCCATTATGAGTAAAAATACTTTTCTAAATTATCATTGTTCATGTGCATTCAAAAAAGAAATAACTCCTTTTTTTTTACGTGAGATTGCTAGAAATCACAAATAGTTTATTGAACAAATAATTTACCAAACTACTTCATGAGAATGATATGCATTTATATCCCAAACATTATTTATATTACATAGATCACATTTTGTCACATTAGTCACAAAACTAAATTGGTTTTACATAACTAAAATATATATATTTTTTAAATTGCTATTGTAGTTGATGTGGATTAGAAGGGGTAGTTGATAAAAAAAAAATTAAATTTATTGAATTTATGTTGTGGTTGGTATTGATCTAATGAGATTTTATTAACTATCACGATAGAATAAGTTCCTGCCGCAATTTAATTATTGTATTTTTGTTTGAGTAATAGCCATGGAATTGATACTATATCTTGTAAGTTATGCATCCATGGTGGTTGGGTGTTCTAGGTAGCAATTGTTTTAAAAGATAAGACTCTTATGCCAACGTGAGATGAGTGGAATGAGATAAGGCCCCATTATTGTGGGCCGTATTTGAGTCCATCCGGCTGTAGTTTTGTGAATCGATAAAGAATTTGTTAGGCCGTGGAAGGCAATCAATGTGCGTGATCCATCCAACTTTTGTGCAAGCCCATTGGCTTGAAACTTCATTAACTAAACGAGAATTTTTGGCTATTTTGATGTTTTTGCTATAGACTTCCTGATTGGTTGAAGGGACTTATTTTCTATTTGAAATTGGATTAAAGTTTTCATGAGATTTGAGTAATATATAACATCAATGGTTTTAAGATATTCATTCTTCCTGAGAGTGGGAAAAGATTTTTTATAAAAACTTTTGAGTAGGCATGTAAATATAGAGTCTAATATTATATATAAAAAAAATACTTTTAAAATTAACTTAAATAATGAGTAGATATTCAAATAGAATTGAACTAATATAATGTACAGTGCTTTGGCACGAGTAGCTTATGTACCCTCCATATGTCTCTAAGAGCTCTTTTTGGTGTAGTTACTCGAATGACAATACAAGCATAGAAATTCTACTTCTCTTTTCTAGATCAGTAAAGTGATATAATGGCCGCAAAATTAGTGTTAGGAACAGGTGCAAAGAAAGCGTGGCTCAAAACTTGACACTACTCTTAGTTGGAACGAGTCTTTTGCAGTTTTGTTGCTTTGAATAATGTTAGATTTGAAATAATATCTCTTGCGGATTATTCATAATGCAACATAAGTTAGGATCAAGAACAAGTGTTTAATGTAGAAAATTGTATGAAGTGAAAGATCTTGGCATTCAATGATGTGAAAATCTGTAAACCGAAAAACAATTAATGACTATTCCCATCTCTAGTTCCTGCTGGTGGTGTTCTTGGTTGAAATGATGAACAAGAAAAGGAATGCAGGCTGCCTTCAAGAATGGGTGATTCTAAGTGGCATGGGAATTTGGGGCAGAATTTGTGGCACATTTCTTTATTGTGTTTGTCGCCCATTATCTCTTTTTTTACTTACCTTTCGTTCTTGTTTTCCCCTCCACCTAAAATAAGCGATGTCCGTGAGTAGCTGCTTTATAACATACGAACACCAAGGGATTAGTAGCTGCTTTAAGAATCAACCTTCTCAAAATTAACAAGGAAACGATCCAGTCGTCTTCAATTCAGTATCCTTATACAGATTATTTTTCCTTCAAACTTACATAGCACAATGCTTCTTAAGAGTTATGTCACATTCAAGACTTTAGCTCTACTATGATATGCATAGTTGATTACCTGTTAGTTTAGTGAGGAGTTAATAAAGTTTAGATTAAGAGGATTAAGAGGATTAAGAACTCTTAAGTTTGATATTTGGATATGTGAGTTTGGTGCATGTGTGAAAAAGTATAATTAAAAAAAGATATTGTCGAACGTGATGTGATGAATGCTCCAAAACAAGATATTAACAATATATAATACTTTTTTCAATAGCAGTTTCAATATGTCTTGATTTTGAGCATAAGAAAACATGTCTAATGAATATTTAGTCTACAAATAACTAGTATTATATTTGAAATTTGAGTTTTGATATTATATTAAAAAAATTTATTTACTCTCAGAGTCGAAGTGTACTTCAAACCAGGATATTATCGATAAAAACTTACGTTTTGTTCTTTTCTTTAGAAAAAAAAAAAAAGGAAGGCGTGCGTTTTGCGGCATCGCAGATAACTACAAAGATACGACACCGCTTATACGGGAACATATCATGCGGCGTCGTTTCCATCGAAGACAGAGCTTGAGACGGTGAGATCGGAATTCGAAGTTCTGAGAGGAAATTGTGGAAATCGGCTCCGGAAGCCACCGGCCGGCGTCGTTTTCATCTCTGCGGATTGTAGATTCAATTTTCAGCTCTGCGAACTTCATCAAAATTACAAGCAGGTGCGTCAAACCCTAGTTCCTTTCTTTTCTTTTACTTTTTTCTAGTTCACTATAATTTTCGCTGCAGAAGACTCGGACCTGAAATTTTTTCAGAATGATTTATTTTATGAGCCCTCAATTTATGAATGCGTGTGTTTCTCCGCTTGGATGTTACTGTTTCCTTTAGAAACTGATTGAGAGAAAGTTTGTTTACTCTGTTTTCCGGTGTTTTCCAAACCTTCTTTGGCTATTTTTAGTCGGTGAGAGGCTGGTAGTGTGTAGAGAAATTGCTGCTTGTTATCCAATTTACGTAATTGTGATAATTTTTTTTGTATCAACTTGCTCGCTGCAATTAAAAGATCTTGAACTTTCCTGAGAAGAAATTATTTGCATTTAGCACATTCTTGTTATCTAACTGTCAAGTCTAATTTGAACAAGTTAGCTACTGCTTGGAATCGGTTCATAGAAGAGTTTGAAGTTACATCTGTCTCTTTGTAGAGTGAGGAATTTTAGTTCTTAGCAAACATCAGTTCGTCCAATGCGTACTCTCTAATTCTCAGGTGTCTATGTTGCAGTAGGGAGTTGCAATTTCAAAAAAGTCTGCTTGAACGTGTGTAGTAGCGTGTAATGGATGTGAAGGCTCTGGCAAAGTCGAAGAGGGCTCATACTCAGCATCATAGCAAAAGGCCACACGGTCCTCATGCGAATCAAAAGCCAAAAACGCTGTCTGATGGAAGTAATGCTTCTGGAAGTGTGAAGAAGCCATTGGGAAAGCAAGTTGCTTCAAAAAGCCATCAGTCTCGGAGTTTGTCTAAACTCCCCGCGAATTGGGACCGCTATGAGGAAGAATTTGAAGATCCACCTGTTAGCGATGGTGCTAGTCAACCTTCCGAGGTTACTTTGCCCAAGAGTAAAGGAGCAGACTATCGTCAACTGATTGCTGAGGCTCAGTCTCAGTCAAGTTTATGTTTAGATAGCTTTCCCTCCATGGATGACCTTATGCCTGGTGTGTCCTTCCTTCTTTGTCATTTTTGAGCCTAATTTTTTATCCTGTTTAAATAATTTAACCAGTTTATGTATTGACCAAAGCATTTGTGGACCCATCCTGGGATCTCTAAATCACTTTTATGCGTAGCATTATTGTCCAGCTAAAAATGTTTTCATCTATTTCATGTTCTTGTAGTTTTGATTGTCATCAAACTAGATAGGTTTTTGGAAATAAGCAACTTTTGGTAACGAAAGATTTTCTTTATCTTCCAAGATGCTCCCACCCCACTTCCATTTTTAGAAAAGAAAGAGAAAAAAAAGGTATTTCAGGATCAAGTATAACAGTTTGCATAATCACAAGATTTCTCTTGTGATTTTCTTCTGTACATACAAGTTTTCAAGGTGTAATGCCTCCTTGGTGGAGGATGAATGTGCTATTACTCATGGCATGTAAGACTTGGAGTATACGGTAAACCTCTCTCGTGGTTACTATGCTTGAAGCTAGTCAATAAAACTGAAGCATCAATGGCATTGTCACCATTTTCTCAAATAATTAAACTTTCCTTCACCAAATGTAGCTTATATTTTGTTTCTCCAAAAAAAATGAAAAAAGAGAAATTGAGGACACTAAGTTTCTATAATGTCTCTTCCAGTGGCTTTCACTGCCATTGTATATTTTAATCGATGCAGCTAAGGTTTCAAACGTAAGTACTCACTAGAAGTTATGGCTAATTTGACAGGAGAATTCAGGCAGGGACTAGGCCCTATGCTGTCAGTGAGGGGGGAAGGCATTCTCTCATGGATTGGAGGTGATAATTTTGTTGTAGAGGACAAAACAGCTGCAACTCATGAGGTAGTGTACCATATATCTGTTCTTATTATCAAAATTAAGGATTTTTTGTTTATGTTTTCCATGACATCCCAAAAGATTAGTCCCTCAATCACTAGGTAGTCCACATGAAGCGCGTAGATTGTGATGGTGCTCATGGATTTCATGTTCTTCTCTAAAAGAGATTAGGATCCTTAAGTGATCGCTGGAATAATTATGTTGATATTGATTAAAAACTCTTCCCCTTGTTAGAATGATATCAAAGTAATGTAATTATGATAATGTACTAATATCATGTTGTATTGAGACTCCATGGGATGCAAATCCTAACAATCAGGATTTTAAGTGGTGGAGATTGAGACAATTGTGCTAAGTCCATTGTTTTTGAGTTAATGAAAGTGATGGTCATATCCACGTGACTGTTCCAAAATAACTAGTAAAGTTGTATTTACTGTCCAAATTACTTATAAAGGTAGCTTTAGTTAGTAAGGAACTAATATAGAATTTAACATCTATAAGCACCTTTACAATCCATCTACTAAGTGTCAGCAATCCATCCATCCCATCTGAAACTACATTTTCCGTATTTGATTTGGAAAAATCATGACACCTCAAAATTTAGTCTCATAGTGGATGGGTAAATTGTGAGGTTGAATAGGTGGATTATAGACGGGTTCATAAATGTCAAGTCTGATATTGGTTGTTTATTAGGTTAAGTCTAGACCTTATAAATGATTCTAGAGAAAGCTGATTGCAATTTGATTAATTCTTTTGGAATAATGGAGCTTTATGATTTCTTTACTTTTCAGTTGCTCTGTTGATGCTACGAGTAGGGATTTCACTCTTTTTCACTCTGAGAATCTGAATCATTTTTGCTGCTATTCTCAACTTGAAATTAACCTAGCCTTACTCTTTCTACAAGGTTGTTCCTCATCTTTAGTAATTGAAGTGACTGTTTAGCACTATTCTTTTTGTCAAGAGCACATGCACTCCTAACATACATACATAAGTCGACAGTTATGTTTGTGTGTATGTTTGTTGAAGTCATATACCATGTCAATCTAATTTTTTTGTGAGAAAGATGTAAAGCATTTTGCCTACCAGTCAAAAGAAAGAAAAGGTTAAGCATTACAATTATGTTGCTGTTGATGGCGCTGACTGAAAGAGCAGTTTGAGCCATGAAGTGATTCCAGGTCGTGTCGTGCTTGGCTTTTTGATTGATAATCATGGAACTTATAGGATTTAGTTGACCTTTCTGTCTGCTATAGTGTACTTGTTATAGTTTTTAGGGAGTGAAACTCCATTAAAGACAATCTTCCTTGCAGCAAAGACGTGGGAGGCAGTTTAATTTCTCTCAATGAAGAAACAACATTCAGTTATTGAGTGGCACAAGAGTAGTTCATTTAGTGAGAATTTTCTATGGAGCTTGAAGTAAACGTCAAAAAATTTTGTATAATGGAACCTCCTGACTAAATATACCCTTGAAATGGATATAGAAGAAAAGCCATAACAACCTCAAAACCCCTAGCTGGTGTAGTTGGATTTAAATATTGCAAATAAGTAAAACCAATATTGTATGGACACTTCAAAAATGTGCAAGGGATGTTAGTTTGACATGATACCCATAGCATGCGCAAGGATGTGGCATGTTTGTCCTATCTGCTTTCTGTGGAGCTTCTATTGTGAGCAATTCTAGGTTCACTAAATCCCAAGAGTGCTTTTAGTTTGTTCCTTATTTCTGCCATGTTGAACCTCCAGTCTTCTATGAAGACACTTGGTGTATCGGTCTAACCTTTTAGAAGTTCAGAAAATAGGAATTGAAGTTTGAACAATTAGACAGATTAGAAAACTAGAAACGGAAGAATGGTGTGCTCTTGCAGATAAATATAAGGGGAATCAAAGCCCATTTGTGCTTTGCAGTTCCACGTTCGGCCATGTACTTCTTCTGTGATTAATTAAGGATATGCTACAATCCATTTCTACTTGTTTCTAGTCTGTAGTTGGATTACCTATATTTTATTTTCCAATCTTTTCTTCCTTTTGTCTTCTTTCTGACCTGGTTGATTTTAATGTACAGGCATCATTTCTCTCTCTGAATTTGCATGCTCTTGCTGAGAAACTTGCAAATATAGACTTATCACAAAGGCTCTTCATTGAAGCAGATCTATTACCACCAGAGCTGGTATGTTCAATTTCCCACTGTGATGTTGAAAATTAGCTAATGGCTGTCTCTCAGCAAGTTTTATTTCTCAAATTCAATATGGTGAAGGTGTAAATATAAGCATTGGGAAACACTGCACATTGTTCTACTCATGTTGAATTTCCCATACTGTAGACAGCCGCATGTTGAGTTATGAAGTTTCTACTGAGGGAAGTTTGGATGGCTTTGTCTAGTAACCTTTGTTGCTTTTCTGACGTTTATCTAAAATTTGTTTGATCTATTTTCCTAGCAAATCTTGGTTCTATAATGAGTTCCATCTCAGATGACTAGAAAACCTTGAGCAAGTTACCATGTCTGAATGTTAGTGAGGTCCGGGGTGAATGATAGTGTTTTTTTTAATTGATTTCTGGAACCCTCAGATGAAAAGTTTCTCACATCATGAACTCCTAAAAATAGTTTTATCTTGAGATTTCCTCCCTGTTTTGCCTCATACAATTAATCAGAAATGGTTAGTCCAATTCTCATCTAGGTCACCTATGCATTTGAAGAAAATGTTTCAAACTTGTAAAGAACATCCTGACATGCCTGAAAAGGTTCTTTTGTGCTTTAAGAGTGTTGGGGCCTGGACATCTTGAGGTCTCTAGGGGAGCCATTGTAGTGAACTAAAGATCTTACCTCTAGTCATAAATCTTGTTTGTAGGCTTCATTATGGTCTAAGCTTTCTGCAAAGCTTCTGGAGATTGACAGAGAATTTACATGCTGCTGTTTTAGTCAAAAAGAAAGGTCTATACAACATACGTGAGATTTCCAACAAGTGACTCTTGTAGTGTGAAACGAATATGAATCTATAAAGAAACTATAGACTACCATATAGTCCAAGGGCATCTTAAGTATTCAAAAGTGAGCATCAGAAGTTGGTGTTCAAGTCAGGTTTTTTTATTAGAGGAGAAAGAGCATTTTTATGACATGTTCATGATGTTTCCACGTCTCCCACACTCCACCACATAGAAATTAAAAGAACACCTGAAGGTAGGATTGTATGACCAGAAGTTGTGTCCTCCACCTGCTCCAAATGTTTCCAAATAAACTCTTTAAGCTACTACTGAATCCCTCCTCCTGTTTTGAAGAGAAATATTGCCTTTAGGCTGTGCTGGCTATTGTGCTGGCCAAATTAGCAAGATATTGGATGTTATTTAGGATTTTTGGGGACAACATAAGAAACCAGGAACAATGTGAAATTACTTTCTTGGATGGTCTTTTGTCTGTTTGGCTAGCTGTTGAAGAGAGTCTCATGTATTCTACCTTCTTTTCTCAGCTTTCAAAATGACAACAGCATTGATTAAGGCTGTCGGTAGCTGAAAGAACAAAGAGGACAATTATTTGATGGAAAAGAATCCTGTTTACCATTATTTTAGGCAACCTTTAGGAGTAATAAGATAGGACTTAGGCTGATTCATATAGGATTCCCAATTCTAGAACAATATTGACTTGAATATTAGGGTGCTGTATAAATTTTTCCACAACCTTTGAAACAAACCTTATTGGATACAATTTTTCCAGTTCAACCAGCGACCCAATTAAGTTAAATTTGAAGTTTAGGAAACTAAGGCATTGGAAAGTGACATTTATGAACTTCACATTGGAACTTCTTCAGATATTTTCATAATTTTCGCACACGAGTCACATGCCCATGGATTTATTATATCATTATTGTATTCTAAAGCTGACATGGTTATCAGTGTACGGAGGGATTAAAGACAAGCAGTTCTGTGGAATCTGAGCAGACAAAAATACGCAGCAGTGACGTGGCCACGACAAGATCTAAAGACTTTTCTGAGAAGATTAAGATTACAGATCAAAATCCCAAGCGTACATCAGTTGGCTTCACTGGCAGAATCCATGCAGATCCAACGTTGCCTAGAGAAGGGTCAGTTTCACCGAACGCCGTAAATGTTGATCTGAGACAAGGAGGCAAATCTAGTCAAAGTGAACTCCCAGAGTCAGCTGAAGAATCCAAGTTGAGTTCTGCTTTAGACCCACAAAAGAAAGCCTCCACTTTTGAGGCAGCAGCTGCAGAAGAGGAATTAGATGTGCTTCTAGACTCTTTTTCTGAGAACAAGAACATCGCTAGTCCCTCTGGCACCAAGTCCAATTATGCCTATCCTGGTTTGAAACAGGAAGCTTCTGTCCCAGGTTCATCATCTAAAACTTCACCTGTTATTGCTGGTCTTGATGATGCTCTTGATAATTTGCTAGATGAGACATCCACTGTGATGAGCCAAAACTTTCCATCGCAGCCTCTCATAGGAAAGTCTGCCCTCCCTGTTGGTCAATCATCTTCCTCAAATTCCGGGACCAAGTCCCAGTTGTTGGATGACTTTGATTCATGGTTGGATACAATTTAATTGCTTTTGGGTTAAAAGATTATGTAATCTGTTGTGTGGCGAATGAACAGATCCAATATGGTGGTCCTGGTGGTGAAATTTTCAAACCATGATATCTCTGAAAGACCATTGTACCATGTCAGACCATGTTATACAAGCTGTTATCTGATCAAAAGCATGAAATGCAGGTCGTTAATTGATTGGTCCTTGATAAGACATTAAGCTGCTTAGTCAAAATCAACAGAACCGGTCAGGTAGGACAGGGGATCATCAGTATTGATCAAAGCCAAAGCCATTATGATCACATATGTTTTGATAAATAAATGTAGTCGTACAATAATAGTAAAAATTTTAGTTTATTCACGGGATATTTTTTAAAGTTCTTTTAAAGCAAAAATGGTACAAAAAATAGGTGTCAGCAATAATTTTTATGCATTATCAGAGAATTTATCTGACATAATAATTCTCTCTCTTTAATTACCTTAGGATTTACCAAATCACGAAATATATGAAAGGTTTCTTAAAATCCAAGTGGTCCAATTATCAAGCTTTTCAAATGCTTGACCTAATAAATTCTTGTGGAATTTGTGTTCATAAATATTTTAACAATTTACAGCTCTTTTTTCCCCCTTCTTTGCTTGTCTTCTACTCCGCCGTTTTGCATACACCCAATTCCATAAACAAGAATTTGAAATTCTTAGCCTTCTTCATCATTGTCTTTTACTTTCTTCCCACAAAACATGCCCATCAAACACGAACCCAATTGATTTTATTCGACTTTTTGAGATGCCAACAGAGGATGTAAAAGAAGCAAAAAGAGAAAGTGTTAGGTGGGACAGGAAGGTACCTCCATGTGATTCAAAGATTCATCTTTTTTGCTTAAAGAAATGGAAAACAGAGAAAGGAAACAGCTGTGCACTTTCCCAGTAAATAAAGACAAGAAATGGGGAAGAAGAAGAAGAAGAAGAAGAAGAAGAAAATCAGCCATTAAGTCATCTCTTATGATCTGTAACAAAATTAACATCCAATTCTGAACACACCAGAAACAGGAAGAAGAATCCTACATTTTCTCTTGATACTTCTGAATTAGGTGAAAGGAAAAAGAAAGTGTGAAATATATAAAGGTAGAAAGGTTAGAGAGCTGCAGGAATCAAAGCCATAAAGCTCCGGCTTCCTTCAATATGGGAACCAACTCGCCGGAGATATGAGTGGCCATAAGCCGATCCAATCCTCCGAACAAACTCCCACCGACAAACAGCGCCGGAAACTGCACCTTCCCGTCCTTGCCATTGCCGATCACCTCCAACTCCTTGACGACCCCGACCTCGTCCTTCTCGTCAAACTCGTACACAGCGGGGTTTACTCCGAGGCCCAGAAGCAGGCGCTTCACTACATGGCTCATGCAGCAGCCCCGCCGGGCAAAGACTATCACCGCGTTCTCCGACACCAAGTTGGGCACATTCTCCGCCTCCGGCTGAATGGCCTTCTGCTGCACATTCCGGGAAGCGCTGCAGTTGACGAAGTGGGTGGTCGTGTGGAGCGGTTGCCATGACTTGTAAGGAATCGCTTGCTGCATACTGAGAAACCAGGTTGCTAAAGAAAGAAAGAGAGAGAGAGAGAGAGAGAGCTTGAAAGAGAGAGAGATTGGTGCGGTTGGCAATGGAGGTTGTGTAGCAAATATAAATGGAGCGAGGGGTGACTTGAAAGAGTCATACGTCAACGGCAGTTGGGCCTCCGGTTACGCGTTTCTGGTGTGTCATTTAGCTGTGCATGACGTCTATCATGCCTCATTCTTTGTTGTTTTGTGTACGTTTGAGTTGGACACCGGCTACGTCTCCGGCGGGCCCTTTTATATCTAATTTGTAAACCTACATGATAAGATTATTGGCTAACTATTAGCTTAAGACTGTATATAATATCAAGTCAAGTAAAAAATAATCTCATCTAACCACTAAGTACGCTAAATACCCTATAGACTTCTGATCGATGGGCCAAGCATTTGATACATTGACAAAGTTTTTGGTTGTTTTGGGTATCTTGTTTAGATTGGTAAATTTATTTTTAATAAAATTTTTGATAGTTTTAAGTATAATGACTATTGAATTAGCAATATAATTAAAAATTTTATCATGAATATGTGATCTATGAACCCATCTAAATGTCCGGCGGCCTCTTGTTTTTGTGCTCTCAAAAACATGATTCCATCGCTGTTCTACGTATTTTTTCTGCATTTTCTATTCTCACACTTGCGTTTCATATCACAATTAACTATTTGCTGCCTACGAAAGGCATATCTCTAAGATATACACCAAAGATCCGATCTATAAAACTATTGCCCCCTCTTGTTGCTCTTGTTGCACTTGTTGCACTTGTCAAATTGTCAAATTGTCTGCCACTCGGCTTTCTTAAATTCCATTGTTACGAAAAGATAATTCTAGATCTCAAAATTGGGTAATGAGTTAGAATGAATAACTATATAATTAAATATTATTTAAAATAATTTCTTTTTAATATGGACTTCTACCGTTAATACTCTTACTCATATTAAGCATATCCAAAATATAGAAAAATCATGAAGACTTTTTTTTCGCTTCTTTTAAGGAAAGGAGAGGATTAAAGGGTTATAGGGTGTCAAATCAAACTCAACTTAAGATTTTAGGTAATATGTGATCAACTACTAGTATGTTGACAATTATAAAAAGTTAATTTATGAATAATTGAATAATGAAATAAAATTATAAAACATCATGGTTAAATCTAAATCCTAATACTAAATTATTATCTTTTACTCTTCAAATTAATTGTTAATATTATATCAAATATTAACCTTGTGAGACAATCATACAAAGTTTAACCACTGTTTAAACTCTTTGGTTGGGAATCTATACATAAAAGGAGATATGGTTCAAACTATTGTGACGTCAATCGAGGAACTTCCGCGTCGTATCGGCACAAGCGTACACGGTTTGTCGGGGTTAGCAGTTCTTGGAAAGAGATAAATATAGCCAAATTACGTCGGCACGAAAGCAATGTTTTATCAAATCAGCTTAAGCTTTTATCACGGGAATCGTCACCAGCTGACTACTTTTTACGTGGTCTGATAGGTCCCCCTTTGAACCATGGTTTACACCACCTATAATTTACTGCATATAATAAATATAATCAATGCACAAGTTGGTGTACCATGCCTTTTTTCTGCCGTCCCAAGAAAGGAAACTATAGGAATTTTATATCAATACTTCATCTCCTAAGAACTATCTCATTCTTTTATAAAAAATAAAGACTAATTATAAACATTGTTTGCTTCTTCTTTTTTTTCTTCTCTTTTAGTATCTTCATATTGTAATGGGTGTTGTTAACAAACATATAGTTCAAAGAGAAAATTTTAAATCATCATTTACTAGTTATTATTTTCAGCATTTTTAATTTATCAGGAAGAAGAAGATGAAGAGGAAAAACCAAATCCCAAACTGTTACACTTGCAAGTTGAGGATTTCCAAACTTAAGTTCAATTTGAAATTTATACTACTTGAAACTATCATAATCCAATTTCTCCATACTTCTAATTATTGAGCCTGGGGTTTCATCTCAAAACACTAGTGCTGAGAGAGGAGTAGCCCAGGCCTATATAAGGCGCAAAGTTGCGCTCCACGGTACCGATGTGGGACTGGCTTCCCAACAATATCTTATAGAAATAGATTTGAATCCTTTCGTTTTACTATGAATGGACTATGTCAATTATTAATTGGATAAGCTTAAGGATATAGACTCCAAGAAACTAGTTACGTTAAGCATAATATACTGATAACAATACTCTTGTGTGGTATCATTTTCTTGGTAAAAGCTTTCAAGGAGCACGTAGTCATGGACATTAACAATACTAAGTAGATTAAGGAGTGACATATCAAAAGATTCTCCAAATATGATATTTTTGACGGAACTTTTATAAGGTAAAGTGACAAAGTCATGACAAGATTTATTAAATCATCATGCCGCGATTTCATCCATCCATGACTCCTAATTTCTTGATTTTTTTAAATTATTTTGTGACGTGATCATGCCAAGTGGTGGGATGTGGGAAGATATTTCTTCAGGTTGGATTATCCGAATAATTTTAAATAAATAAAAAACCCGTCGGAGACCCATCATCGGAGATGCGTACAAAGACCGGGAGAGCCTTTTACGGAACGGTGACGGGAGTCCACGTCAGCAGCTGGCAACATTAATCTCACTCGGGCATCATGATCCAAGTGGTGTGATGTCAGAGATGGGGCCCTCCACGTGGGTGGATAACTCCACCTCACGTCACCCGCCTGGCAGAGACTACACGACTCTCCCTGGCCGTGACGCTGGATGACGTCTCCAACTTCTGTCGGTCGCTGTCTTGCTTGTCTGAAAGCGTGTTTCAAGTCTGATAAGAGGTTTAATCAGGTAGTTCGCGGTACATAGCCTTTATTTGATAAAGAAATTAGTTGTTTAATTTTTTTAAAAAATATTTTCTAGTTGAATTTAAACTTTACTTAAAAGTATCAAACTTTAAAAGTCTAACTCAAAAATTAGTTCAAGAGTTGAAGGCCATTTTTTAATTTATACATATCATTGTACATTGAGCATTATTGGGTTTAAGGTTATACAGATTATAATAGATTTAATATAGTTTTGATACTAAATTAAAAGATTCAAATAATCAATTTAAAAATTAGTTCAGAATTGAAAGATTTTTTTAAATTTATATTTAATTTCAAAAATCTTAATTTTCAATATGAGACTCTCGTTTCCCACATAATATTAAAATCTCCATCTTCGTTTTAGTATTTTTATAAATTTAGATAAGTTGAATGTTTTATACAAAAAGTTACATTATAATATAAATGTTTAGACTTATATTGCGATAAAGAACATGTTATGATATAAATATTTAGTTTCACATTAGATAGAGTTATATGGTTAATTAATTGTTTTTTTTTTCACTTATCAACTTTTACAAATTTAAGACTTTTTTGTCTATTTTTTTTATATAGTTTAAGTTTAGTTTTTTACATCCAATTTTGATTAGCAAATTAAAAACCAGAATGGAAACTAAAACTACTCTTTTGCCGAAATTCTAAAGCTTTGAGTCGGTCTTGTTTTACAATTAATATCTTTTTGGATGTGCCTTCCTTGGTTATCACTTCTATGATTTGTTGGATCGAATATTCTCCTTTGAATTCAAACTTGTTTTTTTTTTTTACTATCGAAATCAATTCCAGGAATTAAATTTGTTGGGGCACACACGTATGGGTAGGGAAGTGTGCAGTTTAAGTCCGTCAATCATTTTGCAACGTCGAAATCGGCGATGGAGATGCAAGATTTTTCTTGGAAAACAAACAAACTCGGATTACATTTGCTTGATACGGCATATCCAGAATCGATGGCGGGCCAATCACACAAGTTACTGACCAGGAAGAGATTTGATTCATTCGAAAGCTTATTTTTTCAATTATGTTGAAATCTTTTACCGAATTACCAATAAGAAAAAGAAGCTTTCAATAAAAATCTTCTTCTTTTCTCAAACTAATTTATAAAATAAAAAATAATTCTACTAGTTAGAAGGCTAAAAATCTAACCTAAATAATAAATTAAAAATTAGATAAACACTTTCTTTATTTAAATTTTATAACAAAAAATTATATATTTAATATAAAACTTTCGTCTTATATATGTACTTCTGCAAGTATATTAATATTTTGGAAAACACATTCAAATTTCAACTTGTTTTCCTTTCTTAAATGAACATTTCACAAAAATATAATTCATAAGTAGTAGGGTATTTTTATTCGAAACTTACCTTTTATACTATATTAAAATAATCACATTCTTAATGAAAATCATCTTATAAAAAAGTAAAATACCTCAATAAAAACACAACATACTCCCAAATTAGTAATATGATACAATCTTAATGATTTTGTTTTTGGGTGAAAAAGAGTTTAAAAGTTGAATTGCTTGGTGCAACCGACTTGAGCAATGTCGGCAACAGATAAAGCCAGTGCGGGATAAAGCCAGCAAGTTAACACGTCACACATTGATGTGTACAAGGAATTGTTCCATTTGGCAACACGTAAGACTTGGAAAACTCCACCATCTGACGTCAAGACATTACATCGCTTGGACCCCGATTAATGGATGGTAAAGGCCACTTTCGATGTATTATTATTTAACAATCCACCGATTCAATGTTTGAAGTTTAAGAACCCTGACCGGCGAGTCCACCCGGTCGTGGGTTCGAACCCCGTCCCTCCCCTCCCCCGGGTGCGTGCGTTAAAAAAAAAATAAAATAAAATAAAATAAAATAAAAAAAATAATAAAATAAAATAAAATAAAATAAAATAATGTTTGAAGTTTAAGGGGCGGGGGCCCTGGCTCAGTGGCGTTCTCTGAGCCTAACCCTGACCGGCCGTCCCACCGGTCAGGGGTTCGAATCCCGTCCCTCCCCTTCTCCGGGTGTGTGAGTTTATAATAATAAAAAAAAAAAAAAAATGTTTGAAGTTTAACCATAAAGCTGGCAACATTGAATTGATGGGTTCATGTTTTCGTACCAAAAAAATAGTGAAAAGTACCAATAATTCTTCCAAATGTCTCTAAAGTAATCATCCATGTGTACGAAGAACAACTATACATGAAACAAAGTATTAAATCTAAGTTCAATGTTCTAGCTTGAAAACAGTGAATTATTATTTAATAGTTCACCGATTCAATAACTAAATTTTAATCATGAAGTTGGCATCAGTGAATTGATGGGTTCATATTTTCATACCAAAAAGCAAGACTCATAATTAATAGATATCTTTTATATTTAAATATTAGTTAATAATCAATATATATATTTATGTATAACTTTCATCCTTAACACTTTTTTATATACTAAGTATATAATAGATCTACAGTTAAATGAAATAAAATAAACATTTTTTTACATATCATATGTATTTTGAAGTTTCAAAGTTAAACAAAAGTTAAAAAAAATTAATCATTTAACTTCTGATATCATATTAAAAATAAATTTAAGAAGTAATTTATGAGTTAGAGGAACTTTTTATCATTTAATAAAAAAAGTTATCTCAACCTATTATTTGTCTTAAATTGATAAAAAGTAATGAATCTTCCTTTATTGTTTTCTTTCATAAAGATTATACCTATGGAACAAGATTGAACAGAAAGTTGTATTGCGGCCAGCTTGCAACAGCAAAAAGGTCCAATTATTGATCTGCTGAGATGATGATGATGATGATGATGAAGATAGTTAAGTAATGAAGAAGACGTAATGCCAAGAGAAAACAGCGGCGAAGCGAAGGCCAGGTCAAATTGCCATTCCATTCAATGAACCAGAAGGGTCTCGAACCCATAGATTAAAGCAAAGGAGCAGCTGATTTTGAAACAGTGGTGTGCCACCAGATGACCTTTTGTTAAAGTTAATCCACATGCCTCTAGAAGCGAGACCCATTTAGATTGTTTAGTTCAATATCAACATCATGAGTAAACGAAACACATTGTTCTTACTTTCTCTCGAAACTGTTAAGGCTTTTTGAATTCAAAGATAGGACATAATATGGTGAAATAGTTCTTATATCAATTAGGTCTTATTTGAGGCTTTTTTCAATAAAGAAGAAAGGTCTTATTCTTAAATTGATTTTTAAGAAAAATAAACTTCTTAGCGTAATATTAAAGTATATATTTTATTAGAAGGTTCCAAATTTAATACGAAAGAACTAATTTTTGAGTTAAAAAAATAATTTTATATTTAAATATTTCTCAATTATCGTCTCCTTTTTATGTAAGGCATCCATCATGGTCACTTCTTTGCATATTGAGTGTACACCAAACATATTTAATAGGCTTAAAGTTAAACTAGGATTAAAGAGGATTAACTTGAATTATGATTGTATATTATAAAGCTTAAAGTCTAACCTAGAAGCTATATCATAAATTAGATAAATAATTTTTATATTTAAACATATTTAAGTGTGATACCTTTTCACTTGAGGATGAATATTTCCATGAAGAATATTTTTTATGTTCGTGTGAAAGAGCACGTTAAAAATAATGAAAATAAGTTTCGTATCACTTTATTCTTACTTGAAAATCTTTTTTAATAAAAAATAAAGATCTCTTGACTTTTTTATTAGAAGGCATATCAAATCATGCCATGTTTGGTACATGTAAACTAGGTCTATGTTCGTATGAAAGGGTATGCTAAAAATAATAAAAACAAGTTTCATATCACTTCATTCTCACTTGAAATTTTTTTGTAATAAAAAATAAAGATATCCTGACTTTTTTATTAGAAGGCATTTCAAATCATGCCATGTTTGGTACATGTAAACTAGGTTTGTGTTCAAAGAATTGTTTGACTTATGGGCCTATAAAATTCTTTTTTAATTAAAAAATCCCTCTTATAAGAGATAAAAATTGCTTGACTTTTACATTAAAGGCCATATCAAATCATGCCATGTTTGGTACATGTAAACCGGCGTTTATGTCCAAAGAACTGTTTGACTTTGAGCCTGTGAAGTTCTTTTCTACTATATTTGGTGGGTTTCCTTTCACTATTCTCTTTCTGCCTGAATCAATACATCATTGTTCATGACGATAATGACTTCTTGTAAGATAGTCCATATGAAGGCGGCCTGAGTGTTCCACGTTTCAATACGCCTTGCTTTGGCCTTTTTATCTGTTTTTGTGGACTTTTAAGTGTTTCCGTTCAAACTGTTCAAGGCCATGGTATTCCAGTCTAAACAAATGGTCTCAACTAGTATTCAAACGTGGAAGATTAGGACGATGGAATTGGGCTTTAAAGCTTATAAAGGCTTGTCTCACAAATGGAAAGTGTTGGCCTAGTTCTTGACCAAGTTTCTCTTTGATTAGTTTTCTGGCCATTATTGTAGCTAACCCCTTTGCCATTATTGTAGGTGTCGGTGTTAATGATGCTTCTGGGTCATTGTTTTGGGGGCTAAGTTGGCAAATGGACCTGTTAACTTGCAGGACGTCGACAACAATCCATAAAATCGGCTCTATTTAAAGTAATGATAGATGTGGTTTTGTTTATCAATAGTGCGAGGGGTAGGCAGCTTTTATTCGTTGTTGAAACAATTGCAAAAAACCATTTACACTAAATGGTGATCAAACTCGAAGGGATAACTATAGACTGCATAGCAAATACGAGAATAAGTTTGGAAAAATGTTAAAAGACTTAATTGTTTTAAAATTGATTTATAAGAGAAAAGAAAACATTCACATATAAGAAATACAACATACAAATATATTGGCAACATAGAAAAACAGGATCTCAACACATTCTTTGTTCCAAATATTGAAAAAAGCTTTTTGTACAAATCTAGTTCATGAATAAATGAGTGATTCGCTTGAAACATATGTTTTGATATTAGTTAGAGTTTGTTTTTGTCAAAGATGAAAATTATGTATTAGAAAAATATAATATTTAAATATAAAAAATGTCTTCTAACTCTTAACGTAACTTTTGAGTCGGATTTGGGTCTTTTTAACATAATATTAGACCAAACTTTAGGTCAATTCTAGCTTTTGAGTTAGATTTGATTAATTTTAACTTTTGTTCAACTTTAGGTCCCTAAAATATGTTTGATATGTGAGACGTAAAAAAATATGAAGACAAAAATTTTACATTAAAAAGATATGATCTTTTAAATTCAGCTTTTAAATTAGATTATAGGCTTATTTCTAATAATTTCTATTTTTAAAAATGACATAAAAAAAAACGAAACCCAATAACATACAAAGAATATAACAAGTTGACATATTTACATTTAACGAATTTTAACACAAATCATTTCTAGCATTAGTAGTAACAAATGAACCAAATTCTATCGGCCAATGCGAGGAAAAATTAGGACCCAGAAAGAAATGATGTCATATAGTTTCAACAACTTGGAAAAGGTTGAAAAGTACTTTAGATTACCATAAATGAAGCAAAAGAATCACACATATAGTGTCACGTCGGTGAGTGAGAAAAAGGCAATCGTCCGTGATCTATACCTAATCTGTTGGATATTCAACAATGGAAGCTGTGAAGCTGATTAGAGCATTAGGTGAAACTGGGCCTTTGTTTTCAAAACCTCATCTTCTTGTTGAAATGACAGACCATGAGCTGGTTGCCTCAATATTTTATTTTATAAACATTTTTTTTAATCTTTCTTTTCTAACTTTCTGGTCTTGTTGCATGTGGAGCTCCATGTGATGTCTTATCGATCAAAGAAGTGCAACTGAAAGACAGAAAAGAATAATAATAAAAAAAGGAAGAAAAGCACATCTCTAGAGAGTGGGCGAGAGAGAAGGTAATTATTTTTTTAATTTTTTTTATATTAAGGTTTCGAAAACGGATTTTAGAATGTGACAATTTCACATTTTTATAAAGTTTAAGCAAAATGAAACTTATGTTTTATTTTAACATGCAACACCATCTTAAAAGTCTATGAGTTATGAAATTAGAGAATGAGATCGAGAGAGATTTTTTTTGTAATTAAGTATTATTTTTATATAATATTAAAAAATTCATTTATATTCAAGTGTATAACATTTTCATTATAAAAAAATTCACAAACAAGATTTAAATAATATAAAACTTATGTTACTATTAATACATATCGTGCATCTGTTTATCAAGTGTTTGACATACAATAAAATATTGGCATTAGAGGTTAGTGAAAGATTAGTAGTAGAAAGCCACATATTTTATATTTAATTATTGGTTCTAATTAGTTATTAGTAGAACTCGTTTGATAGAAACAAAATACCTTTTGAGTTCCAAATCTTTCATACTTTTTCCCCTTATTGATGCCAAAAATTCATCCCCCATTTCATCGAGTAGATCTGCTGATGAGCAAACAAGCAGGCATGGAATTCACATCACAATCGAAGAAAAAGATTTTACACAAAAGAAGAACAAAAAGATGGATAAAAAGAACTTGAATGTAGATATACACGCCAAGCCCGATCAAACGAAAAAGAATCCGAAAGGAACACCAAGAATGTATTCAACTTCTTATCAAAACAGAGCTCCCATGCACGTCAATCCAAGCACAAGAGCCAAACTCCAACCCACCATGGTCCTCCCACTGGCACTGGTAGAATTAGACGGGGAATCGGCGGCGGGGCTGGTGGTGTTTGTCGTAGTACCAGATGGGGTTTTTGTCGGCGACGGTGCTGAAGTTGTAGAGTTGGCTCCAAACAATGCCGAAGGCAAGAGCACCTTATCCACTGCATAGACTGCCAGAGGCTGCTGCTGTCTTAGTGCGTTGTTGATTTGTGTCTCGACGACGCCGGTGCTGACATTGACTTGGTTGTTCCTGCCGGTGAAGTTGAGGCCCCAAACACCGTTGGAGTCGCTGCCTTGGGTGGGAACGGGGTTGGAGACTGTTTCTAAGTCGGTTAGGGTATAGTACTTCGGCAGCACGTGGTACAGAAGGAGCTGTGATTTCTCTTGGCTGCTGAGGCCGTTGATGGCGCCGGAGGCGAGGTTGTTGAAGGCATTGTCGGTGGGGGCCAAGATGGTCATGCCCTGGTTGGAGTTGTTGAGCTGGTTTTCCAACTGGCTGAGAGCTTGGGTTTCATTGAGGAGACGAATGAAGGTCTTGAATTGTCCGCCTTTGTCAAGGACTCCGGTGACGTTGGTGGGGCCGGGAGGAGACGCTGCCGGGCCTGAAGTTTGGGCATGGATTTGAGGGGAAAGGAGGAGGAGAAGTTGAACGTTGAGGGTGATGAGAATCAGGGAGAGAGAAGTGGAAGCCATGGTGCTTGGTTGAACGTTAGTGCTGGCGAGTGATGGGAATTTATGGGATAAGATGTGGTGCTGGACTCTGCTGGAATGAGCTGGCCACGGGGCTGAATGAGTCAAAGTGACATTTCATTTCCCCAATAAAAGAGAATAGAAAATGACAACCTCCCATATGTTTTTATTGTTTCTTGAACCTAAACCACATGTGATGCAAAGATGTTTTAACTTAGTGCCATGCATGAAATCATTGTCAAGTTTCTTTCATGATAAATAATTGAAGCCTCATATCATTGATATGTTTAAGTTCAAACTTTTGTTAGTTAAGATGTTCCTTTCTTTTAATGATTTGGTAAAAAAGTTAAGTTATTTTTAATATTAAAGTTTAAATTTAAGTATGGCATCTCATGATTTTCCTTTTTTAAGGTTAAGTAAAAGGATTTTGACAATACAAGGTGTTAAATCCATGATTTATATCATGGGTGATTAGTAACTAATTATTAGGCTATTGGTCTATTAAACATTTCTTAATTTTTTTCTTTTTGTGGTTTAAAGGAATTTGACAAGATAGTGTCAAACACATAATCTATGTCATGGGTAGCGACTAACTAATTATTAGATTATTGGTCTTATGAGCACTTCTTAATTTCTTTTTTCTTTTTGGTTAAGAAAAACAAGTTTAACAATGCAAAGTGTCAAACCCATGATTTATATCAAGAGTGGCTAATAACTAATTATTAGAGTAATGATATATTGAGCATTTCTTGATTTTTCTTTCGGCTAAGTAAAAATAGTATGAAAATACATGGTGTCAAACCCATGATTTATGTCATTCATGGCTAGTAACTAATTATTAGACTATTGGTCTATTAATTAGACTTCATGATTTTCTAAGGTCTAATGATTTTCTTTTCATCATTCCATCTCATTACTTATATATTTGTCTACCCTTAAAATCAGAGGGCCTATTAAACTGTGGTGATCTCCTATAGCTAATACTTAATTTGTCATTATCTTTATAAGTTTAGAAGTTTAGTCATTTCTATTATTATTTTGGCTTGAGAAAGTAAGAGGAGGGTGAGTGTCGAAACTAGATCATTTTGGTCCCAAACAGCACTTGCTTTAGCCGAGCTAAAGTTGTCATTTTTAAAAGTATCAGTCAAATATAATGTTGTGTTTTAGTTTTTACATGAACATAAATGAATAAAAACAAGAAGAGAATAAAGAAAAATCTATGCATTTTTTTTTATTGTATTGAAGATCCATACAACATGTGCTTTTATTACTTTTTTATTTTTTTTCTCATTTTTGTCTTTAATCCATGCACTCACAATACTCGAAATATACACTTTCCAAGACTATGGACTTATCCTTTTTCTTCAACGCGACATCTTCGGATTCACCACCTCTCTGTTCCATAAAAAATGTTGATAGATCGACCAAGCTTGGGAGAAGATAAACTAATCAATTATGATGCCGGGATGATACATGAGATGTAAAATCTCCTCGATTCTCCACACATTGTTTAAGGTCATATGGTTGTTGTTTTCCAGCTTATACCAGAGCTTAGAAGTTGTCTTTGTACCCGCAACAATATCATATTCATGGCTGAATTGGCAAATTGTAGTTTGTTTACTTGCTAATGGAGGTTGGTCAATGCTTTTCAGATTCTTTTACTCGAACCGCCGCAGCATCTGGTAGTGCAAGCAACATCAATGGCAACCCAAGGTTCTTCATCTTTATCAAAGTTCCACTACCAACCTACATATTTTAGAAGAGTTTCTCATGGCAGCCTGGCGTACCTAACCATGTGGGACATGAGACTACATAGTTGTACCCATTTACAAATCATTTCAAGTTTTCTCAATGATGCAAAAAAATCATAAGTTAACATATAAAAATATGTTATTGTTGTCAATACGCCAATACACCAATAACTCAATATGTTCCCTTTTACCTAACAAAAGAAAAAGAAAAAAAAAATCATGCGAGTCCTTTTGAGAAATTATTGTGTTGTCTCCACTTGAATACGAACTTTTATTAGAAGAGCATACAACAAAAGGTAATCAAACCATGTCTATCTAAACTATCTGATTTCTTGTTTTATCCAATGATTGAAGGTGATTTCAAGCTAAGTATGTCCCCAGTGCTGTCCAGTAAGATTAGTGGAAGTTTTTGGTACATTTAAGGATGGGTATACGTGAGGAAGAGACCAACCTCAACTACCATATTAAATTATTAAGCTAGTTAGAAAGTCATACATCAATCGGATAACTGTTATACGGATATATTCATCTCTTAAACTTGACATTCTTCACGTCTCTTGTCTTGTCTTTAGGACATCTTCAAATTTGACTAAACAACTAACTTGCAAATCCTAATAAACAACCAACATGCAAATCCCAATAAACAACCTTCATACATGTCAAGACAATAAAGACTCTAAATTTTTCATAAATGAAAGTTAATTTTTTTTTATCTTTACCTTTTGTCATTAGCATAATTACCATATATTGATTATCTAAAAAAGGGAAATGAATCATTTTAATAGGAAATTTCATTTATTTACTTTTTTTTTTACACTCATACTCATGAATATACTCAATATTGAAACTGAGATTAAGAGATTTCAAACAATACTTATTTTTTACTGAATTAGATATTTGTCAATAACAAATAATTTCATAAGAGAGAGAAAAACATTTATAAACTTATATAACTCATTTTCTCAATGAAGTCTTTTAAAAAAAAAGGTAAATTTAAACCTTTTACTTTATATTAAAATTGGTTTTTCTTTTATGTCATCTAATTGAATTTCAAAAAATGAGTCAATCCAAACCAAGCACATTAGTGAGTTTAGACAACCTTTTTTCTCATTAAGGCTTTCTGAAAAAGTAAACCTAGATGTTTCTAATTGACTAATCATGTTTTCGGTGGGCTGCTACTTTTCAGTTTAAGTGATTGAACGAAACTTGGTTGAGATTCTAGGTTATCAAAAAAATAAAAAAAGATTTAAATTATGACATAGGTCTTTCATACTTTTGTTTAGATTTGGACCCAATTTTGGTACCCAAGTTAGACCCATTAAGTGAGGGCCCAATGAATTGGACGATTGGATTTCCTTCTCTCGCAAAAAAAGGCCAAAATATGTTGTCCTTTTGCCCCGCTAAGATCTTGCCACGTTACGGCGTGGACTGTGGTAAAATCTGGCTGCGGCCCATTGGAAAGAATATAAAATCAAATCTGAAGAACCGAAAATAGTTAACAAAAACGTGAAATCGAAACGCGAAATCGAAACGCGAAAGGGGAAGTGAGAAACGTCGTTCGTCTTCTTCCTCAGATCTTTCTAATCTCTGTGCTTGAATCAGCAGACAACAAAGCAACGAGAAGCAAGAAGTTGTGGAGGTCTGAGGTGTTTGATGGCAAAAACTAACAAGTATACGTCGATCAACTTCAACCACATCTACGAGAAAACCTTCGCGAAACCGAGCAACAGCAGTGGCACCAGCAGCAACTCTAAATCCAGCAAGAGCCCGTATTCTTCTGCTTCTTCTTCTTCTTCTTTTGCTTCGCCTTCGTACTCTGCAATTTCGTCCACGCAAAGCCGCGGCCGCATTGTCCTGACACTGCCCACGCCCAAACCGATCACTGCCCCACCACCGCAGCCGAAGCCGCAGCAGCAGCCCAAGCCGCAACTGCAACCGCAACCCCAGCGATCCGATCAAATCCAGGATCAGGGCCGGTCGGATTCCGGTTCGGACAAGATTTCGCTTCGTCCGTTGGGGCATACCGGGACTGCTTCGGCGGTGTTGTCGCCGATTCCGAGTTTGGAGAAGGAGAAGCCGGGGGGGAGTCCCGTGTTGTTGTCGAAACCGGGAAAGTTTGTGCCGCCGCATCTCAGGCCGGGGTTTGCGGGAAGAGAGGAGCGACCCGTGCCGGAGATGGGCCGCGGGAGGGACGCACACCAGAACAATTTCGGGTCCCCTGGTCGTTACGGTGAGGGTGGACGGCCCAAGTCCGGCGGTGGGTATGAGAGGATGAGGCGAGGTGGTGATTCGGATCTGGGGATCACGAATCGGCCGAGGTCGGGTGGGAATCGGCCTAGCACGAGCGGATGGTACGGTTCTTTGGAAACTTTCTGTTAGGATCAAAGAACCTCTTAAACTAGAACCCTAATCACACAAAGGATCCTGGGGGAAATTGGACAGCACCTCCCCTATATTCATGAGATTCTCCTGATACAACCAATCCAAATAGAAGAACGATTACAGCTAGTCCTAGATTACAGCAGAAATTGAAAGACATAAACATAAACTCTCGAAGTCGCCTAGATCTTCGATGCTCTCCAATCTGTCGTGTTTGCCTATTTCTTCTCCCCTCACGTTTCTCTTTCCATAAATGCCCTTGGTTGATTCCCCATTAAGCCCCTGACTCGCCACGTGTCGACTGGAAAGGTGAGATCCTAACAATCCTTCCGTCTTCAAACAACCCTTGTCCTCAAGGGTCAAGTGAAAAGGAGGGAAACTGGCTGCGAATGTATTCTGCATCTTCCCAAGTAGGTTCGCACTCGGGATGCTCAGACCACTGGATCAATAATTCGGTCCCTGGCTTGTCTCCTCGCTTCACCATGCGCCGAGCAAGTATCTTCTGTGGCTCCACCAAGATTCTGCCGTCCCCATCCAACAAGGGAACCCCTGGATAAAGTTTATATCGTTGGCCTATGGCCTTCTTGAGCTGTGAGACATGGAAAACTGGGTGGATAGTAGTTTCCGGAGGTAGTGCTAGTCTGTAAGCTACCGCACCCATGCGGTCTGTGATCATGTACGGTCCATAGTAACGGGGAGCTAATTTGTGATCCCGTCGGCCTGAGAGTGTGAACTGACGGTAGGGTTGTACCCGTAAGTAGACTGAATCTCCGATCTCAAATTGCCTCTCTGAGCGCCCGTGATTGGCATGAAATAACATCCTAGCTTGACTCTTATGTAAGTGTGACTTGACTAACTCTAACCGGTCCGCTCTCTCTCGCATAAAGGCATCTACCTCAGTGTCTCCAGTGTAGGTGAAGTTGTGATATGGAGCATGGCGCGGTTTGTAGCCATAGAGAGCTTCAAACGGGGTCATTCCCAAGGCTGTGTGATGGTTGGTATTATACCACCATTCTGCCAAGGGTAACCAAGAGTGCCATTTTCGGGGCCGTTCTCCACTCGCACATCGCAGGTATTGCTCCAAACACTGATTCACTCGCTCTGTTTGCCCATCGGTTTGGGGATGGTAGGAAGTGCTCCTCAAAAGTTTAACGCCCAATATCTTGAAGGTTTCCTCCCAGAACTTACTCACAAAGATGGGATCGCGATCACTCACAATGGTGTTGGGTAACCCATGGAGTTTAGCAACCCCGTCAATGAAGGTGGTGGCGATCTGGGCTGCAGTGAATGGGTGGCTAATCCCTATGAAGTGGCCATATTTGGTGAAGCGATCCACCACTACCAGAATAGTATTTTTTCCCTCACTTAGGGGTAGGCCTTCCACAAAGTCCATGGATATGTCCTGCCATGCCTGGTTGGGCACAGGGAGTGGCTGTAACAACCCGGGCGTCGGTACCCTCTCTGTCTTGTACCGCTGGCACACTCCACAATTCGTAACCCACCTGGCCACCGTCTGTTTCATTTTGGGCCAATGAAAGTGTTGTTGAACTCTCTTAAGTGTTCCCCTGATGCCTGAGTGTCCACCTACGCCTGTGTCATGAAATTGTTGCACTATCTGGTCACGTACCAATCCACTAGCCCCCACGACAATCTTTCCTTTGAACCGAAGAACGCCCTTATCCAACTTATACTCTGGGTGGGATGTCTCATCGAGGACTAACTGGGCAATCAGGTCTTGTACGGCGGAATCTTCCTCATAGCTCTGGACTACCTCCTGGATCCAACGGGGCTGTAGAACGGTCATTCCCTGTATCTCAAAGTCCTCTTGCTCTGCCGTCACTCGGGAGAGCGCATCTGCAGCCTTGTTCTCGGTCCCTCTCTTGTGGCGGATCTCATAATCAAACCCTAAAAGTTTGGTGAGCCACTTATGTTGCGCTGGTGTAGAGACACGCTGTTCTAACAAGTGTTTCAAGCTGCTGTGATCAGTGTGGATGATGAAGTGGTTTCCAAGTAGGTAAGACCTCCATTTCTGTACAGCCATGACTACTGCTAGTAGTTCTTTCTCATATGTAGAGAGTCCCAAGTGCTTCGGGGCCAGCGCCTTACTCAGGTAGGCAATAGGTCTGCCTTCTTGCATTAGTACTGCTCCTACTCCTCCATAGCAAGCGTCGGTCTCTACTACAAACGGCTTGTGGAAATCTGGGGTGGCCAGGACAGGGGTCGAACTAAGGACTTGTTTAAGCTGCTCAAAGGCCTGAACGGCCTCATCTGTCCACTGAAAATTGTCCTTCTTCAGCATCTGAGTCAAGGGTCGACTGATCTGGCCATAGTCCCTGACAAATCGCCGGTAGTATCCTGTGAGTCCCAAGAAGCCCCTCAATCTACGAAGTGTGGTAGGTCGGGGCCATGCCAACATGTCTGCCACCTTCTTGGGGTCCGCCTCGATTCCCTGGCCTGAGATAATGTGGCCCAAGTACTCCACCTGCTGACGTGCAAAAGCACACTTATTTTGTTTAGCAAAAAGTTGATTGTCGCGAAGTACCTGTAACACTACTCGCAAATGGTGGGCGTGACTCTCCCAAGTAGGACTGTAGACCAGGATGTCATCGAAGAAGATGAGCACGAACTTCCGAAGGTGTGGTCGGAAGAGATGGTTCATAAGACCCTGGAAGGTGGCTGGGGCATTGGTCAAGCCAAATGGCATCACAAGGAACTCATAGTGGCCCTGGTGGGTTCTGAAGGCCGTTTTGGGGATGTCTGGTGGGAACACCCGCACCTGATGATATCCTGACCGCAAATCAAGCTTCGAGAACCAAGTAGCGCCATGGAGTTCATCCAGAAGCTCATCAATGATGGGAATGGGAAATTTGTCCTTCACTGTGAGCGCATTCAAAGCCCTATAATCAACACAGAAGCGCCAACTGCCATCATGTTTTTTGACTAACAACACTGGGGATGCAAAGGGGCTGGAACTGTTACGAATGATCCCCGATGAGAGCATCTCATCCACCATCTTCTCGATTTCTGCTTTCTGGACGAAAGGGTAACAATAAGGGCGCAAGTTGACCGGGGCGCTCCCCTCCTGTAAGGGGATATGGTGATCAAACTCTCTGTGTGGGGGTAACTGACTGGGAGTCTCAAACACATCCGGAAAGTCTGCTAGTAGAGTGTGTAACCCTGGAGGTGCCTCTACGGGGGCTGAATCGGTCCTGTTATCGTCTGTAGGGCTCCCTATCTCGTCCTGTCGCATCAACTCACTGGTGGTAAGCTGAGCAAGCATGCAATGTGGGTGATCAGTAACCCACTTGCAGAAACTAGGCCCGTTCATGGCTGCTAGAGTGACGCCCTTGCTCCGAGAGCCGCGCAACACCACAGGCTGGCCCTCCACATGGATCGTCAAGGTGCGGCTGATGATATCCAAACTAATAGGGTTAACGCCTGCAACCCACTGCATGCCCAACACTGCATCACATCCCCCTAGAGGAAGCAGGCGGACTGCCATCTCAAAATGGTGGCCCTGAGTTCGCCAAGGGAACCGGCGACACTGTAGGTGGCCCTGTAACTGCTGATCCCCCGCAATCTTAACCCTAAATGGGTGAATCTCCTCCAATTGGCAGCCCAACCGTCTGGCCAAGTTTTCATCTACAAAGTTATGGGTAGCCCCAGTGTCGAATAGTAAATTAATGCGAGAGGTACCAGATAGGGCGGCCAACCGAAAGGTGCTAGAGGAACATCCTCCAGCCATGGCGTGTATCGAAAGTACCTCCTCAAGATCTGGGGGCACATCTACGTCCGCCAAGTGGTGGACTAATGACAACTCGGCGTCAGGCTCTATCTCTAACCCATCCTCATCCAACATCAAGAACAACTGTTTCTTCTTACAAGTATGGTTTTGATCCCACTTATCATCACAATAATAACACAGCCCTTGAGCTCGACGGGCTGTCATCTGTGCCGGGGAGATGCGCTGAGTGGATAAGCGCGTACCGTTCCCCTGACGAGGTGGTCGAGGAGCCCAAGCACGCTCATGTGCGGGTCGTGGAGGAATTCTCTGCGCTAGAGGGGAGGAATGATGACCTCTACTTAAGCTCATCGTCAGGTTCTCATGCATCAGTGCCTGCTGGTAGGCAGCATCGAGGTCAATGGGATGGGCCAAGGTGACAGGCACACGCACCTCGTCCTTAAGTCCCACTAAAAAGGCTGCTAAGAAATCTTGATCTGTCCAATGGGGGTTCTGATCTAACACTTGATAGCGCAAGCGGTCAAATTCTTTAACATAAGCCTCAACAGATGTAGTTTGGCGGAATAAATGGAATTCCGCTACCGGACCGCGTCCATCATTCTTAACAAATTTCCGACATAAATCTCTCGTGAACTGCTCCCAACTAACCCTGCCTTTATGGCGTAAATAGGGCCCTACCCATTGGGCGGCCTCATCCTTAAAGTACACCGCCGCATAATCTACTTTAGCATGACTATCCATGGGCTCAAAACGAAAAAAGAACTCACAACTAGTAAGCCATTCCGTGGGTTGAGTGCCCGTAAAAATAGGAAAGTCGGGGCGTTGAGGGCTAGTACCTGGGGTCGTGGAGACAGGAGGGCTGGCAGTCGCAGCGGGGCCGGTAGGTGCAGCCACCGTGCTCCCCACGGCGCTGGATAGCGGAGGCTGAGGGGGGGCAGCACCCGTGTGGGTGGAGAAGGCCATGGAGGCTTGCTGCAACGGGGGGCTGGTAGGGGGAGCCCCTTCGCTGACAGAAACAGGGGCCTGGGGGGGAGGAAGCCCACTGGAAGGGGGCGTGGGCCAAGGAGAGGGCCCCCAAGGGGGCTGCTGATGGGCCAACCCAGCAGGGTGGCTGGGCTGGGCGGATGGGCCCTGGGTGGAGTTGACCAGGCCCTGTGGCAGGGGCTGGGGCCAGGAGGGGGACCCTGGGGTGGCCCAGGGCCCATGCTGGGTGGAGTAGGCCGGCCCCCAATAAGAGGCCCAGGGTGGTGTTGGACCCAGGCCCCAGGGGTAGGCAGGCCCGTAGGGGGGCGGCCCCCAGGGGGATGGGCCAGGGTGATGGGCCTCCGGGCCCCATGAGGGGGGGGGGCCAGTAGGTAAGGGAGGCCCAGGGATATTCGGGCCCAGTCCAATGGGACCCGTGGGCCGGGGCGGGGCCGTACGTCTCGGCCGGCCCGGGAAGCTGGGCTGGAGGCCCGCGGGGCCCAGGGGGGGCGGGGGTAGTGGGGGCCCCGTTGGAAGGGGGCCCGGCCCAAGGAGCGGGGGCGGTCGGGCCAGGGGGGGCAGACTCGGGCCCAGGCGGGGCAGTGGCAATGGGGGCCCCGTTGGAAGGGGGCCCGGCCCAGGGAGCTGGGGCGGTCGGCCCAGGTGGGGCGGACTCGGGCCCAGGTGGGGCAGTGGCAGTGGGGGCCCCGTTGGAAGGGGGTCCGGCCCACGGGGCTGGTGCGGGCGGCCCAGGAGGGCCGGGCGTGGGGCCCGTCGAGCTGAGGACCCCAGCGGGCTGTGAAGCGGCCCCTAGGTTTGGGCCCACCGGCCCAGAGGGGGCTGCAGAAGGGGCCGGGGCGCTGGGGGCCCCGTTGTGGGGGGGGGCCGGCCCAGGGTCTCGGGCCGGGCGGCCCAGGAGGGGCGGCCGGAAGGGCTGAAGAATCGCTGGCCCCGATGGATAGGGGCCCGGCCCAGGAGGCCGGGGGTGGCGGCCCATGGTTGGCGGCCCAGGTTGAAGTGGTCGGGGGCCCGGCGCGGGTGCTAGTGGGGGTCGGCCCAGTGTGGCCGGTCCAGTCGGACGGGGCCGGGCCGGGCCCTGCTGTCGGGGCTGGGTCTGGCAGGGAGCGCCAGGAGGGGCCTGGGCCCGGCCATGGAGGCGGCCCAGGAGGCCCAGGAGGGGTTGTGGAGGCCCCCGGGTCAGCGAGTGCGGACCGGGTCGCGGGACCCGGCCTTGCCGAGGGCCCTGGGTCCGCGGTTCCGAGGGAGGGGCTCGTGGTCGAGTGCGGCGGGGGTAGGGAGAGGGTATGGGGGGGGACAATGGGGAGTGGGTGAGGCGGCGGAGCGGGCGTGGTGGTCGGGACGGGGGGTGGAAGGATGGGAGAAGGCGTTGGGAGAGGGCAGTGGACGGTGAGGGGAAGCGAGACGGGAAGGTTGGGAGGTACGGGCGGAGTCGTGGCCGGGGAAAGAGGGTGGGGGCTGGGTGGGGTGGTGGGGGAAGGAGGGAGCCCGTCGAGATCCTGGACGAGCACCGAATGGTTCGGGCCGTCCGGAACTGTCCACGAACGGGGATGGGCGGAAGCAGGGGGGTGGGTGACGGGGACAGTGGGGCTGGGCGACGGGCACAGGGCTTCAAGCTTGCTCAAAATGAGGAGCTGTTGCGCCTTCATCTGCTGGATGTCGGCCGCCTGCTCCTCCAGGTGCTTGATGCGGGCACCAAAGTCCCCCATAGCCTTCTGTTGCCTAGTACGCGCCAGATCGGTGGCTCGGATACCACTGTTAGGATCAAAGAACCTCTTAAACTAGAACCCTAATCACACAAAGGATCCTGGGGGAAATTGGACAGCACCTCCCCTATATTCATGAGATTCTCCTGATACAACCAATCCAAATAGAAGAACGATTACAGCTAGTCCTAGATTACAGCAGAAATTGAAAGACATAAACATAAACTCTCGAAGTCGCCTAGATCTTCGATGCTCTCCAATCTGTCGTGTTTGCCTATTTCTTCTCCCCTCACGTTTCTCTTTCCATAAATGCCCTTGGTTGATTCCCCATTAAGCCCCTGACTCGCCACGTGTCGACTGGAAAGGTGAGATCCTAACACTTTCTCTCTTTTCTTGTCTCAGAACTTGATCAATGCTTACTTATTGATTACTCTGTTCTTGTTACTCTCTGCTTCTTTTTTGTTTTTTTTTTTGTTTTTGTTTTTGTTTTCTAGTCATTTGAAATTTCTCGGGCACTTTCTTGCGCTGATTATTACTGCCGGTTTCATTTCTAGCTTGCTTCACATTTTCTTTACTGGGATGTTCTTGTATAACCTGGGATTTTTCTTTGTGGAGTATTGCTGTAGTGAGGTACTAAATGCTTCTCCTTCCAGTAGAGGTTGCCATGAGCTTTCGTGGACGCAAGTAGAACCCTACACGAGGTTTTTTCGGAGGGGCTTGAAATGGGATATTGTTCACATATTTTTTTCTTTTAATATTGCGTAGTGGTTGCAATTTCAATTATTGAGAAGAGGTTAGGAGACCAGAAAGCATTGGATAACATATATGTATTTATTTGTTTTTACTCCCTATCCCAATTTGTCTTTGTGTTCTTTATTTCTGTCTTTTGATAATTGTTTCGTCTATGGTGGCACCGGCATATAATATGATATAACTATAGTATATTTATTCATGTGGGCACCTTGGAAAGGAATACAGGTGGCCAACTTTGATTAGTTGATCCATATAGCAAACCCAGTTTATCATAATTGAGTTGAGTTGTGTGTCATATAAATGCTTTGTCTTTCCATGATCTTGATATGAGCTGCATTCCTGGTGGCTTGGATAATAAATGAAAGTCCAATGAATATTCTTTGTTCAAATGTGGTGAAATATGAAGAGAAGAGAGATGTTGACAGATTTCCCCCGCCTAGATGACCCGAGGAATCGAAACGTGGTGAAAATATGATAGGGTAGGTAACTGTCCTTATACGACAGGATGAGGATGAGAGAGACCTCTATAATTTAGCGGTTGTATTGATGGGTTAACCCGTTATAACATGAGTTAGGTTGCTGCCCCTTTATTGAATGGTGTGGTTTAGTAGGACCTCACCTCAAGTCATAAACCTATTAAGCTGATGCTTGAGTTGGGAATCATGACTTGCTTGAGTTGCAGAGTTTCATGTTTCATGAGTTTTTATTTTTTATTTTATATGGGCTGCAAATTGATGAAGTGAAGGATGTAGGGAGTTGGAATAAGGATACATATGTAGGAACTTTAATTGGACCTACACATGATACTGAGGGAAAACCAATGAGATCAATGGCAGGATCAAAGGAATGATAAGAACGGAGTTAATGCCTATTAAGCATCTCTTCCACAGCTACAAACAAGGGAAAGATTTCAAATTACTAAAGAGAAATAAGGAGTTCAGTGAGGACGATTTCTTGTGGTGACTTGGGCGAACTTCTTGTCTTGCACTGAACGACTATTGAGGGTTGAACTGATATTTAATCTCGACGGCCTTGAATGAGAGAAATGGGTATGTTACTTGTTTGAAGTTAACGTACTTGATGTCCCTAATAAAGTATCACGACCTTATATTCTTTTTTAGCTTCCAGATGTTCACTTTGACTTAAGCTTCTTCCTATTACTGCGACATGCTTGAGAAAGGTGAGAGGTTTTTGAAGTGTAGTTTGGATTACTGAATTTGGTTCAAAACTCAGATAGTGAGTCGATTAAAATCAAATTATTTAGGTTCCCCTTCATCTGCTAGAAGCAGCATTACAAATGCAGTGGATAATGACAACTGTTGAGATAATACAAAAAACTGGGAAGAAAACCAGCATTCCTGTGCCTATGACTTTGTGGGATGTCATTTGGTTCTATGATTGCCTGTACTTATGTTAGCAAGCTATGGAAACGAATACTTGTCTGAGCATATCCATCCTTACATGAACGAGAAGATAAGACACCAGAGTGCTGTGATGTGAGAGGCAGGTAGAAAAGACATTTGATAAAGTAGTCAACCTCAAACTTAGCTGAGCTAGTCAAACTCAAGCTCACCTATCGAATACAACCAAAGTTCGTAATCAGCCATATGATAGAGTAGTCAAAGGTCAGTAGAAAATAAGTTACTTGTTGAATAACTGTATTTATTTATTTTTTTAAATCTTTCAATGTTGTCAATCAAGTTCTGTGTCTTGTTGGCATTTATAACAGTACAACGAGTAGCAACTTCTGGAAGGAATGTTTGTTGGGTTGGTTGGGAGTTTAATTGGTGGAGGGTGGCTTTTTGAGGGGGGATACTGGTTGTTGAAGTGGTTCCATCAAGGTTGGTGTCAATGGGAGAGGGATTGGTGTTTGAGGCCTGTCATGGTGTAGGTATTCGCTAGGGTGGAAAGTAGAAGTTATTGATGGATAACTTCGTTTATTCTCTCTGAAATATCAACATTACCACGAAATATATCTGAATGTTTGACAAATGATACAACTTCCTTTTTGGTTCACTGTTTAAGTTTTCCAACTATAGCGAATCATCTAGAAATACTAATGATAGGGAAAATTTATATCCAAACAAACATAGTCCTAGACATCCCGCAACTCTAATTGACATGTTGGACCTGCTGTTCTTTCTTCCTCCCTCCCCTTCTCTTCTATTTTTTAATTTTATTTTACCTTTCATGGTGGCATGCTCTGTTGGTTTCTCATTCAAGTTACAGAAGAAAAGCTGATTTGGCATAACAGACCAATCAATGTGATGAATGTGTAGAAAGTCTTTATCAGATACTCTTGGGATGAGAATGCCTTACGTTATACTTGCCTCCATTTTTATCTGCAAGTGGTTTTCTTAACATATCCACGCTGTGAGTTATGTACAGATCTGTTTATAATTGACTTCTTTCCTGGGGACGAAGAAGGGAATCAATTGATAGAGCGGATGAACACTCCACAGTGACCAGCCGCATCTTTGTTTCCTCCCTGTGACTCATTGATTTTCAGACGAAACAAAGGGATTCCAACTGATGGAAGAGCAAATCCAACCAGTTGCTTGCCTCTTCAACCCCAGATGACAAGATTTGTATCCAATTTTTAGGTGTTGTAGCGGAAAAGACCAGCAAGTACTTTTGATGCTTGGTCATTGGCCCTTGCACAGGTGCCAATTGAATGTACAATAAACATATGTTATCTTATTTTTGCCCAGTTGTCCGTTGTTTTAGCTGTTTGGAAGTGAGCATCTTGTTGGCTTGCTACCGTTTTGATTGTTCTTTGTCTTCTTCGTACGTTAAAGACTTCTGGAAAAATATTCCTGGCATTATCCATAAAGGTTTCTGCACTTTTGCTTAGTCTTGGACCTGTTTGTTCGAGACATAGGTCCTGGTTTGACATTCTATACTTATAAATCTTCTTTTACGTTAGAAAAATTAATATTTTTGTACATTTAGCTATATATTGAGAGCCTTATAGCACATCTCTTCAATTATATAAAACTTCTTTCTTTAACAAAACGTTGATTCTGCAAAATCTGTATTTGCAACGGGCTTTTAAATGGAAAACAGGGATTCTTTGAGGAATTTGATGTGCTCGTCCGCACCTTAATTGCAATAGCCGGACTCAGAGATGGTGTGAAGTAGTCTATTATTTTAGCATTATTTGTCTGATTATATCAGTAGGATGATTAAGATCAGTTAGAAAGAGTTAATGAGGTGGAGAAAAAGAAGAATGGATAAGATCTAAGAGACTCTTATTGTTGCTCCCTTAGCTTTGGCCTAAGGGCTTTTTCAAGGGACTCTGCAAGAAAGTTGTCTACTTCGGTTGGTGCAAACACAACATCATGGATAGGCTTCTTTATTCAGTGTCCTTGTCACTGTTCTTCTTGAGGTTCATCTTCTAGTATAATGGTAGTTATGTTTAACCTACAACAAGACATATCTTGAGCTCTCTTTTAATTTCAAAGAGTTATTCGCTGTCTTTTGCATTCTATATCTCATTATGACTTCCGTTGAGTGGCAAGTGTGGATATCATTCCATATCTCTTGGTGGTTTTCCATTCCAACAAACTTTACGGCATTAGCTTAAATATCAAACCTTAGGTAAGGTGAATTGAGATCGAGGTCTCATGTTTGGTCCAAATGTTGGTAGGCCAAACTACAAAGCATGATGGTCAAGCAAGGAACATGCTTCAATTTGGCGCAAGCGTCTTTTGAAGTAGAGTTGCTGAGGATGGCATAGCTCCCCATAAGCCAACTTCTGCTCAGGTGTCAACATTAAAACCCTTTTGGAGTTAATAAGTCGATAGCCTAATGATTGGCTACTGGCTGTTTACAACTTAAGTTTTGAGTTCAACACCCTATATTCTCAAATCCCTTTTTACCTAGATCTCACTAATGTAATGGCCAAATTTTCTTTAATGGTCCAAATCGTGAACTTATTTCTCTTGGTGGAAGAAGATGCAGATGCAGAGTGATGTGGGTGAACAATAGATGAAGAAAGTTGTAAAATATTTAGTGTAGCCATGCGAAAGAGAAAGATTGGCTTCCTCGCGAGATCTTTCATCGGAGAAGTGCTTGTCATGACAAACGTGCAATGCTATCGTTGATGCAGAAAGTTTTGAGGATGTCATGGCAGTAAAGATGGTAGAGAAACTGAAACTTGAAGGGAAGGTCATCTGTTAAAATCAGGTTCGTGCACTGAAACCTAAGATCTTGGGTCAAGAAGTAACATCCAAACTATGAAGTCCATTAGCCAATCTTTTTCAGGAAGTTTTATCTTCTACCAAAACATCAAATCTCACTTATGTAACCTGTAGAATGGTCACATGCTTGGTAGCTCAAGTGGTCCATCTCAGAATGATAGGAAGGTTGCTTTCTCTATGGTCACATGCTTGGTAGCTCAAGTGGTCCATCTCAGAATGATAGGAAGGTTGCTTTCTCTATGGTCACATGGTTGGTGGCTCAAGTGGTCCATCACAGAATGATAGGAAGGTTGTTTATGATGGTTTTGAAAACGCTCTCTCTAGTGAAACATGAAAGAAACCTTAAAGAGCTAGGGGAGTTGCAAAGGCAAGATGATAAGAATATTCAGAAGGCTTTGGCTAGGGAAAACACAAGTGCATGTGTTCTTCCAACAGTTCTAGATCGAAAAGCGAATGATTCTTCAGTATCCAAATACGAGCACAGTGCATCTTTGTGAAGTTTTGGACAAGCTTTGTCACTTAACACAATCATCTTGGGGTTCTTGAGTATGTGGTCTGTAGTGGATGAATCAAGATGAGTTCGAGCACGGTGGAAGTAAACACAAGTTGGGCATTCCAAATTCTAATCATGGTATCCGGAATTTCTTGTTTCATCTTCCTTTTACCGTCTTGTTACATAAGCTTTCATCATTATTACAGCACCTATCAGTCATTGTTTTAAGGTTGCAGTAATCTTGAATCGAAAGAGAGTGGTAAAATCCTAGAGAAGAATGTGATGAAAGCCATTGTCCAAGCATTGCTAAGGTTTGAATCTGTAATAAGTTGATTGTTATCCATTGAATGTGAGAATTTGACTGTCCTTATTCAAGAAGGTGAGCCTATAATTTACTTTACTAAACTTGAATGATCTCTGTAGGTGAGATTCTGCGTATGACAATAAGTTTTCTACTATTTCTCTTACTTTCGATTATTTTAGTCATTCACTAAAGAATTTGTACTGATTATTGACCATGAAACTTCGGAGCATATGAACATGCTCAGTGGGTTTAAATGGTAATAAGCAGATTGGTTCACCATTAATCACAAATCAAGATTTCAAAACAAGGCATCCTAACTGTTTTTGAGCAAGACAAAACTCTTCCCTTGGTGGCAGAATACTTTTAGGTACTTAATTCGAATAATAGTACGGAAGTAACAATCAAGAACAAATTAATATTGATTTCATGACTTGGTTGACAAGGATGCAAAGTAATCAAGATTCTGTTGTGTAGGTGAAGTCGGCAAGACTTTAATGAAAAGGATGATTATATTGCATTACTAACATTTGTTTGATAACGCTTCTAATGAAAATGATTATAATAATATGAAATTAATTCCTTATTATAGAGTGAATCCACTTTAATAAAGTGACTTTTTATGTCTCTCAACCAAACCACCTTACCAAAATTTGAAATTATAGCCCCACTTGTGATTCTGTTGTCGACAAGTCTAATCAACCAAATTTCAATCACGTTTCTCATAAAAGCATAGAGTTCTTCTGTGATTATTTTCAGCCAAAGAAGCAGCAATAGTGATAAATATGAAGATGAATGGATAAATAGTAAACATAGAGTACTGTCAAAAAATAATGTGAAGCCGAAGTGTTAGACTCTCGAAGATAAGATGATGGTATCTTTAGCGGTACGTTTGATGGCATATCTTAGAGAAGAAAAGTAGAATCAACACTCAAATTTTATATGCCTAAAGGCTGAAGAAGAACAGAAACTTCATTGTCCAGGATCAAAGTTTCTATTAGGTTTTATAAAGAGTATTTTCTTAAACAGCAAGGAAAGAAAAACAATTCGGTGCCCTGTATTCGTGTCTCTCCTTCTCTAGCTTAGATCTCAGTTTCGTCTACTAGGTCTTCCTTTATCAGTTCAAGCTCATGAGCTGTCCATTGCAATATGATGGGAAGTATCAACATATGGCTGTCCCACATCACTTATATTTGTAGCTACTATTTTCATTATATGTTTGGAAGTTTTCCTCTTTTAAGGATTGATTTTGAAAGAGGAACCTGAAGTCTTTCTAACATAGTATCAAAATTCAAGTTTAAGTACAACATTTTATTATGGATTGTTTCCTTGCGATTATCATCTCATTGCTCTATCTTGTCACTCATGGACTGACTCAAACTTGGGGTGCAGGAACATGTTACACAGTGATTGACTCACATCATCGAAATCTCAGTCTAACATCTTCCTTATATGTTTAGGTGTTTCTCTCTTAATAACTAGTTTTAAAGGAGGAATGATGAACTCTTTCCTGCAAGAAGAATGTTGTCTTATGGAAGATAAAGTCAAACTATTTTAAGGACCGATTAAAATAAAGAGTTATCCGAAGCGTTCTCAAGGGAGAGAATGAATCCCAATTCCTTGAAGAAGCTCATAACAAGTTCTGAAATGTTCAACACTAAAGCGCTCTCTCATTATCAAACTTTGAATCTGTTTTTACGGCCGAATGTTCTACATTAAGTGTTCTAATTTGTGCTGTTAATGAGAAAAGGAGAGTAACCAGAAGAATGGATTTGAAAACCAGACAAATATTAAATATTGAATCTTCCGACAAAATAAGAAGGTGCAAATTTTGAAAACTCTTGAAAGGTAAGATGAAAGTATCATCAACAGTATGCTAGATGCCATATCTTAAAAAACGACAAATAGAATCAACATTGAATTTAACGTGCCTTTAGTTTAAATAAGAACAAAAATACATATGGGTTAGTTTCTTAGATATGAGTAAGATTGTTAGAGGCTTTTGTGAGATTACTGCTCTTGAATGACTACGAAAATGACATATGATCAGAAGTCCAGGGCAGTATCAAAAGAATTTATAATTAAATTTCCGAAGATCTTTCTTTCCACAAAGTTGTTGATACAAAATTGACAGGAAGCACATCGTCCGAGGCAAGGAGAGTGATAGAAACATGCAATAGCCAAGGCATAGCTGCTTCTAGCAATAAGGAACTCGAGAACCAACGCATGCTTCGGTGTAAACAACGTATGCAACGAGTGACGTTTGTGGTTCTCATGTTTTTGATTCCTGCAAACTGATTTCATTGTTCACCAGAGGAGGCAGAGGCTGTTTCTGATGATGATAAGGCAAATACAGCACCGATTAACACCACCAAATGATAAAAACAAGGAAAACATGCGATCAGCCTCTGCAAGTCTAGGTCCATAGAAACAAAACCACTTTATCAACAGAGCCAGCTAGTTCAGACCGGTTTCTTCGACACCAATGGAAGAGATCTCGATCGAACTGGTTTCAATGGTTAAACAGGAAAGCGTGATAGCTTCCAGATGCTGCTCAAAGGCAACGAGATAAGGCCTGAGATGAGTTTTTATAGTGAGGCCCTAGCGTTTTAGTAGAACTCCCGTAGATTTCCCCAACGGAAGTGAGCAATCGAAGAACTTACAATGACTGAGATTCATTTATCCATTGATTCATTGAGTTCTTGGTTTGGCACCTCTAAGATTTCATTGATTCGGCGCCAAAAACTACATGTATTGTCATAAAAATGACCTAGTCAATCAAATGAAAGACGGATGCTTCCCATTGGAGACTTTGAGTGGGCACCTGTATAGTTATTCTTTTGAAAGAGTTACCTCAGGTGATTAACTGGTAGTAAAAATTGTAATCCTACTTAAAAGTTAGCTTAATAGTAAGAGTTTTTTTTTTTTTTCCAATTTCTTGTAAAGAAAATTTTCAAACAATATATAAGCAATATATCACATCCTTTTCAATAGGTTTTCTCACTTTAAGTATGGAAAAAATGCTTTTCATTAGGATTTTCATTTATGAACAAAGGATACAGTACTTGAACCAATTTTGATATCATATTAGAAGATTCATCTTTACCTAAAATTCAACCAAAGATTCAAAGATTAGGTAACATTTCATTAGGAGTTTTTATTTATTTATTTATTTTATAATTTCTTATAAAAAAATTTCAAACAATATATGACCAATATATCACTTCATTCTCAACATGTTCTTTCACTTCAAGTAAGGAAAAAATGCTTTTCATTAGGATTTTTGTTTATGAACAAAGCGATGCAGTACTTGAACCAATTTTGGTATCACATTAGAAAATCCATCTCTACCTAAAATTCAACCCAAGATTAGGTAACTTTTCTTCTTTATTGAGAAGATCTTCAAATAAGAGTTAACTATTATGAAACTCTTACTTTTTCTTTTTTTTTTGGTAGGGGTTGTCAAATCTACAACTTGGGTCTTGGGTGGCCAATAGCCAACCCCTGGTTATTGATCTGTTGAATTATACTATTGCTTAGCATTTGTAAGTTCTTCCAAGGTGCTGATAAATAAACTTATTGAGCAAGGGAGACTCTGAAACTATTATTTGGGTGCTAGATGGTATAGTTGCTGAAGTGAAAATTGTCACATACGGATAACAAGATGACTTGATCATCTATAACGGTGCATCACTAAAATTTAAAGCAAACAAGTGATGCAAAAACCTTGTAGGATTTCTTGTTCTGATACAATTATACATGACATAGCTTTTTATGAAAATCACCAACCCAAATGAGAACAGGAAACAAAATAAATGATACACAAACAAACAGGAGAGAGATCCCCCCGTTTATTGCTATTGTTTTACATAGTATGGGGGATTGCAAACTCAAAGAGATATGAACTGCATACAAGTCCTGATGCTTTCAAGGATAAACCTCAATGAGAGACCTCAGACCAATTATAGGAGTTATCTTATAATGGGTGAAGCCAGCAGCCAAGAAGAGCTTCTTCCATTCATTTTCAGTACGCTCTTTGCCTCTATTGGAGAGCATCATCAACAAATCAAAGCAGAGTTGCGTTTCAGTAGACTGCTTGTCTGTTTCCTGGTTTTCTAGGACTATGTCTATGATTATCACCTTCCCTTTCTCATCTTTGCTAAAGATGGCCTCTTTACACAGCTTCAATATCTTCAAGCTTTTTTCATCATCCCAGTCATGCAGAATCCACTATAATGAAATTCAAGCCGCAGGTCAACAGTAACATATTGATTATTTGATGTGTGTACGGTATGCTAACATTGCAAGAATAAAAAACAGCCGTGATGATATACTATCTTAAGAGCTTTCTTAAAGTGAATGATTGAATCATTTAAAAGTTAATAGTCAAGATGACGGAAGTTAATTCGGTACCTACCTTGAGCATAACTGCATTTGCAGGGGGAATTGCGTCAAACATGTCCCCCCCAATAAACTCCAAGTTCTCAGTCCCCTGCAAGTCTGCAACAACATGTGGAAGATCAAGCACAGTGCACTTTATACTCGGGAAAAATTCTGCAATGGCGGTAGCAATAGCTCCCAAGCCTCCGCCTACATCAACCAAGGATGTCAATCCTTGGAAAACCCATCGACACTCTTGCATCAAAATCCTCGCGATTAAGTTGGAGTCGGTGAGCATGGCCTCGAAAAATATCTTCTTGAACGTTGGTTCATGAGCCATATAGTCCCAAACAGTCTTCCCATATGCGGTCTCAAATGGGGTGTAATCACTGTTTTGGAACCAAGAATTCACTGAATCCCATGGGGTAACAAGTGCAGGATCAAGTAAGACAAGCAAAAGCGGTGCTGCTCTCAAGGGCTCATCTTTCAGAAGAAGGCGGGAGGTAGGTGTGAGTATATACCCTTCTTGTTCATTCTCATTAGCTTTTTGTTGGGCGAAGAAGCCTGAGTGAATTAGGAGTCGCATAAGGCGGGATAAGCAATCAGCTTTGGAAGGGTGGATATGAAGTGCATCGACAACTTCCGAGAGGGTCATGGGCTTGCCATGGTTGTGAATGATATCTGGGATGCCTAATTGGACCACACATTTAAGAGACAATGAATTTACATAACTGAAGGCATGGTTCCATATGCGAGCTTGAGCTTGAAGTAGTTCACTAGCACTAGCTTCATTGCTCAAACCCATTTTAAACAACCCAATTCTGCTATCTTGTTCCTCTATAACCCTAGATATTGATTTCTATAAATAGTAGTGAACATACTGTACAATACAGGAAGACGAAGTGAAGGGAATCAAGGAAGCACATTTTTCAGCTGGATGACGTCTCCAACTTCTGTCGGTCGCTGTCTTGCTTGTCACGTACTGACTGCGTGTTTGAAGTCCAATAAGAGGTTTAATCAAGTAGTTCGCGGTACATAGCCTTTATTTGGTAACGAAATGAATTGTTTAAGTTTTTTATTTAAAATATTTTTGAGTTGAATTTAGACTTTAATTAGAAAATTTAAAAGCTCAATTCAAAAATTAGATTAAGAATTGGAGGATTCTCTTTTAATTCATACACGTCCCTGCACACTTAATATCATAAAGCTTAAGGTTACACATAATGAAATAGATTCAAAGTAAATTTTGATATTAAATTAAAAAATTTAAAGATTCAATCCAATGGTTAACTCAATATTAAAAGATCTTCTTTTAATTTATATTTAATTCCAAGAATCTTAATTTTTAATGTGAAATTTTTGTCTTTTACATAATATTAAAACCAATATGGTCATTTTAGTATTCTTATAAATTTAGATAAGTTGAATATTTTATACAAAAAGTTACATTACAATATAAATGTTTAGACTTATATTACGATAAAGAATATGTTATGGTACAAATATTCAGTCTCACATTAGATGAAGTTATATGTTTAATCAAAAATAATTGTTTTTTTTTTCACTTATCAACTTTTACAAATTTAAGACTTTTTTATCTTTTTTTTTTTTATATAGTTTAAGTTTAGTTTTTCGCTTGCGAAGATTTAATTTACTTCTTGAATCAAATTGGAAATGATAGCATCTATAATATGTCTTATAAATTTAGACACTTTTCCTTCTAAATTAAATCTTTTAATCGCATAATTGCTGTTATGAGATGTCTCAAAAATTCCAACGAAAATAAGAGAGCATTTGCATCCAATTTTGATTAGCAAATTAAAAACTAGAATGGAAACTAATACTACTCTTTTGTTGAAATTCTAAAGCTTTGAGTCGATCTTGCTTTACAATTAATATCTTTTTGGATGTGCCTTCCTTAGTTATCACTTCTATGATTTTTTCGATCGAATATTCTCCTTTGAATTCAAACTTGTTTTTTTCTTGTTGTTCCTATCGAAGTCAATTCCAGGAATTAAATTTGCTGGGGCATACACGTACGGGTAGAGAAGTGTGCAGTTTAAGTGCGTCAATCATTTTGCAACATCGAAATCGGCGATGGAGATGCAAGATTTTTCTTGGAAAACAAACAAACTCGAATTACATTTGCTTGATACGGCATCTCCAGAATTGATGGCGGGCCAATCACACAAGTTACTGATCAGGAAGAGATTTGATTCATTCGAAAGCTTATTTTTTCAATTATGTTGAAATCTTTTACCGAATTACCAATAAGAAAAAGTAGCTTTCGATAAAAATCTTCTTCTTTTTCTCAAACTAATTTTTAAAATAAAAAAATAATTCTACTAGTTAGAAGGCTAAAAATCGAACATAAATATTAAATTAAAATGTAGATGAACAATTTCTTTATTAAATTTTATAACAAAAATTATATATTCAATATAAAACTTTTTTCTTATATATTCATTTTTGCACTTGACATTAAGTTCAAGATTTCACAAAGTAGAATAGACATAATTTGAGCTATGATATAATGTAAAAGTTTAAAAACTTAATTTAAAAGATAATTTAAAAGTTAAATAGATATTTTTTTATTTAAACACTAACAGAAATCACATAGTTAATCTAGAATATTGTATATATTACTTATAACAATTTCAACTAATTAGTATATTAATAATTTAAAAAATACATTCAGATTTCAACATATTTTCCTATCTTAAATGAACATTTCACAAAAATATAATTCATAAGTAATGGGATATTTTTATTAGAGACTTACCTATTATACTATATTAAAAAATCACATTATTAGTAAAAATTATCTTATAAAAGAGTAAAATACCTCAATAAAAACACAATTAGTAATATGGTCCAGTTTTAATGATTTTTTTTTTTGGGTGAAAAAGAATTTAAAAGTTGAATTGCTTGGTGCAAATGACTTGAGCAATGTCGGCAACAGGAATAACTTCTTTGTTTGATTATCCAGTGGAGCGTAAGGCCAGCAAGTTAACACGTCACACATTAATGCGTACAAGGAATTGTTCCAATTGGCAACACGTTAGACTTGGAAAACTCCACCATCTGAGGTCAAGACATTACATCACTTGGACCCCGATTAATCAATGAGTAAAGGCCCACCTTCGATGTATTATTATTTAACAATCCACCGATTCAATGTTTGAAGTTTAACCATAAAGCTGGCAACATTGAATTGATGGGTTCATGTTTTCGTACCAAAAAAATAGTGAAAAAAACCAATAATTCTTTCAAATGTCTCCAGAGGATCATCCATGAGTACGAAGAACAACTATGCATGAAACAAAGTATTAAAACTAAGTTCAGTGTTCTAGCTTGAAAACAGTGAATTATTAGTTAATAGTTCACCGATTCAATAACTAAATTTTAACCATGAAGTTGGCATCATTGAATTGATGGGTTCATGTTTTCATACCAAAAAGCAAGACTCATAATTAATAGACATCTTTTACATTTAAATATTAGTTAATAATCATTATATATTTTTGTGTATGACTTTTATTCCTAAAATTTTTTCCATACACTAAACATATCATTGATCTAAAGTTAAATGAAGTAAAATAAACATATCATACTAAATATATTTTGAAGTCTCAAAGTTAAAGAAAATCAATCATCTGACTTATGATATCATATTTAAAATAAATTTAAGAAGTAATTTATGAGTTAGATTAACTTTTTATCATTTAATAAAAAAATTATCTCAACCTATTATTTGTCTTAAATTGATAAAAAGTAATGAATCTTCTTTATTGTTTTCTTTCAGAAAGATTATACCTATGGAACAAGATTGAACAGAAAGTTGTATTGCGGCCAGCTTGCAACAACAAAAAGGTCCAATAATTGATCTATTCAGATGATGATAATGATGAAGATAGTTAAGTAATGAAGAAGACGTAACGCCAAGAGAAAACAGCAGCGAAGCAAAGACTACGTCAAATTGCCATTGCATTCAATGAACCAGAAGGGTCCCGAACCAATAGTTTAAAGCAAATGAGCAACTGATTTTGAAACAGTGGTGTGCCACCAGATGACCTTTTGTTAAAGTTAATTCACGTGCCTCTAGAAGCGAGACCCATTTAGATTGTTTAGTTCAATATCAACATCATGAGTAAACGAAACACATTGCTCTTTCTCTCTCTCGAAACTCTAAGGCTTTTTGAATTCAAAGATAGGACATAATATGGTGAAATAGTTCTCATACCAATTAAATCTTATTTGAGGTTTTTTCAGTAAAGAAGAAAGGTCTAATTCTTAAATTGATTTTTGAGAAAAATAAACTTCTCAACGTAATATTAAAATATATATTTTATTAGAAGGTTCAAAATTCAATATGAAAAAAGCTAATTTTTGAGTTGAGAAAATAATTTTATATTTAAATATTTCTCAATTATTGTCTTCTTTTTATGTGAGGCATCCAACATGGTCACTTCTTTGCATATTAAGCACACACCAAACATATCTAATAGACTTAAAGTTAAACTAGAATTGAAGAGGATTAACTTGAATTCTGACTGTATATTATAAAGCTTAAAGTCTAACCTAGAAGCTATATCATAAATTAGATAAATAATTTCAAAGAACTGTTTGACTTCTGAGCCTATGAAGTTCTTTTCTACAGTATTTGGTGGGTTTCCTTGCACTACTCTTTCTCTGCCTGAATTAATACATCATTGTTCATGACGATAATGACTTCTTCTGTAAGATAGTCCATATGAAGGCGGCCTGAATGTTCCACGTTTCAATACGCCTTGCTTTTGCTTTTTTGTCTGTTTTTGTGGACTTTTAAGTGTTTCCGTTCAAACTGTTCAAGGCCATGGTATTCCAGTCTAAACAAATGGTCTCGACTAGTATTCAAATGTTGAAGATTAGGACGATGGAATTGGGCTTTAAAGCTTACAGAGGCTTGTCTCACAAATGGAAAGTGTTGGCCTAGTTCTTGCTCAGGTTTCTCTCTGTGATTAGTTTTCTGGCCATTATTGTAGCTAACCCCTTTGCCATTATTATAGCAGTCGGTGTTAATGGTGCTTCTGGGTCATTGTTTTGGGCGCTAAGTTGGCAAATGGACCTGTTAACTCGCAGGACGTCGACTACAATCCATAAAATCGGCTCTATTTAAAGTAATGATGGATATGGTTCTGTTTATCTCTAGTTCGAGGGGTAGGCAGCTTTTATTCGTTGTTGAAACAATGCAGAAAACCATTTACACTAAATGGCGATCAAGCTTGAAGGGATAACTATAGACTGCATAGCAAATACGAGTTTAAGTTGGGAAACATGTTAAAAGAATAAATTGTTTTGAACTTGATTTATAAGAGAAAAGAAAACATTCACATATAAGAAATACAACATACAAATATATTGGCAATGTAGAAAAACAGGATCTCAACACATTCTTTGTTCCAAATATTGAAAAAAGCTTTTTATACAAATCCAGTTCATGAATAAATGTGTGATTCACTTGAAACATATGTTTTGATATTAGTTAGAGAGTTTGTTTTTATTAAAGATGAAAATTCTGTATTAAAAAAATATAATATTTGAATATTATTTAAATATAAAAAATATTTTCTAACTCTTAACCTAACTTTTGAATCATATTTGAGTCCTTTTAGCATAATATTAAACCAAGCTTTAGGTCAATTTCAGCTTTTGAGTTAGATTTGATTATTTTCAACTTTTGTTCAACTTTAGGCCCTTAAAATATGTTTGGTATGTGAGACGTAAAACAAATATGAAGACAAAAATTTTACATTAAAAAGATACGATCTTTTAAATTCAACTTTTAAATTAGATCATAGGCTTATTTCTAATAATTTCTATGTTTAGAAATGACTTATAAAAAAAAATGAAACACAATAACATATAAAGAATATAACAAGTTGACATATTTACATTTAACGAATTTTAACACAAATCATTTCTAGCATTTGCAGTAACAAATGAACCAAATTCTGTTGGCCATTGAGAGGAAAAATTCGGACCCAGAAAGAAATGATGTCATATAGTTTCAACAGCTTGGAAAAGGTGCAAAAGTACTTTAGATTACCATAAATGAAGCCAATGAATCACACATATAGTGTCACGTCGGTGAGTGAGAAAAAGGCAATCGTCCGTGATCTATACCTAATCTGTTGGATATTCAACAATGGAAGCTGTGAAGCTGATTAGAGCATTAGGTGAAACTGGGCCATTGTTTTCAAAACCTCGTCTTGTTGAAATGACAGACCATGAGCTGGTTGCCTCAATATTTTATTTTATACACATTTTTTTTAATCTTTCTTTTCTAACTTTCTGGTCTTGTTGCATGTGGAGCTCCATGTGATGTCTTATCGATCAAAGAAGTGCAACTGAAAGACAGGAAAGAATAATAATAAAAAAAGGAAGAAAAGCACATCTCTAGAGAGTGGGCGAGAGAGAAGGTAATGTTTTTTGTTTTTTAATTTTTTTTATATTAAGGTTTCAAAAAGGATTTTAGAATGCGGCAATTTCACATTTTTATAAAGTTTAAGCAAAATGAAACTTATGTTTTATTTTAACACACAACATCATCTTAAAAGTTTATTAGTTATGAAATTAAAAAATAAAATCGAGAGAGATCCTGTTTGTAATTAAGTATTACTTTTATATAATATTAAAAGGTTCATTCATATTTAGGTATGTATCTTCATTATAAAAAAGATTTAAATAGTATAAAACTTATGTTACTGTTAATACATATCTTGTGTCTGTTTATCAAGTGTTTGACATACGAAAAAATATAGGCATCATAGGTTAGTGAAAGATTACTAGTAGAAAGCCACATATTTTATATTTAACTAATGGTTCTAATTAGTTATTAATAGAACTCGTTTGATTGAAACAAAATACCTTTTGAGTTCCAAATCTTTGATACTTTTCCTCTTATTGATGCCAGAAATTCATCCCCCATTTCATCGAGTAGATCTGCTGACGAACAAACAAGCAGGCATGGAATTCATATCACAATCGTAGAAAAAGGTTTTACACAAAAGAAGAACAAAAAGTTGGATAAAAAGAACTTGAATGTAGATATACACGCCAAGCCCGATCAAAGGAAAAAGAATCCGAAAGGAACACCAAGATTGTATTCAGCTTCTTATCAAGACAGTGCACCCATGCAAGTCAATCCAAGCCCAAGAGCCAAGCTCCAACCCACCATGGTCCTCCCACTGGCACTGGTAGAATTCGACGGGGAATCGGCGGCGGGGGTGGTGGTGTTTGTCGTAGTACCAGATGGGGTTTTTGTCGGCGACGGTGCTGAAGTTGGAGACTTGGCTCCAAACAATGCCTAAGGCAAGAGCACCTTATCCACTGCAAAGACTGCCAGAGGCTGCTGCTGTCTTAGTGTGTTGTTGATTTGTGTCTCGACGACGCCGGTGCTGACATTGACTTGTTTGTTCCTGCCGGTGAAGTTGAGGCCCCAGACACCGTTGGAGTCGCTGCCTTGGGTGGTAACAGGGTTGGAGACTGTTTCTAAGTCGGTTAGGGTATAGTACTTCGGTAGCAAGTGGTACAGAAGGAGCTATATTTCTCTTGGCTGCTGAGGCCGTTGATGGCGCCGGAGGCGAGGTTGTTGAAGGCATTGTCGGTGGGGGCGAAGATGGTCATGCCCTGGTTGGAGTTGTTGAGCTGGTTTGCCAACTGGCTGAGAGCTTGGGTTTCATTGAATTGTCCGCCTTTGTCAAGGATTCCGGTGAGGTTGAGGGGGCCGGGAGGAGACGCTGCCGGGCCTGAGGTTTGGGCATGGATTTGGGGGGAAAGGAGGAGGAGAAGTTGAACATTGAGGGTGATGAGAATCAGGGAGAGAGAAGTGGAAGCCATGGTGCTTTGTTGAACGTTAGTGGCGGCGAGTGATGGGAATTTATGGGATAAGATGTCGCGTTGCACTCTGCTGGAATGAGCTGGCCACGGGGTTGAATGAGTCAAAAATGACATTTCATTTCCCCAATAAAAGAGGATAGAAAATGACAACCTCCCATATGTTTTTATTGTTTCTTGAACTAAAACACATGTGGTGCAAAGAAGTTTGAACTTAGTGGCATGCATGAAATCATTGTCAAGTTTCTTTCATGATAAATAATTGAAGCCTCGTATCGTTGATATGTTTAAGTTAAAACTTTTGTAAGTTAAGATGTTCTTCTCTCTTAATGATTTGGTAAAAAAGTTAAGTTATTTTATATATTAAAACTTAAATTCAAGTATGGCATTTCATGATTTTTTTTTTTTTAAGGTTAAGTAAAAAGAGTTTGACAATACAAGGTGTCAAATCTATGATTTACATCATGGGTGGTCAGTAACTAATTATTATGCTATTGGTGTATTAACCATTTCTTATTTTTTTTTCTTTTTGAGGTTAAGTAAAAGAAATTTGATAATACAAAGTATCAAACCCATAATTTATGTCATGGGTAGCCACTAACTAATTATTAGATTATTTGTCTATTGAGCATTTTTTAATTTCTTTTTTTCTTTTCGATTAAGAAAAAAAACTTTAACAATACAAAGTGTCAAAGCCACAACTTATGTCACGATTGGCTAATAACTAATTATTAGAGTACTAGTATATTGAGCATTTTTTTTTTTGGATTAAGTAAAAATAGTGTGACAATACATGGTGTCAACCCATGATTTATGTCATGTGTAGCGAGTAACTAATTATTAGACTATTAATTGCACTTCATGATTGTGTAAGGTCTAATGATTTTCTTTTCATCATTCCATCTCATTAGTTGTAGATTGGTCTACCCTTAAAATAAGAGGGCCTATTAAACCATGGTGATCTCTTATAGCTAATATCTTACTTTGTGATTATCTTTATAAGTTTAGTCATCTCTATTATTATTTTGGCCCGATAAAGGGAAAGGAGGGTGAGTGTTGAAACTGGACCATTTTGGTTCTAAGCGGCACTTGCTTTAATCAAGCTAAAATTGAGTCATTTTAAAAAGTATCAATCAAATATAATGTTGTGTTTGATTTTTTTATATGAACATAGATATGTAAAAACAAGAAGAAAATAAAGAAAAATCTATGCACTTATTTTATTTTATTTTATTGTATTGAAGATCCATACAACATGTGCTTTTATTACTTTTTTTTTCTTATTTTTTTCTTTAATCCACGCACTCACAATACTCGAAATATACACTTTCCTAGAATATGGACTTATCCTTTTTCTTCAACGCGACATCTTTGGATTCACCTCCTCTCTGTTCCATAAAAAATGTTGATAGATCTAGCAAGCTTGGTAGAAGATAAACTAATCCATTATGATGCCGGGATGATACATGAGATGTAAAATCTCCTCGATTCTTCACACATTGTTTAAGGCCATATGGTTGTTGTTTTCCACCTTATACCAGAGCTTAAAAGTTGTCTTTGTACCCGCAACAATATCATATTCATTGCTAAATTGGCAAATTGTAGTTCGCTTAATTGCTAATGGAGGTTGGTCGATGCTTTTCAGATTCTTTTACTCGAACCGCCGCTGCATCTGGTAGTGCAAGCAACATCAATGGCATCTCAAGGTTCTCCATCCTTACCAAAGTTCGACTACCAACCTAAATATTTTAGAAGGGTTTCTCATTTGGCAGCCTGGCGTACCTTACCATGTGGGACGTGAGAGTACATAGTTGTACCCGTTTACAAATCATTTCAAGTTTTCTCAATGATGCAAAAAAATCATTAACATATAAAAGTATGTTTCACTGTTTAAGTTTTCCAAATATAGCGAATCATCTAGAAATACTAATGATAGGGAAAATTTATATGCAAACAAACATAGTCTTAGACATCCCGCAACTTTAATTGACATATTGAACCTGTTGTTCTTCCTTCCTCCCTCGCCTTCTCTTCTATTTTTTTTGTACCTTTCATGGTGGCATGTTCTGTTGCTTTCTCATTCAAGTTACGGAAGAAAAGCTGATGAATGTGATGAATGTGTAGAAAGTCTTTATCAGATACTCTTGGGATGAGAATGCCTTACGTTATACCTGCCTCATTTTTTATCTGCAAGTGGTTTTGTTAACAGATGTACTGCTGTGAGTCATGTACAGATCTGTTGATAATTGACTTCTTTCCTGGGGACGAAGAAGAGAATCAATTGATAGAGCGGATGAACACTCCACAGTGACCAGCGGCATCTTTGTTTCCTCCCTGTGACTCATTGATTTTCAGACGAAACAAAGGGATTCCAACTGATGGAAGAGCAAATCCAACCAGTTGCTTGCCTCTTCAACCCCAGATGACAAGATTTGTATCCAATTTTTAGGTGTTGTAGCGGAAAAGACCAGCAAGTACTTTTGAAGCTTGGTCATTGGCCCTTGCACAGGTGCCAATTGAATGTACAATAAACATATGTTATCTTATTTTTGCCCAGTTGTCCGTTGTTTTAGCTGTTTGGAAGTGAGCATCTTGTTGGCTTGCTACCGTTTTGATTGTTCTTTGTCTTCTTCGTACGTTAAAGACTTCTGGAAAAAGATTCCTGGCATTATCCATAAAGGTTTCTGCACTTTTGCTTAGTCTTGGACCTGTTTGTTCGAGACATAGGTCCTGGTTTGACATTCTATACTTATAAATCTTCTTTTACGTTAGAAAAATTAGTATTTTTGTACATGTAGCTGTATATTGAGATCCTTATAGCACATCTCTTCAATTATATAAAACTTCTTTCTTTAACAAAACGTTGATTCTGCAAAATCTGTATTTGCAGCGGGCTTTTAAATGGAAAACAGGGATTCTTTGAGGAATTTGATGTGCTCTTCCGCACCTTAATTGCAATAGCCGGACTGAGAGATGGTATGAAGTAGTCTATTATTTTAGAATTATTTGTCTGATTATATCAGTAGGATGATTAAGATCAGTTAGAAAGAGTTAATGAGGTGGAGAAAAAGAAGAATGGATAAGATCTAAGAGACTCTTATTGTTGCTCCCTTAGCTTTGGCCTAAGGGTTTTTTCAAGGGACTCTGCAAGAAAGTTGTCTACTTCGGTTGGTGCAAACACAACATCATGGATAGGCTTCTTTATTCACTGTCCTTGTCACTGTTCTTCTTGAGGTTCATCTTCTAGTATAATGGTAGTTATGTTTAACCTACAACAAGACATATCTTGAGCTCTCTTTTAATTTCAAAGAGTTATTCGCTGTCTTTTGCATTCTATATCTCATTATGACTTCCGTTGAGTGGCAAGTGTGGATATCATTCCATATCTCTTGGTGGTTTTCCATTCCAACAAACTTTACGGCATTAGCTTAAATATCAAACCTTAGGTAAGGTGAATTGAGATCGAGGTCTCATGTTTGGTCCAAATGTTGGTAGGCCAAACTACAAAGCATGATGGTCACGCAAGGAACATGCTTCAATTTGGCGCAAGCGTCTTTTGAAGTAGAGAGTTGCTGAGGATGGCATAGCTCCCCATAAGCCAACTTCTGCTAAGGTGTCAACATTAAAACCCTTTTGGAGTTAATAAGTCGATAGCCTAATGATTGGCTACTGGCTGTTTACAACTTAAGTTTTGAGTTCAACACCCTATATTCTCAAATCCCTTTTTACCTAAATCTCACTAATGTAATGGCCAAATTTTCTTTAATGGTCCAAATCGTGAACTTATTTCTCCTGGTGGAAGAAGATGCAGATGCAGAGTGATGTGGGTGAACAATAGATGAAGAAAGTTGTAAAATATTTAGTGTAGCCCATGCGAAAGACAAAGATTGGCTTCCTCTCGAGATCTTTCATCGGAGAAGTGCTTGTCATGACAAACGTGCAATGCTATCGTTGATGCAGAAAGTTTTGAGGATGTCATGGCAGTAAAGATGGTAGAGAAACTGAAACTTGAAGGGAAGGTCATCTGTTAAAATCAAGAAGTAAGATCCAAACTATGAAGTCCATTAGCCAATCTTTTTCAGGAAGTTTTATCTTCTACGAAAATATCAAATCTCACTAATGTAACCGGTAGAATGGTCACATGCTTGGTAGCTCAAGTGGTCCATCACAGAATGATAGGAAGGTTGTTTATGATGGCTTTGGAAACGCTTTCTCTAGTGAAACATGAAAGAAACCTTAAAGAGCTAGGGGAGTTGCAAAGGCAAGATGATAAGCATATTCCGAAGGCTATGGCTAGGGAAAACACAAGTGCATGTGTTCTTCCAACAGTTCTAGATCGAAAAGCTAATGATTCTTGAGTTTCCAAATACGAACACAGTGCATCTTTGGGAAGTTTTGGACAAGCCTTGTCACTTAACACAATCATCTTGGGGTTCTTGAGTATGTGGTCTGTAGTGGATGAATCAAGATGAGTTCCAGCAAGGTGGAAGTAAACACAAGTTGGGCATTCCAAATTCTAATCATGGTATCCGGAATTTCTTGTTTCATCTTCCTGTTACCGTCATGTTACATAAGTTTTCATCATTATTACAGCACCTATCAGTCATTGTTTTAAGGTTGGAGTAATCTTGAATCGAAAGAGCTTATGGTAAGTGGTTAAATCCTAGAGAAGAATGTGATGAAAGCCATTGTTCAAGCATTGATAAGGTTTGAATCTGAAATAAGATGATTGTTATCCAGTGAATGTGAGAATTTGGCTGTCCTTATTCAAGAAGGTGAGCCTATAATTTACTTTAACTTGAATGATCTCTTTAGGTGAGATTCTGCGTATGACAATAAGTTTTCTACTATTTCTCTTACTTTCGATTATTGGAGTCATTCACTAAAGAATTTGTACTGATTACTGACCATGAATCTTCGGAGCATATGAACATGCTCAGTGGGTTTAAATGGTAATAAGCAGATTGGTTCACCATTAATCACAAATCAAGATTTCAAAACAAGGCATCCTAACTGTTTTTGAGCAAGACAAAGCTCTTCCCTTGGTGGCAGAATACTTTTAGGTACTTAATTCGAATAATGGTACGGAAGTAACAATCAAGAACAAATTAATATTGATTTCATGACTTGGTTGACAAGGATGCAAAGTAATCAAGATTCTGTTGTGTAGGTGAAGTCGGCAAGACTTTGTTTGATAACGCTTCTAATGAAAATGATTATAATAATATGAAATTAATTCCTTATTATAGAGTGAATCCACTTTAATAAAGTGACTTTTTATGTCTCTCAACCAAACCACCTCACCAAAATTTGAAATTATAGCCCCACTTGTGATTCTGTTGTCGATAAGTCTAATCAACCAAATTTCAATCATGTTTCTCATAAAAGCATAGAGTTCTTCTGTGATTATTTTCAGCCAAAGAAGCAGCAATAGCGATAAATATGAAGATGAATGGATAAATAGTAAACATAGAGTACTGTCAAAAAATAATGTGAAGCCAAAGTGTTAGACTCTCGAAGATAAGATGATGGTATCTTTAGCGGTACGTTTGATGGCATATCTTAGAGAAGAAAAGTAGAATCAACACTCAAATTTAATATGCCTAAAGGCTGAAGAAGAACAGAAACTTCATTGTCCAGGATCAAAGTTTCTATTAGGTTTTATAAAGAGTATTTTTCTTAAACCGCAAGGAAAGAAAAACAATTCGGTGCCCTGTATTCGTGTCTCTCCGTCTCTAGCTTAGATCTCAGTTTCGTCTACCAGGTCTTCCTTTATCAGTTCAAGCTCATGAGCTGTCCATGGCAATATGATGGGAAGTATCAACATATGGCTGTCCCACATCACTTATATTTTTAGCTACTATTTTCATTATATGTTTGGAAGTTTTCCTCTTTTAAGGATTGATTTTGAAAGAGGAACCTGAAGTCTTTCTAACACAGTATCAAAATTCAAGTTTAAGTACAACATTTTATTATGGATTGTTTCCTTGCGATTATCATCTCATTGCTCTATCTTGTCACTCATGGACTGACTCAAACTTGGGGTGCAGGAACATGTTACACAGTGATTGACTCACATCATCGAAATCTCAGTCTAACATCTTCCTTATATGTTTAGGTGTTTCTCTCTTAATAACTAGTTTTAAAGGAGGAATGGTGAACTCTTTCCTGCAAGAAGAATGTTGTCTTATGGAAGATAAAGACAATATAGTTTAAGGACCGATTAAAATAAAGAGTTATCCGAAGCGTTCTAAAGGGAGAGAATGAATCCCAATTCCTTGAAGAAGCTCATAACAAGTTCTGAAATGTTCAACACTAAAGCGCTGTCTCTCATTATCAAACTTTGAATCTGTTTTTACGGCCGAATGTTCTACATTAAGTGTTCTAATTTGTGCTGTTAATGAGAAAAGGAGAGTAACCAGAAGAATGGATTTGAAAACCAGACAAATATTAAATATTGAATCTTCCGACAAAATAAGAAGGTGCAAATTTTGAAAACTCTTGAAAGGTAAGATGAAAGTATCATCAACAGTATGCTAGATGCCGTATCTTAAAAAACGACAAATAGAATCAACATTGAATTTAACGTGCCTTTAGTTTAAATAAGAACAAAAATACATATGGGTTAGTTTCTTAGATATGAGTAAGATTGTTAGAGGCTTTTGTGAGATTACTGCTCTTGAATGACTACGAAAATGACATATGATCAGAAGTCCAGGGCAGTATCAAAAGAATTTATAATTAAATTTCCGAAGATCTTTCTTTCCACAAAGTTGTTGATACAAAATTGACAGGAAGCACATCGTCCGAGGCAAGGAGAGTGATAGAAAACGTGCAATAGCCAAGGCATAGCTGCTTCTATCAATAAGGAACTGGTGAACCAACACATGCTTCGGTGTAAACAACGTTTGCAACGAGTGACGTTTGTGGTTCTCATGTTTTTGATTCCTGCAAACTGATTTCATTGTTCACCAGAGGAGGCAGAGGCTGTTTCTGATGATGATAAGGCAAATACAGCACCGATTAACACCACCAAATGATAAAAACAAGGAAAACATGCGATCAGCCTCTGCAAGTCTAGGTCCATAGAAACAAAACCACTTTATCAACAGAGCCAGCTAGTTCAGACCGGTTTCTTCGACACCAATGGAAGAGATCTCGATCGAACTAGTTTCAATGGTTAAACAGGAAAGCGTGATAGCTTCCAGATGCTGCTCAAAGGCAACGAGATAAGGCCTGAGATGAGTTTTTATAGTGAGGCCCTAGCGTTTTAGTAGAACTCCCGTAGATTTCCCCAACGGAAGTGAGCAATCGAAGAACTTACAATGACTGAGATTCATTTATCCATTGATTCATTGAGTTCTTGGTTTGGCACCTCTAAGATTTCATTGATTCGGCGCCAAAAACTACATGTATTGTCATAAAAATGACCTAGTCAATCAAATGAAAGACGGATGCTTCCCATTGGAGACTTTGAGTGGGCACCTGTATAGTTATTCTTTTGAAAGAGTTACCTCAGGTGATTAACTGGTATTAAAAATTGTAATCCTACTTAAAAGTTAGCTTAATAGTAAGAGTTTTTTTTTTTCCAATTTCTTATAAAGAAAATTTTCAAACAATATATAAGCAATATATCACATCCTTTTCAATAGGTTTTCTCACTTTAAGTATGGAAAAAATGCTTTTCATTAAGATTTTTGTTTATGAACAAAGGATACAGTAATTGAACCATTTTTGATATCACATTAAAAGATTCATCTCTACCTAAAATTCAACCAAAGATTCAAAGATTGGGTAACATTTTATTAGGATTATTTATTTATTTATTTTATAATTTCTTATAAAAAAATTTCAAACAATATATGAGCAATATATCACATCATTCTCAACATGTTCTTTCACTTCAAATATGGAAAAAATGCTTTTCATTAGGATTTTTGTTTATGAACAAAGCAATGCAGTACTTGAACCAATTTTGGTATCACATTAGAAAATCCATCTCTACCTAAAATTCAACCCAAGATTAGGTAACTTTTCTTCTTTATTGAGAAGATCTTCAAATAAGAGTTAAATATTATGAAACTCTTACTTTTTTTTTTTTTTGGTAGGGGTTGTCAAATCTACAACTTGGGTCTTGGGTGGCCAATAGCCAACCCCTGGTTATTGATCTGTTGAATTATACTATTGCTTAGCATTTGTAAGTTCTTCCAAGGTGTTGATAAATAAACTTATTGAGCAAGGGAGACTCTGAAACTATTATTTGGGTGCTAGATGGTATAGCTGCTGAAGCGAAAATTGTCACACACGGATAACAAGATGACTTGATCATCTATAAGGGTGCATCACTAAAATTTAAAGCAAACAAGTGATGCAAAAACCTTGTAGGATTTCTTGTTCTGATATAATTATACATGACATAGCTTTTTATGAAAATCACCAACCCAAATGAGAACAGGAAACAAAATAAATGATACACAAACAAACAGGAGAGAGATCCCCCCGTTTATTGCTATTGTTTTACACAGTATGGGGGATTGCAAACTCAAAGATATATGAACTGCATACAAGTCCTGATGCTTTCAAGGATAAACCTCAATGAGAGACCTCAGACCCATTATAGGAGTTATCTTATAATGGGTGAAGCCAGCAGCCAAGAAGAGCTTCTTCCATTCATTTTCAGTACGCTCTTTGCCTCTATTGGCGAGCATCATCAACAAATCAAAGCAGAGTTGCGTTTCAGTAGACTGCTTGTCTGTTTCCTGGTTTTCTAGGACTATGTCTATGATTATCACCTTCCCGTTCTCATCTTTGCTAAAGATGGCCTCTTTACACAGCTTCAATATCTTCAAGCTTTTTTCATCATTCCAGTCATGCAGAATCCACTATAATGAAATTCAAGCCACAGGTCAACAGTAAGATATTGATTATTTGATGTGTGTACGGTATGCTAACATTGCAAGAATAAAAAACAGCCGTGATGATATACTATCTTAAGAGCTTTCTTAAAGTGAATGATTGAATCATTTAAAAGTTAATAATCAAGATGACGGAAGTTAATTCGGTACCTACCTTGAGCATAACTGCATTTGCAGGGGGAATTGCGTCAAACATGTCCCCCCCAATAAACTCCAAGTTCTCAGTCCCCTGCAAGTCTGCTACAACATGTGGAAGATCAAGCACAGTGCACTTTATACTCGGGAAAAATTCTGCAATGGCGGTAGCAATAGCTCCCAAGCCTCCGCCTACATCAACCAAGGATGTCAATCCTTGGAAAACCCATCGACACTCTTGCATCAAAATCCTCGCGATTAAGTTGGAGTCTGTGAGCATGGCTTCGAAAAATATCTTCTTGAACGTTGGTTCATGAGCCATATAGTCCCAAACAGTCTTCCCATGTGCGGTCTCAAATAGGGTGTAATCACTGTTGTGGAACCAAGAATTCACTGAATCCCATGGCGTAACAAATGCAGATTCAAGTAAGACAAGAAAAAGTGGTGCTGCTCTCAAGGGCTCATCTTTCAGAAGGAGGAGGGAGGTGGGTGTGAGTATATACCCTTCTTGTTCATTCTCATTAGCTTTTTGTTGGGCGAAGAAGCCTGAGTGAATTAGGAGTCGCATAAGGCGGGATAAGCAATCAGCTTTGGAGGGGTGGATATGAAGTGCATCGACAAGTTCCGAGAGGGTCATGGGCTTGCCGTGGTTGTGAATGAAATCTGGGATGCCTAATTGGACCACACATTTAAGAGACAATGAATTTACATAACTGAAGGCATGGTTCCATATTCGAGCTTGAGCTTGAAGTAGTTCACTAGCACTAACTTCATTGCTCAAACCCATTTTAAACAACCCAATTCTGCTATCCGGTTCCTCTATAACTCTAGATATTGATCTATATAAATACTAGTGAACATACTGTACAATACAGGAAGACGAAATGAAGGGAATCAAGGAAGCACGTTTTTCAGCTGAATAGATAAAGTTGAAGTGGTGGAAATAGAAATAACACGATTCATCTTGTGACATTGGTTTCTGTAGGTTTATGATATCTTCTTTGCTTAGCTTTTTGGCGGTTCTCCTTGGATGCTTGTTAGACCTATTAAAGCAATCCACCTCGTTCAACCACGTTAGCACTACTCGTCCTACATCAGACTCACCTCACCACATCAAGCACGAGTGCCACGTCAACGTCACCACCCAGAAGATCGTCTCACCAAATCAAAGAATCAATCAACTATCTCCACTCATCAAGTCTTGGCAATCAAGCATTCGAAGAAAGAAGGAATTTGAAATTCAAATCAATCTCATCTTATCATCACCTAAAATGGAAGATCACTCAAGAGAAGATATGGAAGGAATTCAAAACTCTCTCTCAATCCGATCTTTTCAGAAATCAAAACATAATTGTACCAAACTCATTTTCATTTTACATTAGCTTCAATAACACTATAAGTTGAGGATCATTGTACAAACCCAAATAATTGGGAATTACTTACAATATATTGCTTTTCTATTTACATTCTACTAGCGTTTTATTCTTTAACTAGACCTATGAAATTATAAAGATTCTTAATGCAAAAAGTTACAGAACTAATCCAAGCAAATAAAGAAAAAAGAATACACAAGAACATATGATCATAGGTAGTGTAGTACCTTCAATAACTTCGAAAAATAAGGTGCAAGAAGTCTTCACCCTCCTTAGCCTAATGGTTTTTTCTCCCACAGAAAAAAGGCACCACTGAAGTGCTGAAAAATAACTCAACAACATTGGAACCTTATCTACCTTAAAATGAAATTTCACGGATATATGAAGATCATGGATGAATTCCTTTACTGTGAACTACCATTTCTTCTAATTTCTTTCTGCACCTATAAGGTGGATTCCATCCGTGAAACGGATGCATTTAGACGTGTGAAGCACAAACGATGAAAATCTCTGTTTCGACTACCTCTATCCTATAAGCGGAAATTGAAGCTCCTATAAATGTTATTGCTATTGGAAATTTGGATCTCCAACTAATCCCAATTTTGTAATTGTGAGCACATGTATTATGTACTAATATACTTTACTTAAGTCATTATTAGAATCTAAGTCTAAACTTATTAACTAGAGGTGTTTCATCTCTTTTTAATAGAATACCCAAGTCTTTTATCTCAATCATTTACCTTAAAATCAATTTGACAATGATCCAATGTTCTTTTCCAAGATTAGCCTAGTCCTTAGAATCATATTACGCAAAGCATATTTCTCAAAGGATATGTTCTTGATCTTAATTACCTTAAAATCCGGCGAGCCATTGAGATGCCTGAGGATCACATCATAGCATGTTAGCTTACACTAATTTGACTAGAAATTAGTAGCATCGGCTTTGGAGCCTTCAAGAAGGGCATCATTGCAGGCGCAAAGAATGCCAAAAAAATTCACTTTTCTTCTTTGATTGGAGTCTTTCCTCTAGCATTCAATAAAAGATGCGCTAATCTTGGCCTAGGGATCAATTCATTATAGGTTTAGATGAATATCAAAAACAAGACATGCCAGTCTATCTAGCCCCTCCTGGCAACTATCTCTGTCGGCATTTCTCAGCCTTCACATGGTTTATCCTCCTGCCTGCATCACTCAGTCTGGATACACCTCCGTTCCCCTCCTCCCACCGACGGCTGTGGAGGCTTCTCTGATGACAGCGAAGTATGCATCTGAGAATGTCCCAAACCCCACTAGTCCAATCCTGTCTCCATGATCTGGCGGAATGCGGGCTCCAGACTTGACCTGCTTGTTCAGACTTTTGCCTGAGATACACGGTGTCTTATCATGGATTCCACAAGAAACGGATTGAAATTGCCTTTAAAAAGGTTTTCTTGTCATTCGGTTGTGGGAATGACGAACGATCCATTCGACATACTTTTGAGCGTTATAGATGATAACTCTATTTTTATAGATTTATTTTACCAATTTTAGGCAATAAATAACTTTAATAATTATGAGAAAACATTTGAACTTCTCTTTATTTATCTAAATTTATCTTGTTTATATAGCACAAAGAGGCAAGGAGAAAATGGATGAACATAGAGAACATAATGCTTATTGTGTGGCAAAATCGTAATATCAAGATCAAAAGAGTCAAGATGAGCTTGGGCTTTGGATGATTGTTATTAGATTTTCTGTTGTTGTTGGGTTAAAGAACCCAGTCATGTAAAGAATTCAAATTCCAATTAATTTAGGAGTTCAAAGCCCAATTGTTTTAGGTCTCTAAAACCCAGTTCTATTAGGATAGGAGATAGGTCTAAACCTAAACCCTATTTAAGAGAAGAGAAGAGGCAAAAAAAAGGAAGATGAGGAAATTGAGCACAACTCAAGAAAGAGGCCAAGAATTCAAGGTTTTCTTGAAAAGAAGACAAAAATGGTGACAGACTTCTTGTTCTTGGATTCAAGATGCCTTCTTTATTTCTTATTATTGTTCTTCCTCATTATTTCTTTATGCTTTAATTTACTTTTATTAGAGTTATGATGTAACCTAATTATTATGGTATGAATATTATGATTATTATGTTTTGCAAGATATTTTGTTTATGTGAAGTTACATATTACTGTTTTTAATGCTTTTAAGTGATTAGCTACCACTTGAATGATATAATTTGCATGTTTGAGACCGACAGGAGATGATATACAGTTGCTTTTTGTAATGTGTAACCATAAATTAAATATGGATAGACATATACTAAATTATTTGTGTAGCTTTTGGTGTAAACTGGGAATATTCATAGATCCTAATGCATTTGGTTTGTTTCAATTCACATATAGAGATATAGTGAATTAATGAACTAAGTAGGTTTGCTATACCTAGACATAGGATAGTAAATAAATTAAGAAGTTCCGCCATCACATAGATATTATCCCTTTTGCAAGTATAAATAATCAATATTAATACATAGTAATTATGGTGAGATCATATGCTATAACATATTTCATATATTTAGTTTTCTTAAATTTAGTTAGTTAATCTATCATCTATTATTTGGATTTGTAAGATAAATTTTAGGAGTTATTCACTATTAGTAATTAGTTAGTCTAGTAATCATCAATCTCTGTGGGACGATATTTTTCTTATCATTATATTACTTGTTCGACATGTTCACTTGCATTTAAATTTCACCAAACAATAGAAAGTCACCTGGGATTTATCATTGGATCATTCTCAGGAGCTATGATTCATCGATGCTTTTTGAGCATATCAATCGATAACATCATGATCACTTTGTGACAATTAAAGTTCAAAATTTTTTTTTTCTTTTTTGGTAGGATAAGGAAATAGGGTGATTTAACCCTAAAATCTGAAGGTTTTTTAATAATAACCTTATTACTATACTATTAGTTAGGATTTTTTTTGGTAAAATGATAAATTATATTAATAAAAATTAGAATACAAAAGTAAATAGACATATCTTAATATTATAAAAGTTACTTTAGTTACAAAAAAATAATAATTAAAAATTTTTAAATCTCACTCAAAATGACATTTACTTAAAAGGATTTTATATTTCTAAATAAATAAGCTCTCCATTAACTTGTTTTAAGATTCTTTATTTGTGTTACTTAACTTGTTTGGTTTCATAATCTTTAGAGAGAGAAAATGATGACAATATATCATTCTTATAATTTATTTTCTGAAAAAAAAATCATAAGTGATTGATTCCTACATGAATATTTCTACTAGAACATGCATGACCAATTCTCAGAAAATTTTCTTGGAAGTGTGAACTTCACCTTAAACGTGTTCTAATCCATATTGCTTTTGGCGGGAAAAAGCAACGCAACTTTCAACAAGCATATCCTTTTTGATCATTAACCTTTTAGGTTGATGTGTTTCCAATAGCTTGAAGTTCATAAAAAGTTTAAAAGCCTTAAGAAGAAGGTAACTACAGAACTTTCTCTCATTATGAAACTTTCAATATGTTTTTAGAGCTGAATGCTGCATTAGGTGGGTGAAGTTATGCTGTTAATAAGAAAAGGAGAGTATCCAAAGGAATTGATTTGCAAATAAACAAAACAGTAAATTTCGAGAATTCTCATATAATAATATGATGTGGTTATTAAATTAAAGGAAGAGATTTGATTACTAAATTTCTTGATATATCTTTTTTAGCTTGACTTTATAATATGTAAGTTAAATGAAACAAAAGACATTTTTGAACATTTTTATTTTGTAGGTAAAAGTAAAGAAAATAATACTAATGAAAGCTTCTTTATTTAAAGATATAAGATCTTCTTAAGATAATGTCATTTTGAGTGAGATATTTAAGGCTTTTAAGTTTTTAATTTTTTAATTTTTAATTTTTATAGTAACTTTCATAGTGTTGGCGTGTGCCCATATGTTTTTATATTCTAATTTTTATTACTAGAATTTATCATTCCACAAAAAAAAAAAAAAAAAATGATGTGACTCTTGAAAGTAAGATGATAGTATTATAGATTAATAATCTGCTAAATACCATATATTAAAAAGGGCAGATAAAACCAACATCAAATTTAGTATGCCTATGGGTTGAATAAGAACAAAAATAGAATGTCCGCAACGTCTAGATTCAATGATCCTGTACAACCTATGATATGGAAAAGTTTCTTAGATGCTTTTGTAAGATTACTGTTTTTGAATGACCAGGAAAATGACCTATAATTATAAGTTTAAGAATAAATATAAGATGGGGCCGTGTAGTATCAAAAAAATTATTTCCGACGATCTTTCTTTCCACAAAGTTCTTAACGCAAAAATTGATAGGAAGCACATCTTCCGAGGCAAAGAGAGCGACGGAAAGCAAACAATAGCAAGAGCATATCTACATCTACCGACAAGGAACTCATGACCGGAACCAGCACATGCTTCCTTGTAAACAATGTATGCAAATAGGAACGTTTGCTGTTCTCTTGTTCTTGGTTCCTGCAAACTGGTTTCATCGTTCACTAGAAGAGACATAGAGGCTATTTATGATGATAATAAGTCAAATAAGCACCGGTACACAAAAGCAAATTATCCAGACGCGATCAACCTCTGCAATTCTAGGTTTATAGAAACAAAACCACTTTACCGACAGCTGCCGGCGAGTTTCTTAGATCCACCCATTTTAAATGGTTTAACAGGAATTCGAGATAACCTCCAAACGCCGCTCAAAGGCGACGAGATTAAAGCCTAATAGAACTCTCGGAAAGTTTCCCAACGGGAGTCAGTCATCAGAAGCAATTACAACGACTGAGATTCTGATTGTTCTTAGTTTGATACTTTTAAGGTTCCATTGATTCAGGCGTCCAAGCTTTGTAGCAACGCATTGTGTTCATGAAAAACAGTATTGACGCTAAAACGAGAAGGCATATCCTCTTAAAAATGACCGTCGTCGATCGAATCAAATACAAATGCTTGCCATTGTAGACTGGAGAGTGCCTCTCCTGTAATCATTCTTTCGAAAGAGTTGCCTGACGTGTTGTGCAGTGTTTAAAAGCCTAATTTTGCGCAAAAATCAACTTAAGAATACAAGATCTTTATTCTTTATAAAAGAAATTTTTAAATAAGATTTAAGTAATATGTGAGAGATCCTACACCACTTTCAACATGCTCCCTTGCTTTGAGTGTGTAGGAATATTTCTCATAAGAACTTTCATTTATGAGCAAAGAGATGCAACACTTGAACCTGTCTTTGATATTATATTAAAAGACATATTTTTATTTAAAAGTTGACTTAAGAGAAAATTATTAGATATAGACAATAAGTTAACTTTCTCATTTATATTAGGGCATCATAAAAACTTAAAGCTAAAAGCTGAGGCAAAAACCTAGTAGGATTTTCTTGTTCCGCTATAGTGATACAATAGCATAGCCTTTTATTGAAATTACCAATCCAAATGAGAACAGGAAGCAAAAGAAACCATACATAGGAAAGCACACGCAAACAGGAGAAAGACCCCCGTTTATTGTGATTGTTTTACATGGCACGGGGAATTGCAAACTCCAAAGGGATATGAACTGCGTACAAGTCCTGATGCTGTCAAGCATAGACCTCAATGACGGACCTCATACCCATTATAGGAGTTATCTTATAATGAGTGAAGCCAGCAGCCAAGAAGAGTCTCTTCCATTCATTTTCAGTACGCTCTTTGCCATTAAGGTTGACCATTATAAACAAATCAAAGCAGAACTGCGTTTCAGTAGACTCCTTGTCTGTTTCCTGGTTTTGTATGACTATGTCTATAATTATCACCTTCCCTTTCTCATCTTTGCTAAAGATTGCCTCTTTGCACCGCTTTAATATCTTCACGCTTTCTTCATCACTCCAATCATGCAAAATCCACTATTATGAAATTCAAGCCGCAGGTCAGCAGTAACATATTGATTATTTGATGTGTGTACAAAGAATGTTGAGATTGCAAGAATCAAAAACTGCCATAATGATAGAACATCTCAAAAGTTTTCTTGATGTGAATAATTTGATCATTTAAAAGTTAATAATCAAGATGACAGGAGTGAGTAATTACACACCTTGAGCAAAATTGCGTTTGCAGTGGGTATGGCCTCAAACATGTCCCCCCCAATAAACTCCAAGTTCTCAGTCCCCTGCAAGTCTGCAACAACATGTGGAAGATCAAACACAGTGCACTTTGTGCTCGGGAAAGCGTCTGCAATGGCACTGGCAATAGTTCCCGAGCCACCACCTACATCAATCAAGGATGTCAAGCCTTCGAAAACCCATGGACACTCCTGCATCAAAATCTTTACGACTAAATTGGAGTCAGTGAGCATGGCCTCGTAGAATATTTTCTTGAACGTCGGCGCACCAGCCACATGATCCCAAAAGGGCCTCCCGTGTTCTGTTTCAAATGAGCTTGGATCACCATTTTGGAGCCAAGAAGCCAAGGAATTCCATGCGGTAATCAATACGGGTTCAAGTACGAGAAGCAAGAGTGGTGCTGCTCTCAAGGGCTCATCTTTCAGAAGAAGGCGGGAGGTAGGTGTGAGTATATACCCTTCTTGATCATTTTCATTAGCTTTTTGTTCGGCGAAAAAGCCTGAGTGAACTAGGAGCCGCATAAGGCGGGATAAGCAATCAGCTTTGGAGGGGTGGATATGAAGTGAATCGACAAGTTCCGAGAGGGTCATGGGCTTGCCGTGGTTGTGAATGATATCTGGGATGCCTAATTGGATCACACATTTAAGAGACAATGAATTTACATAACTGAAGGCATGGTTCCATATGCGAGCTTGAGCTTGAAGTAGTTCACTAGCACTAACTTCATTGCTCAAACCCATTTTAAACAACCCAATTCTGCTATCTGGTTCCTCTATAACCCTAGATATTGATCTATATAAATACTAGTGACCATACTGTACAATACAGGAAGACGAAATGAAGGGAATCAAGGAAGCACGTTTTTCAGCTGAATAGATAAAGTTGACGTGGTTGAAATAAGAGTAACATGTTTTTCAGCTTGTGGTGTTGTTTTACAATACATTTCTAATGTTGCTACCGCTTAGTTTTATCACTGGTTCTCCATAGATTTATTTTATTCTTTATTTAAGTTAGGGAAAAATAGTGCAGGAAATAAGTGAACTAACACCTCCCAATAAAGGACGCCTCAAGCCACTAGTAGCATCATTAGACGACTAGCGAATTGACCTTAGATCCTTTTTTGTCCTATAGAGTTGTAACTTATCCAAGCAAATAAAGAAAAATAATGCAAAAGAACATATGACAATAGGTTACTTAGTTACCTCACTAACTTCTTAGAAATGAGGTGCAAGAAGTTTTCACTCTGCATATCCTAATGGTCTTTGGTCCTACAAAAAAACACTCGTTGGAGCCTTAAAGGAACCACTTTAGTCCTGAAAAATAATTTTAGTAGGGATTCCCATGTAATTCACTTGAGTTATCAAGTAAGTCAAAATTATTTTTTTAATGAAAATGTAAGTTTGCATTAATAGAATTTAATGTTTAGAAGCATAGGGACATATTCTAATATTATGAAAATTATGAAAATTATAAAAAGAAAAGGGATTAGAAGATGATATTTTTCTAAGTAATAATTATTCCTACTAATTACCTTTTTCACCTAGAATGTAGATTCCTTCCATATCCGTCATTCATGATATAAATATATTTATTAGGGTGAAACACAAATGACGAAAATCTGTCTTTTTGCCTATGTTCTAAAAACCCTAAAACAAAGCGCTACTAAGTGTTATTACTATTGGAAATTTAGATCTTCAACTGATTCCACTATTTTAATTATGAGCAAATATATTATTTACCATTGTCCATTACCTAAGTCATTATCAAGATCTAAGTCTAAACTTATTGCCTTGAGTTGTTTCACCTCACTTAATAGAATACCCACGTCTTTTATGTCACTTATGTACCTTGAAATCAATTTGACAATTTGGGGTAGAGTCTGTGCTTAAAAACTGAATATTTGACCATTGGATAATGGATCAAATTGATTGATACGTCATAATAAAAAAGATAGTTTCCCAGACCAAAATCCAGAGCCCTTACCCCTTTGACACTTCTAGCTCTGTTCCCCCTCCTCCCACTCATCGCTATGGTGAATTCCCGGATGACTTGCAGCAACGATGGATGACAACGAAGTGCACATCTGAGAATGTCACAAACCCCCAAGTAGTCCAAATCCTGTCTCCATGATCTGACTGAAGGCGGGCTCCTCAATTAACCACTCCTTCAGATTTTTGTCTTTGGATGTTTTGTCTTATCATCGACTCCACAACAAACGGATCGAAATTGCCTGTAAGTTGTCTTGTCGTGACAATTGAAATTGCTAATTACTGTTCCAGGATTCTTTGTGTTAACTTAACTCGTGTTACTTTGGTGATCTATAATCTTTTCTTAAAGAAATGCCCATAATATTTATTTTCACAAAAAAATTATAACAATGATAAATTAGATAAAAGAGATGTTTGGAGATGGAATGTCTTGAACCAGATAAAAATTTCTTAATAACTCCACTTCAGCTATTAAGCAAGTGACTTGCACGATGTATCTTTATTAGATAGAACTTGATCCACCCTAAACTTCACCTTAAACGTGTCCTAGTCCATGTTGCTTTTACTAGGAAAGAACAAACGCAACTTTCAACCAGTGTCTCCTTTTTAATCATTAAGCTTTTAGGTTGATGTGATTCCAATAGCGAGATGGACAAACGCCGGTGGGGTAGTAAGCTGAATTGCTAGCGACTATATATCCTTTGTCTAATCCCAGGTTGTTGCATATTTAATGGTCATTGTTCAAATAAGGAAATGGAAGCGGATTATAGAGTTCGAACTCTTGCGCAATAAAGTAATGTATTGCATTCCTTTTGGTATATTATTGATCACTATTTGTTGTGGCTAAAAGTGGGTGCAGCTAAAGATTCTGAAGATCTTAGACTAAAAGATTGATGTTAGTTGTTTTCAGGATCTATGATCCATTATCAATAATCATAATGAAAGTTACAGCGGCATTGTTTTAAAACGTTCCCATTAATTACCTAAGTAACACTAGTTGGTGTACTTTTTTTTTTCTATTTTAATTTCTGCTTATGTCAAATAATAGTATTTCCTTTTGGAGATTAGCATCTAGACAGAAGGTCTAATCATCCAATCTTTCATCTTTATGTGGAAATAATCTTTTATTAGCACCGCTGGGTAGTGAGTCATACAATATTTACTAATGCGTAGGAGGGTGCTTGCATTATGCACAAAACTACTCTTAAGTTGTCTAATCACAGGCTGTCGTGGGTTAGTGATTTGCTCAAATGAAAACATAGAAACAATTATAGAGACCAAATCGGGATGTGCGATTCCTTTTTATAATTTATAAATCACTTTCATGTTGTGGCCGGAAGTAGATTCAGGCTAAGGACTCCTAAAATCTTAGATGAAACCACAATCATTCTTTTGAGAGCACTTTCCTTTATTAGTGCATGGGTAGGTTCTTGTCGTGTCTACCAAAAACAATGGATCTTACACCATCGAAACTTCTGTCATTATCTGAGAGCTGAAATTGGAATTTGTTGTAGAGGTACAACATCGAGTGGATGATGAAAATAAAATTAACAACATAATGGGAAATGGTTGTGTATAATGGAATATCATACATTTTAGAATAAAAGTGAGAGAGAGTAAATACAGTGACATACCACTTCAATAGTGAATTGCCCAGTGTTACAAGGGAAGTAGGCATATCGCTCAATTAGTAGGCCATATCACCTTTGAGGAGTCTTGAGTTTTACATCCAACTTACCCACAACCTCCATTTATGTAAATATATATATATTGAAATCACCATTCCCAACTAAGTAAGAAATTACATAATGCTTGTACTTCCAAATAAAAAATAGTCTCCATTTATTGTCATTATCTTAATTAATATTTAGGATTTATGATTACAAGACTAATTCTATTGTCGTTAAATATAAACTTCGATGATAAACCTTGGTGTTACTTAGTCAGCTAGCTCAACGATAAGTTAATAGGGATTTTAATTATGAAGCGTGTGATTTAATATTTTCATGTATTGAAATATTAGAAAGAATTTTTTTTTAATAAAATGATAGACCTTAGACCCATTATTATAGGGTCTATCTTATAATGATTGAAGCCAACCAAAAAGAGCTTCTTCCATTCTCTTTCATCACGCTCACTGCCACCAAGGTTGACCATCAACATGAAATCAAACAAGAGTTGTGTTTCAGTGCCCACCTTGTTCGCCTCCTGGAGTTTGAGGAATATGTCTATGTTTATCACCTTCCCCTTGTCATCCTTTCAATAACATAGGGAATTGATGAATCGATTCATACAAATTCAAATAGTAGAGGAATACCTAAACTATATAAGAATCATATCGTGTTGATATATTATCACTACAAGATAATTACTACTCTAAAACACTCTCATTCTAAGTGTCTGAAAATCACAAAGACCCAAAATTCACAAATGATGACCACAAGTGATGAGTTGAAATGACAAAACTTAATTTATTAGTGATCAAGTATCGTACTTGAACCAAAAATTCAATTTTCTCTCTTAAAACTAATGGTTGAAAAAATATACAATTAAATATAAAAAGAGAGTATCATACCAAAATGTTGAAAGCATAATACAACTATTACTTTTAACATTATCAAATCAATTCTAAAAGAGCATTGCAAAAACAAAAGGGACCACAGATGGTCTATACAACAAAAAAGCTAATTCGTCACAAACAACGTCCACCTTCTTGGTCCCTTGCAACTTAGCCACAACATGAGGAAGATCAAACGCAGTGCACTTTACGTGCGGGAAAGCATCTGCAATGGCAATAGCCAAAGGTCCGGAGCCACCGCCTACATCAACCGAGGATGTGAATTCTTTTGAAAACCCATTCACACTTTTTAATCAAAATCCTAGTGATTAATTTCGTGTCAGTACGTATGGCCTCGAAAAATATGTTCTCGAACGGTCGTTCATGGGCCACATGATCCCAAAATGTCCTCCCTTTTGCCATCTCAAATGGGGTGGCGTCACTACTTTGGAGCCCAGTGGTCAAGTAATTCCATGGGCCAGCTTCTACAGGTTCAAGTTGGAGAAGCAAAAATGTTGCTACCGTCATGGGCTTATCCTTCAAAAGAAGGCGAGAAGCAGGCATGAGTTTGTATTCTTCATGGTCATTTTCAAGTGCACATTTAAGTGCCATTGAGTTTATGAAATTGAAAGCACGACTTCATACGTGAGCTTGAGCTTGAAGTAGTTCCCTAGCACTAACCTCATTACTCAAGTCGATTTTCAACTACTCAAAACTTCTATCTTGTTCATCTATAACCATAAATCCTTCTCTATATCTATAAGTACATTCTCAGCTGAAGGAATGGTGGAAAGATAAGTGACATTTTTCAGAAATTGAGTGAGATTTTTGATAGTGCTTTTACAGCCGCAGAATTCTCTTTTCGCAGTTTTTAATCATTTTCGGCAGATTTGACATTGATTTTTTTTGCATTAAAAAAGCAAGTCTTTCCAGATTTGTTTCCCTTTTTGCTTACTCTTTGGTGATTCGGCTTGGATGCTTGCTGGACCTGTGGTGTCCACAAGGACACTTGTCGTGAAAGATTGCAAAAACACTAGAACATTGGATTTATGTGGTTTGGCCAATGATGCCTTGCCCATAGGTACTAGAATTCCTTTGGTAACTTGTGAAAAATACGGTTGTTAGAATTTTTCACTCTTGTTCTTAGTCTAATGATGTTTCTTCACTCAGAAACCACTTGTTCAAACATTACATTTGAGTGAAATGCTTACAAAATTCCTCGTAATCCTGATAAGTACTACAGGATACACCACAACATTTTCCACGCTAACGTGAAAGCCTTCAACATTATAGATCGTTCCTTCTAATTAATTTCTCCACCTAGAATGTCACTCTTTCCATACCCATCATTCATGCAATGCAAAAATTCCATGGAATCCTCCTTCTGCAGTTTTTAAAATCATTTTCTGCAAACTTGACATTGGTTTTTTTGGATTGAAAAAGCATGTCTTTCTAGGTTTGTTTTCCTTTTTGCTTACTCTTTGGTGATTCCGCTGGGATGCTTGCTCGACCTATGGAGTCCACTAGGACTCTTGTCGTGAAAGGTTGCAAAAACACAAGAAAATTGGATTTACGAGGTTTGGTCAATGACGCTTTGCCAATAGGTAATAGAGTTCCTCTAGTAACTTGTGAAAGATAACCTTATTCGAATTTGTCGCTTTTAGCCTGAAGGTGTTTCTTCACTCAGAAACCCCTTGTTCAAACATTCAATTTAAGTGGTTTTGGAGCCAATTAACCTCATAATGGAATATCATCACGCTTGTGCAAGTGTTGAAAAGAAAAGAACTTGGGTGTCTTAATATGTACAGATCATTTTGAAAGGTAAGCGAAGGGTCCCATCATCAACTTTCATCACGCTTGTGCGGGTTACAAAGATGTTACCTCGTGGACTCTAGCTGCGAGGTAACATTGCTTTGTTATTCTTAGTGAAAATTGCTTTGCATACTGTCATTGACTAATGCCTACTTTAGCTTCAACACTTTTATTGCAAAGCTCCTTACTCTATTTTTACTAGGAAACAAAAGAGAAATGAAGAACTAGTAATAAAAGGTAGTAAAAGAAGGTAGCATACTGACTATAATTTTTAAATTTGCTTATTTGATGGACTCATCGAATCTTAATATTTCCTTTAAAAACTTTCATATTCACCATGACATTATCCGTCAAAGTGTCTATCATACTAATTTATTCATTTATATTCATCATGTTGTCTTTTAGTGTAGGAAAACTATAGTCTTGAGAGGCATATGATCACGTTTCATAAGAATATTGTAGGAACCATGATATTCCCTAATTGCTAAAATTTGTTTTACATGCAAATATGTAGCTTTGAGGTGGATGTTAAATTTTTTTTGTTTGGTATTGGGAAAATGATAAATTGTAATTGGTAAGGTAGCATTTGTAAAGTGTGGGCTAGAAGTTCCCACTATGTTGTTAGCTTAATCTTGTTTTGTAAATACTCTTATTAAATACTACCCTTCTTCAATTATTTGTGTAGCAAAAAACCTTGATGATTTGAATTGGCATTTTTGTCACTCAAAATAGTTTATGTATTTTGGTGATCTTGATTGATCTTTTTGGAAATTATTGCGTTACACATGTTGCTACTAGGAGGTTTTCACTTAAATAATCTAGACTTGAGATGCATTATCTAGACCTAAATTGGAGGTGTCATTTTCACTTTGACTGCCATGAAGCCATGAGCTTTTTCAAGTATGGTTACTAATGTGGATAAAATGACACTGCAAATAGGGAATACCATCTAGTGGGGCACTATTTTACCAAAACACTGCTCAACAAAATGGTTAGGCAACGTACAAATTTATTTTTCCATTGAATCAAAATATGTCCTTCCACTCCTAATAATGGTGGTAAAGGAAACCGTAGAGCGTTCTCCATGCCATACTCTTTTAGGGTATAAGGGACTCATACTCCAAAAAAATGCATTAGAGTTTCATTCTAATTCTTCTTCACTATGTAAGTTTGTTTGTTAAAAAAGCTATAGTGATGCTCACAAACATACTCGGTTAAATCATTCTTTCTCTACCAGACACGGTATATTTTTATTTTTATTTGCATGTAGTCTCTCTTTTCTTTTGTAATTTAACATCGAATTGAGAGAAAATGTTGGAGAGAATTATTTAGAGTTTTTTATAAGAGATGGCCTTGATTTATAAATGACTAATTTATTGGCTTTTAATTATACCGTATAAAAACGTCTTGATCTGGAGACAATTGTCGTTGACGATGGAGATGTTTCAAAAACTTTTCCTTTCGTGTAAGATCCTGGACTGCAACGGAAGTTTTTCAAAATACTTTCTCAGTCCAATTAATGCATATAAAGTTGTTAAAAAATTTCATTTAATTTCTTAATATTGATAATTAAAAAAGAAGACATCTCCATCCATAAGGGAGTTGCGAAAAACAATTACTAATTTTAATACATCCCTTAACTCCGAATGTTAAAAAATCGCAAGAATCCAATTATCACCATGTAAGAGAACTTGTTATATAATAGAATCTGTTAATGTATATAAAGTTGTTAAAATTTTTTATTTGCTTCCTTAAAAATAATTTACCCACTAGATTTGACACTCTCATGGCTAACACGAGTCATTTCCCCTAAGGAAATTTTCCTTGGGAAGATTACGTGAAGAATACTTATTGTAAATAAATAATTAGTATTATTTACATAGAAAAAAAAAAGGTTATATTTTTAAATTAAAATATATATTTAATGTTCATCTAAATTCGCAATTAAGAATTGATTTCAAATTTGGTAACTTACAACATGGTAATTAAACTACAAACTCATAAACAACGTCTGGGTGGTGTAGTTGGTTATCACGCTAGTCTCACACACTAGAGGTCCCCGGTTCGAACCCGGGCTCAGACATCCCTCATTCATTTCAACGTTAGATTTTTTTGGTTTGGTTTCATCTGATTTTTGAGTTTGTTGTTAATAAAATTTGTCTGCGTCCAAATCCTTAAAAAAGGAGAGTAAAGAGTTGAAAAGCAAAATAGCTTTTAGGTGAATTTTTGAATAAAGAATATTGCGTAAGACAGCATATAAATAATAAAAACTACTTCTTTAAGCCAGAGACGCCTCACGACTAATAGAGGGAGATATTCTGGGGTCCATTGGCTTTAGGAAGGTTTAAGCTGCTTTGCTTCTTCCTGGGCTACGACTGCAAAGATGGTGAAAGATTCAAGAAGGCTCTTATCATTCTGTAGTTCTATCAGGTATGGATCAGTTAGACTCCATTGTTATGCATACTTGTTATGAATCTTGTTATGAATCATGTTATGTAGTAGGCCTCGAGCAGACTTATTATGAATCTTACGTTTAATGTTCTTGTGATTATGTATGTTGTTCTACTCTTGAATTGATGGCTAGTTTGAACAATGTGGTGTGTTGAATTTGTTGCTTTGATTCGCCTCAATTTCTTGCTTGATAAACATTTAGGGTTTTGGTGAAAGAGGAGGAAAACCTTGTATTTGCTATTTTTTTTTTCCCTAAGAAATCAGTCCCGGGAGTGAGTGAATCAGGCAGATTTGAGTCACAAACATCAGGCGTCTCGTCGGGTAGAACTAGAAGACGGTAATATGTATGCAAGTGCTAAAATGTGGGTTCGGTTTGTGTTTAAAGATAATCACTTGGGTGTTTGAATCTGTACAGATCATTTTGAAAGATAAAAGATCGGCTGCCATCATCATCTTGTTCAAACTACTAGTTGCACGGGTTCGTAAGATGCCTCCTCGAAGACTCAAACAAAAATGCACTGCAGTTTCCGAAACCAAAACATTTTCAAAGAAAGAAGCAAAAGAAACTGATGATGACAGCCAAAACGAAGTTATAAGCCAAATGAAAGAAGAAGAAGAAGAAAAAGCAGGAAGAATGCGGTATCATCTGCCGCACGAAGTGTGGTGGAAATCCTCCTTAGACTCCCTGTGAAGTCACTGTTGAGGTTCAGATGTATCTGCAAAGACTGGTATTCTCTAATCTCCAGCAATACTTTCATCACCAGCCACGCCAACCAAGCTGCTTCTCGGAGCCATGACAAAAATATGAGTAGTCTTGTTGTCTTTGGGTATGGAATAAATTGTCACAGTCCATTTCTTGCCAATGGGAAGAAGACTTGTCAGTCTTTCCTCAGTTTGCCCTCCGATGATGACAAATTCATCAACTTGAATATCCAGATATTTGGCCCTTTCCGTAGTCCTGGGCCATATGTAAGGGCTTCATGTAATGGATTACTCTTCACCATTTCTTACAGTGATGACTACCATGCATTGAACTTTGAGCTATGGAACCCTTCCATTCGTAGGGCTCTGAGGATTAAAAAGCCTAACTCTATGTTCTCAAAATTGAACTTTAGCGTATATGGATTAGGCTACAACCCCTCTAGTTTCGACATTAAGCTCGCCAGACTTGTATCTCTTCGACAGGAGTCGAGTCCTTACTTTCAGTTAACACCCTATACGCTTAAATCTGGGTGTTGGCGATGCATTACCGCCCCCGTTCCACCTTATATTTGCAACCCAGCAAGATTCTTATCTGTTTTTGTCAGTGGGGCATGCCACTGGATCGCGTCCAATCAGGACACATTTCGTAATGTAATCATGGCATTTGACATGGTTGATGAAGTTTTTCGTGAGATTCCATTGCCTACCTGCTTTGTTGGGGTCAATGCTTGTAATTCTATGACTCTTCATGTGCGCGATGGAATGCTTTGTCTTGCTTCCTATCATCCGGAACAGGAGCAGCAACCTTGCTTTATATGGATCATGAAAGAGTATGGTGTTGAAGAATCTTGGACTAAGCTGTTCGACATTCATATGCATGAAAAATTAGGGAGGGTGGTAGGTTTTAGGAAAACAGGTGAAGTTCTAGTTACTGATAAAGTGGGGCATCTAATTTCGTATGAGCCAAATGCCCAACAAGTAATGTACATGGGACGTCATCGATATTCAACCAGAAATGGCTATTATTGCTTTAGAAATTCAGATTATCTTTGGGAAAAATGCGTGGAGACCATGTTTCTGCTTAACGTGAAAAATGGTACTTCGAAGTAGAAGAAGATTTGAAAGAGAAAGCAAGGCACATGGTGTAAGTTTTTCTTAATTGTTTTAGCATTAACACAAGTGTTAGTTTTATGAAAAAATTTGTATGTTAGAACTAACATAATAATAGGATAGTTTCTCAAGACTTTATGCAAAAATAAAATTAAATAATACTCAAATCTTGTTGTTCATAGTAAAAATGGTTTCATATTCAATCATGCATCTTTCAAGAGATAATATTGTGAGTACATGTAAAATTCAAACCTCATAAATTATACATGCACATCATTGACTAATGCCCTATTTTAGCTTCACTACTTTTATTACAAAGCTCCTTACTCTCTATTTTCTCTAGGGAACAAAAGAAAAATGGAGAACTAGCAAGGTGGAAGAAGGTATCACATTGATTATAGTTTCTAGATTTGCTTATGTGATAAACTCACTGATTATAATATCTCATTGAACTTCTCACATATTCACCTCATTAAAGTGTATGTCATGCTAATTTACTCATCTAAATTCTGTCCCATTTTTTATTGTTTGAAAATTGTAATCTTGATAGACATATAATCATGTTTCATAAAGAAAATTGTAGCAATGCTAATATTTCATAATTGCTAGTTTGTTTTCCACGCAGATGTGTAGCTTTGAGGTGGATGTTAAACTCGGTTTTTTTTGGTTTTGGGAAAAAGATAAATTGTAATTGTTAAGGCAGCCTTTGCAAATTTGTGGGCTAGAAGCTCCCTCTATTTTATTAGTTTGATCTTGCTTTTTAATTTCTTTAATTAAATACTTTCCTTCTTCAATTGTTTGTGTAGAAAGAACTGTTATGATTTAAATTGCATTTTTATCATACAAAAATAGTTTATGTATTTTGGTGATTCTGGTTGATCATTTCGAAAATTGTTGTACTAAAAGTGTTGCTTTTAAGAGGTTTCCACTAAAATAGGCTAGAGTTGAGGTACATCATTATTTGGACCTAAATTTGGAGGCGTCATTTTCACTTTGACTACTATGTAGTCATGAACTTTTCCAAGTATGTATGTCAATAAAATGACACTGCAAATATAGCCAACTCAACAAAATGGTCAGGCAATGTACAAAAACCTTTATCATTCAATTAGGACATGTCTTTCCGGTTATTTGTGATTTTACGGGCGTAAACAATAAAAGGATTTCTAACGTTCCCCTTGTCAAGAAACTTGGCCGTGATTGCTACAACACGTACAACTCTAATATTTTTGTTTTTTGGGAAATTAAAAAAGTTGGAAAATTAAATGCATAATAGGCCAGTAATAGGGATGGAAACTTGGGAAACGAAGAGCCGGCAGGAGTTATATAGAGAACTCACTAGTTGGCCTCGTTCCTTATCTCTATCGGGTCCCGTAAATGCAAGACGGCAGTGGATATCTTTTTACTCTCTTTTTACGTATAAATATTTTGAAGTTTATAGTCCGAAAAACTTGTAGGCGAAGTTTCTGTATAAGGACTCTTATTTGTCGATTAAATATTACCGTTAATATTTTGAAGTTGTTAGTTGTGGAGTCAAATTGAGAACATGAGGTTGAATGGTAGTCTCTCCTCCACAATCCTCTTTTTCTCGATCAGGTTTTTTTTTTTTTTTTTGTATCATTTATAAACCATAAAGCTTGAAAGACTTCTGTAATGATAAAGATGGAACAAAAAACTCAAGTGTATGGGTGCATCATAAACAAAAACTTTGGAGAATAAATTGCTATTCCATGGACATAGAGACCTTTTACTTGAATCACGTAAATTTGTTGTGTTCTTGCTGTATATAATGTACTTTTGTGGTAAAATCTGCATAATTCTCCTACAAACAATGCTTAGGTCTAAATTTTCATTTTGAAATCTATTTAATCATGTATTTGTTAGATAATGTGCAGCTAGAAATGTTAAAGTTTGTCCTACATCGATCTAGGATGCCGAGTTCCTCCACTTTATTAGTAGCGATATCTTTATTTCTTACAGGACTTTTTAAAGAGATTAGACCCACTTCTTATAAGACATGAAACGTTTTAGATAATAGTCCAACCAAAAAGCATATATTGTTTAAAAAATAACTTTGAAAACCAAATTTTTGTTTCATAATTGAAATTCAATATTATATGTTAAAGTAATGCTTGAAAATTAGCTTGGAAACATAGTACAAAAAGAGTTTTGCTTGTAATTGTTTTTGTCGTTTGGAGATGGCTTTGGTATTCAGGTAATCCAGAATTTCCCATATTTAACAAAACCCAAATATCTTCAATTGCTACTCAAAAGTATTGAAAACTACCACAATAAAAAGTGCTATGAGAATATATTTATTACAAACTAGTAATCAAATATGTTATAAGTCTAATAAGTAAAAAAAGAAACACGAAATCTACGTGAACCTTTTAGGGGAATAACTCATGCGACTCCAAATCGAAATTTAAATGTCTATGGAATAGATTTGTTAAAAATAGATGATACCATAGCACATGGTTTTGTTTCTTTATGATGTGTGAGAGCACAAAATGATAAGGAACCAATGATCATTACTTCAAAAACATATTTAATAATATCTTATGATTATATATATACACAAATATTGTTAAATAAAGAAGAATGGGGTGATTTAAACCAAAAAACGTAGGATCTTCCACCAATAACTTTGCGATTGAGTTATGACGGAATGAGCTGATTATCGATTACAAAGCATCTCGTGTACTTCAAAAGAGTGGATGCGCATATTCTTTGGTTTCATGTTTTGATTAAGCAAAAGCTAAGTTGCATCCACCGCCAAAAGGACAAACAAAGTGACACTCACCACTAAAAAAATATGCAGACTTACTGCCTTTTCCACCTTTCTAGGTGGAAAAGAGAGCTTTGATTGGACTATGTAGAAAATGCTCCATGTGCAAGTGTTGGAGAGACAATCACGTGGGTGTTCGAGTCTCTACAGCTCATTTTTACTGGTAAACGGTCCCCTGCCATCATCATCTTGCTAAAACTAGAAGATTCTCTAAGAAGAAAGCTAAAGAAACAGATGACCACCCAAACAAAGTTGTGGTCCAAAGGAAACTGAGGGCAAAACGAAAGAAGAAGAGGCAAAACGAATGTCAGATCATCTACCAGATGAAGTTGTGGTCAAAGTGGAAGAAGAAGAAGCAAAAGAAAGGTCAGTTCATATCCCAAACGGGGTGGTGGTAGAAATCCTCCTGAGGCTCCCTCCGAAGACACTTGTAAGGTGCAGGTGCGTCTGCAAAGACTGGTATTCCCTAATCTCTAGCAATACTTTCATCGCCAGCCACACCAAGCGAGCTCTCTCTCAAAGCTGTGATAATAACGAGAGCAACCTTGTTCTCCTTCGATACAAAAGAATTCTTGACTTGGGTGCAGGCAGAAGTCATATTTTCTTCAGTCTAGTCTCTGATGATGCGTCTTTTGTTTTTACTGAAGATTTGAGCAGGTTGGACTTTCCAAGCAATTCTGCCCGTTATTTTCCTGAACGTTTACTATGTTCTTTTAATGGTTTACTCTGCTTCGCTGAATATCAGCTCCTTAAGCTTTGGAACCCTTCCATTCATAAAGTTCTTAGCCTTCCAAAGCCCAACATCACGAGCTTAACACACGGCTCGTACGTGGATTTCCATGGATTGGGCTACGACCTCTCCAGCAATGATCTTAAGCTAGTCAGACTTGTATATCCCGAACGGCATCCCGACAAGGTTCCACCGCTGGTCGAGATCTTTACGCTAATCGCTAGTTGCTGGCGAGAAATCACAGCCCCAGGTCCATCATATATGATAAAACAACATTGCTTTTCCGTATTTCTCAACGGGGCATCCCATTGGATTGCACACACTTCGCCCCATGAGCACACTTTTCGCAATGTTATTGTGTCATTCGACATGGTTGGTGAAGTTTTTCGTGAGATAGCAGTGCCCAGCAGCTTTGTAAGGAAGTCGCCTTTGGAAATGACTCTTGCAGTGAGGGATGGACTCCTATGTCTTGTCCCCCGTTATCCACTAAGCGAGCAACAATTTTCTTCTGTATGGATCATGAAAGAGTATGGCATTAGAGAATCTTGGACTAAGCTATTTGACATCCATCTCAATGAAGGATTAGCGAGGGTAGTAGGATTTAGGAAAAATGGTGAAGTTTTAGTTACTGACGGAGAAGGGGAGCTCCTTTCATATGAACCAAATACCCAACAAGTAACTCACCTGGGATTTCATGAACAAAGGAGTCATCGTCTAAGACCGCAATGTACTTTTTTCTTCGATGGGTCATGTTACTTTTGGGAAAAGTACATGGAAACCATTCTTCTGCTAAACATGAAAAAGCTGGTCTCAAAAGCGTCGACGAACATGAAAAAGCGTAGACAGTTGAAGTGCAAGAAAGTCTGGAAGGGAAGGCACGATACATTGTGTAAGTTTTTCTTAGTCATTTTAGCACTTACACGAGAGTTAGTTCTATGCAAAAAGTGTGTACTTAAGAATTTTCAGGATAGTGTGGCACTCTTTCAAGACTCTATGCAATAATCTTCCTCAAATCACATCATTCTTAAGTAAATGGTGGCGCACAATGTTATACTAGGTGAAGAAAGGTAAGAGATGCTATTGGGGTTACATGTAAAAATCAAACCTCATAGACCATAAGACATATATATAGATGCACTTGATTGACTAATGGGCCATTGTCATCTTGGCAATTTTATTTCACAGTTGCTTAGCTTTTGTCTTCTCCAAGCAAACGACAGAAAACTAGAGAATCAATAAGGTAGAAAAATGTAGCAGATTGACTATAATTTTACATTCTCTAGAAACAATAGTATATGTTTTCACTCCTTGACACATTTACCATGTTGTTCTTTCTCAGAATGTTTGATATACTAAATTTATTTGCTGTCTTTTAGTATTTGAAAAGCCAAGTTGGACTGATACAAGTCTTGGCTAACATATGATTGTGCTACATAAAGAAAATTATAACAGTCTTGATAATTATCAATTGTTAAAATCTGTTCTAGTGCATATATGTATATCTGTGATGAGTATGTTGAAACTCCTAGATTTAGGTTGGAAGCTCCCATTACCCTCTTTAAAACGGGAGGAACCCTTTTTAGATGTTTTGTGTGAGAGGAACCCCTATGGTTTTCAAATGACATTTTTTTCAACTCAAAATAGTTTATACATTTTGCTGATTATAGGTAATCCTTTCAAAAACTGTTAAATTCAAAACATATAGCCGCAAAGAGGTTTGAAGTTTAATTTCTAACTCTTCAAAATGCTAGATCTATCACGATATCATCAAGTGTTTTACTTTATAATACCCTAGATGACCCAAGTCATCATAAAGTTTCGAAATTTTCTTTTATATCGCCCCACCTTTTCTCTTCATGTTTGTGAAGGTAGCATTTAAAACCTCTTTCATGCTGTACAGCACTTGATTATTACATATATAACTTCTTCTTTTTTTTTTTTTTGGTTTTTAATGTAAGTTGCATTAATGAAATTAATATACAAAAACACAGGGGCATATCCCAGTATTACAACAATTTCCAAAAGTAAACTAAGAGTAAGCAAAAATAGAGGTTGGAAGCCTCCAAATCTCACTAAAAAATACATTACCTTTAGAGGGTTTGATATTGTGAAGCAGAAAAGCTCTCCCTCGTACAATTTTCCTTACTTTAGCCAACAAGATAGGAATGTCAACTAATGTATTTTGAAATCTTCTTCTATTCCTTTCTGCTCAAATATAATACATATATAACTTCTTTAATGTTTTTAATTATTATTATTTTGATAGGTGTAACTCCTTTAGTTGTAGTTAATCGAGTACGAACCAATTAGGGCGCGGCCAAAGAGACACTAGCCTAGATTCCTATCTACTTTCGCATCAATTCTTAGAACTTGAAATACCTTAGAAAGATGGTTTGAACTAAAAGAAGCCAGAATTAAGATTCATCATCCAGGCATGGACTAGAGGCGTCAACATGTGTGGCAGTGAGCACAAGTTTTTGCACGCTAAACTTCAATATCTTACTTGGAGTTATGGAAGGTAAATTAGTTCTTACTCAAAATGATACAACCTCATCTAGTCTTCCACTGAGACAACATACGTCAAAACCCAAGTGTAGAAGGCTTAGTATTAACAATACATCAAGACTACCATGATGTATTTATTTTTTGGTTGGATACAACACTTCCATCCTCATCTTTACTGGTTCTAAGTATCTTTTTTTCTTTTTTCCTTTTTTCTCCATGAAAGATGCTCTAATTTTTCATGTGCAAAATAACATAAGAATGAATTTATATCAATTTCAACTAGTGGGGAACATGAATTATTTTTTGCATAGTAAATCTCTGTATCCAGCTTGTTTTTTGGAATTTCCTGTTAAGTGTAAACTGTTTCCCATTGTCTTTTTGCAGGAGCTTTCACAAATATGGTCTCAAGTGTCAACTAATCCTTCGTCCCACAACCAATTCAAATCAAGCTCGAGGGTTGTAGTTCAAATGATAAGAGATTATTATCATGTTGTAGTCTTATTACGGGTGCTTGGAAGTTTGACGATTAGAAGACTTTAATGGGCCTGAATCACAGCTTCCATACTGTAGTTGTCATTTTACATTTGCTTAAACAGGATTGTCTGACTTCTGAATGGTGCAAGAGCCCGGCTGGGGAAGGGGAAGGAACGCTTTATATAGCGAGGGAATTAGCATTCCATCACAAGTGCGACCGAAATTAATTGAAACTCACCACTTGGCCAGGCCTACCATGCATAAACATAGTTAAGTTTCTTTCAATATATAGAGTTTTTGTTTCTTTTGTTGCATCTAAAAAGTTCGGGTGTTCGTCTCTTGTCATTTCAAAACCATGACCCTACAACCGACTAGAAAAATTGTACTCATTAGAGAAGATATCCTCTCAACCATATTGTCTATTCTAGTTGGATGGCAAAGGTACTTCACAAAAGTGTGTAAATAATACTACCAGTTGCAACTAAATAATACTAGTTGAATGAACTAAACACTCTTTGCTATTGCAAGAGCCTCTTTCACCTTTTTTTTTTTTTTTTTTTTAATGATGGACAAAGGGATTAGGGTTTTTTAGTGCCTTGAACTTAAGACTTCTTTGGTCTCAAGCCAATCAGTGCCAACTAAGCCAAAATGTGTTGATTACTACAAGAACTAATACTAACTTAGAAGTCAAAATTTTGTATATGTCAACTTTGAAACTTAACATTTTTGTTCAACTCTTACTTTTTTCTTTTTCTTTTTTTTGTTATTGATATATATCAATTATTTGTGAATTTAATTTATATGCTTCTAAATGAAAATTAATTATTTAACTAACTCAAACAATATAATGTATTAATTACATGCTAAATTAACCGAGCAATTGTGTATAACCTAAAATTTGTTTAAGAGACTGACGTATCTAGACTTTGCTGACAAGTGAAGAATATTTGGAAATATTCTTGTGAATATATTACAATACAAGGAGTCCAAATTATTTGTAAAAGGTATTTAATATTCACAATAGAACCTCTTATGGTCTTCCAGATATAGAGCCATCAATCTTAAGTTTCCTTACCATATGGCTTTCCTTTTTCAAAGAGGGTTTGGTGAGCTTCGTTTAGCAAGTTTGACTTGGCATACACGTTCCTTGGGAAGATTACATGAAGAATACCTATTGCAAATAATCTAGACTACTTTTCCTGTAAATACATAACTAGACTTATTTGTATGAAAAAAAAAGTCATATTTTTTAAATTCAAATATATATTTAATGTTCATCTAAATTAGCAATTAAGAATTGATTTCAAATTTCATAACCCATTAATTTGAGGAACTACTTATTACAGGTTGAACATGAATTCTTATTTCAATTCCAAATTTGAGTGTAACCTAGGCAAAAATAATTTTAAAAAATAAAAATGAAAATAATAAACTAGGCAGGCTGGATATAAAAGCAACAAGTAAAGCACTGTGTCCAAATCATGAAAAAAAAGAAAGTAAAGGGTTGCATAGAAAAATAATTTTTTAGGTGAACTTTTGAATAAAGAATAACACGTAAGACAGCATATAAAAAATAAAAACTGCTCTTTTAAGCGGAAGATGCCATTGGTTTTAGGAAGGTTTACGCTGCTCTGCTTCTCCGGCTTCTCGGACCTCATGCGTGGGACCTGGGCAGCGACTGCAAATACGGTGAAAGATTCAAGGAGGCTCTTAACGTTCTGAAGTACTATCAGGTATGGGTTTTTAGCATATGAGCGTGAACTCTTTTGATGAGGAAACTTCTTGTGTATCTTGGTTTAATATCATTGTGACTATGTCTCTTTTTCAACTCTTGAATCGATGGCCTAGTTTGAACAATATGGTGTTCACTAAAAAAAAGGACATCTCCATATATAAGGAAGTTATGAGAATAATTGCTAGATTTAATACATATGAAGTTATTAGAGTAATTACGAGATCTAGTATTGTTAGGAGTTTGAAATCCAATCGTATTTAAATTGGAAATTACAACTACTCCATATATAAGGAAGTTATGAGAATAATTGCTAGATTTAATACATACGAAGTTATTAGAGTAATTACGAGATTTAGTATTGTTAGGAGTTTGAAATCCAATCATATTTAAATTGGCAATTACGACTACTTAAGGTAATCCAGAATTCCCTTCTTCGTCAAAACCCAAAGCTCTTGAATTGCGACGCGGAGAAAGACATGTCCGACTGTCTTCCAGATGAGGTTCTCTTCGAAATCCTGCTAAGGGTACCAGAATGGGAAATTAGCACATGCAAGCTCGTCTGTAAGTCATGGTGCTCTCTCATCTCCAGCCTTCACTTCATCGTCGCCTACCTCGATCTCTCTCTTTCCAACCCCAGAAAACCCCCATATTCTCTCCTTAACAATATGAACTCCAAAAATAAGGAAGTTACAGAGAACAATCCCACTCTTCGTACATCCAACATACCTTGCGACTGCATGAATTACAGAAAATTGCGTAGCACCCCCCGAAAACTCGACAAGTTGAAGATCTTGGCCGGTTCACCTACCGGCAAATTTTGCCTCACCAGTGATCCCGATCGTCGCTTATATGTTCTTTGGAATCCTTCTGTTCACGAAGCCATAGCCCTTCCGCAGCCTGATGTTGGAATCAGAGCTCACCTTTGGTCTATTGTTGCAGTCGGAGCTCGCCTTTGGTCTGTTGGTTCTCTTGGCATTGGGTATGTCCCCAAGAGCGATGATTACACATTGGTGTGGATGTACAGCGAGCGCTCTATCTATAGGAGTTTAGATGAAATCCACCATCGGGGTTCAATGGAATCGCCTCGTCACGGCTTTTGGTTCAACTTAAATGTTTCTCATCACTTTTCCCAAATGGCGAAGTCCAAATGTGTTCATATCGATTGATATGGAGGATGAGGCATTTGGTCTATACTAACGATCAGTAGTAAGGTAGAAGAGGGTAAAATTTGTTGCCCTGAATTTGTTTTTTTTAATTATTCTTTGCACTGCATATACATCTGACTTTCTTATTTTTTTTAAAAAAATATAAACTTATTTAATGTCTTGTATATCTCACTTCAAGAAGATCAATACGGGTTCCTTTGTTATAACCACATAAGTAGGTCATTGGTTGAGCCGTTTGGGACTAAGCTCAAGATACCACAATGCTAAGACTCATCATGTATTTTTTCATCTCTTTTAGGAATTTTAATATCTTAAAGATGGATTGTAATCAAATAAATTAGATTTTTGTTTCATTGTTTAGAATACTAGAAAATTGATGACATGTATAGTAAATACTGATAAACAACTATGGAAGAATAATAATAATTTATATGATTTTATAACATTTGGATTATTGCTTCTTCTTTTTCACTCTTTGATAGTCTAAACCTAAAATCCTAGGACCCACCATTACCATTCATCTAGGGGTTTCTAATTTGCATCCTCACTAAACCTTTGTTGAGTTTTTTTCTATCTTCTTGAAGACTAATTACATTATATATGCTTTTGTTTCTCATATTGTAATCTAAGAGATCACTTGGTGCAATTCTTCATTAAAAATTAAGATGCATTTTGGGGTGTAAGAGACCTAATCACTTAAATTTTTTTGTGCACTAATCTACATTGTCTTTGGGTTTATGTATATTATTATTGGGAATTTTAGATAACTAAATTTTTATTAAATAAAACATATGTTTGAATAATTAAAATCTAATTATTTTAAGAGTTCAAAACGTAGTCAAATTGAAAATTCAAAACTTGATCACATTAGATTAGGAGTTAGGACTATTTAATTGGAAGTAGAGACCAAAACAAAAAAAGTAATATAAATAAATCCTAGATAGTTATGTAGAAAGTCTTGTCATATTAAATGTAGAAAATAGAGTTTTGGTGCAACAAGGGAATTTACTTGCTAGTTAAGTGGTAGATGCATGTTACAAATAAGTTATCTTTATAGCACAATCTGTGGACGCCTTCGATGTAGATAGATCACTTGAGGCCATTGACGGAGATGGATCACTGGAGGCCTCCAGTGGGGATGGATCCGCTGGAGATGGAGAAAGAGGCCTTTTGGTCTTTGGTTTGTTTTTAGCCGGCTCGGCTTCAGGTGTCTGCTTTTGACAAAACAGGAGAGTCCGTAGATGGACCTTGTAAATCTAAAGCCTGTAAGGCTTAATACTATGTAAGGACCCAGCCCATCTTTTAATAGTAAATGAAGTTTCGGGGCACCGAACCTTTTCGAAGTAACACATGATTGTGGCGTTCTTTCGGGACCAACAAGAAAGAAATGGCCTACTGCTGGAGGTCGTAGAAATAAGCCACGGGACTTTCACCATTAAAATGATGGATCTCTAGGAAGGCAAGATGATCAAGCAAACATAAGCAGTGTTGGATCTTTAAAAAGAAAAGATCATAAAACCGCGAGTCATCAGTCAGATATATGCTTGAAGAGCCACAAAGAGAAGTTGTGGCTGACATAGTGAACGCTACAATCCCAAACATGAAAGAGTCACCCGGTTGCCTGCAATCAAGTCTGGAGAGGCTACTCAGGCAGCTTGCTGCTTGGAGAGAAGGTCCTTAAATGGGGATCAAGGTGAAGCTTTCCATCTCCACGGAGAACTCAACACCAGTAAGAAGGCAAAGTACTAGGCCATATGTTGATCACAACTTCCATCGTTCCCTATTAATACCAAGTTGATGTTTTACCCAACTTGTTGCAACTAATCAGAATAGTTTTAGGGTACGGTATGTTGTATAGAGGCTCTCTCCATGGGAAGAATGGATGTCTCTTCCTGTCACATAAGCTTGTAACTTCACAAAGCTTCACCTTCAATTGAAAAGCCTAATTGAATTGATTGATCTTAATATCAAAGTTGTTTGATAAGCCTAAAGGTTTCTTAAAATAAAAATAAAAAACTCTCGTTAGCCCAATAGTAATTGGTTCAGGTTTCGTATGTGTAATTTGTAATAAAATAAAAAATAAAACTTGTTATACCTTCTAGAAGCAAAACAATGATATTTGTTAATGTATATAAAATTTTCAAAAAGTTTCATATACTTTCTTCCACATGTAAGGAAGTTAACGAGAGCCATTACTAGGTTTAATTCATATAAAATTGTTAGAAAATTTAATTTCCTTTCTTAAGATACATTACGAGGAAAAGAAGACATCAATACATATAAGGAAGTTATGAGAATAATTGCTAGTTCTAGTCTTATTAGGAGTTTGAAATCGAATCATATTTTAATTAGGAATTAGGACTATTTAAGGTAATCCAGAATTACCCTCTTCGTCAAAACCCAAAGCTCTTCAATTGCGACACAGAGAAAGACATGGCAGAGTTTCTTCCAAACGATGTTCTCTCCGAAATCTTGTCACGGCTACCAGCATGGGGAATTATCAAGTGCAGGCGCGTCTGCAAGACATGGTGCTCTCTCACCTCCCGCCCTCACTTCGTCGCCGCTTACGTCAATCGCTGTCTTCCCGACCACCAAAAACCCCCAGACGTTCTCTGTCGCCGGTTCGTCTTCTTCTTTGAGACAGAGCTTCCCACTCTTCCTTCTTCCAACAAAACTTTCCACAGCTGGAATTCCAGACAACTGCATATCGACCACCGAAAACTCGACAAGTTAAAGATTCTGGCCGATTGATCTAACGGCAAACTTTGTCTCACCAGTGATCCCCATCGTCGCTTATATGTTCTTTGGGATCCTTCTGCTCATAAAGCTGTAGCCCGTCGGCAGCCTGATGTTGTAATCAGTGCTCGCCGTCCCTTTGTTTGTCTCTCGGCATTGGGTATTTTCTGTTGGGAGAATTCAACTAAGTCGCATCATCCCCGATGAGATCGAACACACAAATATAAGAACGCACACACCCAACATAACAAATTTAAGAGGTTCAGAACATTATAATGTCCTACGTCCCCTATAGTTTCTTCTTATTAGATTTTCTCTTATACATTCCTTCTCTTCAAATAAGTATATCACAATAAGAAAGTTTTACTTTTGAATATCTATGTTAAATATTAAAGAGACATTAAAAAAAATAACGAGAACTTATAATAAACATTACTTTGGATGCATCTTATTATATTTCATTGTGCATTGTCCAAGTAAACTTGTTATACTTTCTAGAAGAAAGATAATCATATTTGTTAATACGTATAAAATTGTTAGAAAATTTCATATACTTTCTTAAGATGGAGCATTTAAAAAAGAAGTCACCTCCACATATATGGAAGTTACCCAGAACAATTGCTAAGCTCAATGCATATAAAGTTACTAGAAAACTTTATTTCCTTTCTGAAGACCGATTACTAAAAAAAGAAGACATCTCTAGTTCTAGTTCTAGTCTTATTATGAGTTTGAAATCTAAGCATATTTCAATTAGGAATTACTGACTAATTAAGGTAATCCAGAATTCCCATCTCCGTCAAAACCCAAAGCTCTTCAATTGCGACACAGAGAAAGACATGTCCGACCATCTTCCAGAGGAGGTTTACTTGGAAATCCTGTCACGGCTGCCAGTACGGGCACTTTTCAGATTCTGGCGCGTCTGCAAGACATGGTGCTGTCTCATCTCCAGCCCTCACTTCATCACCACCTACCTCAACCGCTCTCTTTCCAAGCCCCGACAACCCCAATATTGTCTCATTCATCATCTCGACTTCTTCTCTCAGACAGGCTGCAAGAATGTCGGAAAACTCGACAAGTTACAGATTTTGGCCGGTTCATCTAACGGCACACTTCGTCTCACCAGTGATCCCGATTATCGATTATACGTTCTTTGGAATCCTTCTATTCATAAAGCCATAGCCCTTCCACAGCCTCATGTTGGAATCAAATCTTCCCTTCGCTCTGTTGGTTCTCTCGGCATTGGGTATGTTCCCCAGAGCGATGATTACACGTTGGTGAGGCTGTACAGCCACCGCATAATCGAAGGGAGAACCTATAAAATCCGGCGTCGGGGTGAAATTTATTCGCTTCCTAGCCGCGTCTGGCTAAATTCACTAGATGTTTCTCGTCAGTTTTCCCAAATGGCGCAAGTCCACTGGCTAACGCACGGCTGCACTAATATCATTTGATATGGAGTATGACGGACTTTCTCTATATTAGGGATCAATGGGAAGGTAGAAGAGGGAAAATTTTGTTACTCTGTATTTTTTTTCCTAATTACTCTTTGCATGTGTTACAAACTTATTTAATGTCTTGTATATCTTAATGAGTAAGATTAACACTGGTTCCTTTGTTACAATCACATAAGTAGGCCATTGGTTGTGCCGTTTGGGACTAAGCTCAAAATACCACAATATTAAGATTCTCCATTTACTTTGCCATCATTTTTAGGAATTTTTAATATCTTAAAGTTGGTTTGTTTCATCGTTTAGAATACTAGAGGAAATAAATAAGATGTATAGTAGTTACAGATAAAACAAGTACAAAAAGAATAATAAAAATTTGTATAGTTTGATAGGACTCACACTTTTTCTCATTTTTATGTAAGAAAACCTATTTAGAAGAAAATTAATAAGATATTATAGTAAACCTCGTTTTCTCAAAATAAAGCTTGTGAATTAAAATAATCCAATCATGAAATAAGTTTTGTAGAAGCTATGATAAAAGTTATATTAGTGATTATTATTATATAACTCTCATATTATGATGAAGTGTTTGATTTGGAGGATGAAGTGTTTCATGTAATGGGTATGCCCAAGAAGTTACGGAGGAAGGAGTACCGAAGAGTTGATGTTACTGTTGTCGATGGTTTGCTTGTTCTTGTATTCCGTAAGAACAAACAAGAGTGGGAATCCGTGTGGGTGATTTAAGTGTATGGAGTGGTTGAGTCTTGGACCAAGTTGTTCGATATCAAAATAATTCATGACGAGGAGGTGATAGGCTTAAAGAAGAATGGTGAGGTTCTACTAACAATGTGTGAAAAGTTGTTACCTTACGAACTATGGATCTTCCCTTTCATGGCAAACAAGAGTCCTTCCTAGATAGGTAGGTATGTCGAAAGCATTGTACTGCTGAATGTGGAAGACGGGGTTCTGGTGCAACAAGGGAATTCACTTCCTAGGTAAGAAGAACATACATCATAGTCTTTTGAACCAAAAATGTATCTTACAAACAAGTGTAGATTTGACACAAACCATATCACTCTTGTGTAAGATAAATGTAGATTTCTTGATTATTTTTTACCATTATCTGAAATTCAAGACTTTAAAAAAAATGTGTTGTACTCAAATAAGTTAAACTTCGATTCACATTTTACAATATTAGAAGATTAATAAAATAGTATACTAAAATATACAATAGAATACTAGTAATTTACATGATCGAGGAGAATTGATCTTTATATTTATATAGGAAAGATTAATGTATTTTGAACTTAGAAATATTTTTCTCTCAAACTCCCAAGCACTGTCTTTTTTTCACAGATAAAACTCACTCTTTTTCCCATTTCTATCTCAGAAAACCTAAGTAGAAAAGAAAAAATAAAAAAAGAAAAAAGAAAAAGAAAAGCATGGGAGTAGAAAACATGTAGATGGATTCGTAGACGTTTTCTGTGAAGATGAATCCGTGGAGGCCTTTGATGGAGATGGATCACTTGAGGCCTCCAGTGCAGATGGAGAAGAGGCCTTTTGGTCTTTAGTTTTTCTTAACCTGTTGAGCTTCAGGGGTCCACCTTTGGTAAAACAAGAAGGCCCGTAGATGGACCTTACAAACGAGGCCTGTAAGGCCTGTACTATGTAAGCGGGGAGTCCATCTTGTAGTAGTAAATGAAGTTTCGGGGCACCAACCCTTTTCAAAATAACATAGAATTGTTGGTGTTCTTTTCGGCCCAACAAGAAAGAAAAGGCCCACTTCAAGAGGTTGTAGAAATAGGCCACCGAACTTTGACAATTAAAGTGAACCACAATTATTTTCTTTTGACATAAATTGATTTGGAGAAATATATACTTGTTTTATGTTTTAGTTTGTTTTATTGCTTTTAATTTCTTTACAATCCTGAAAAGAGGTTTATTTTCTAGTAGTTTTATAAACAAAAAGATTCCAATGAATGTTATACCCAAAGTAATCTTTAGTGATCAAATTGAATGATACAAAAAATGATGAAGTAATATTGAATGAAGGTAAGAAATATGGATGTTTTAGAAAAAGAATAAAAGGTTTGCTAGTGCTTTAGAAAATAAAGCAAAAGCATGTTTGAAATGTGTGCCAACATTACATGAGTAAAACAACTTCACTCATTTCAACTTTAATTAACGGTAAGTAACTAAAAGAGATGTTAAAAGTGTACAATTATTTTGTCTCAAATAATATATAAGATAATCAACTAATTTTTGTAATAATCTATTGTGAATATAAGTTAATCATGAGTGTTTTATTTGCACATACAAGTTGACGGACCATGGATTAAACTATTATAAATATAATGGAGTAATGTTAAAGAATACATAATGGTAAATACTAAAATAACATTTTACTTAAAAGCTCCAAAACTCTCTCTCTCTCTCTCTCTCTCTCTCTCCATCTTGCTATACAAGAATAGCTTTACCTAGCGCCTATGCTAACTGAAGCGATGGGACAAAATGAGTTGATGTCTGATAAAGTAAAACTTTGATTAATCACTTTCCTAAAGTAACTGGCTCTCATAATAAATAATGAAATCTTGGCTTCCATTTAACATAAATAATTTGATCGTAAAACACGATGTCCAGGCTGATTGCCTAATTTTGTTTTCCTTTGAAACAATAGATTAATTATAAAATAATGAGATTTGTGTTAGATCTTAAACTAAATAAATTTAAGACATCTCAATTGCAAAAGTAAAACTTTTGGAAAGAACAATAAAGGGAAATTTTCATTTTTTGTAATTGTGCCATGACTACTCCAAATTGCAATTTCACTAGGCATCTTGCATTTAAAAAAAAAAAAAAAAAGGTTTCAATCTGAACTCGGTGTTTGTTCATGTTCCCTTTTTGTGATTCAGTTTGGATGCCTATTTCATCAAAAAAAAATTCGAATTTGATGTATACTCCTACTTTAAAGGTTTTTTTTTTTTTTTAACCTGAAAGGGAAATGTTTTGGAGGATTTCTTCATCTTAGTTGCTTCACGTGGATTTGTTGCACCTTTATATTGCATTTAGCCTATTTGGTGGCTTGTCCTTGAAATTTAGGTACCATTTTTGTTAACTTGGTTGATTGGTGGAATTTGTGCCTAATCCTAGTCCTCTCATATCCAACTGGTGTATTAAAGTGAATGTCCTATTTGTGTAATTATAAAGTCTACTGTATTTCCCTGTCCTTTTCCAGGCTGAAACGAAAGGAAACATTATTTTGTAACTCCCAACTCATTACTGATGGTGCATTACACAAACTTGTTGGACACAAGCATCGTTTTTCAACTTTGCCATTTATCTTAGTATGTGTGCTTGTGACCTTTGATTTGATCTTTTTAGTAAACTCTACTTGAGGACAAGTCATTATTGTTGGACTATGCTCTGGGAACTACGTTGTGGACTCTCATGGATTTGATAATGGTCTCCTTGGTGTGAGCATAAATAAAACACTTCATATGGGCTAATAATTCACTTTGGATTAGATTTCTTGACGTAGGAATTATTTGCAAAAAGGATGGCTAGAGTTGTGATTATTGCTTTCTTATTTAGATTGAGTTTCTCTAGTTGAAGTTATGTACCAAGTGTCATGAGGGAAAGTAAAGAAAGCGTGAAACTGGAAAATGTGACTTCCCTTGTATCTTGAATGTAATTTTGCCCAGACAAGTTTGGCCAAAAGTATGATGTTCTAAAGCATTTCACAGTTACTTAGAAAAGAAAATAGTGCATCTTCTGCATCTATTGCTAAACCATATGTTCACATATTTTACTTTTTGTTCAGAAAAATAAAATAATATGAACATGTCTTGAAATTATTATGATAAGTCACTCTTCTTAAATATTTCTAATCTACTACTCTTATTGTAGCTTCAAAATTTTGAAACATAGACCACTTTTTAATTACCATAGGCACATTCTTAAATATTTTTAAATTTTCTATTTTCACATCTATTATACTTCTATTCTAACCAACTAATACGAATTAATGTCATTGTAACCTTTGTTCCTGCATCAAACTAGGGACTAAGTATAATTGTTGCTAGTCTATACACATTGTATCTCATGATAGATGAGCTCAAATAGCTACAATTTGTCATCTTTGCTTGTTTGCTTCCCTATTTCCATTTAGGAACCCATTTTGCTTTGCTCTACAGTTTTGCTTCTTTGTTTGATTAAAGATCCCAAAATGTTAATGCACTTATCTCTGTTTGTGATAAGGTCAAGGGTGATGTTGTTAAGGATGATGCAATGCCTCAAAAATTCCTTGAGGTTTTTCATAACTTGGCACATTGTGTATGGCTATGGAAATGGCATTCAGTTCAACATGCTATTCAAACTTTTTCTATGCTGGAGCAAACTATCATTGCATTTGACTTTGCACATTAATCTCTATGGCAACACTGATTCTATTGACGAGGAATTTTAGTATTTAAATGGTACAATTTCAAAGGTAGGACAATTGCGGTTTATTTAATTAATTTTGGGGGTATAGATTGTTGTTTGGAGCATCTATTTACCCCTTCTTGTATGACATAGATTTTTTTTAGGATTTGTGTGAGAATTTTTCTCTTTATCTCTCTCTTTTAGTTTATATTTTATTTCTTTTTTAATAAGGAAAACTATGAAAATGAACTAAATGAGAGGGCATATCCTACTCTATTTTATTTCTATTATATGACTCATATCTAGATTAGTCTTGTGGCCTCAAGTTACAACCATACCTATTTCAGAGACCATAGCTAAAGAGATCTTAAATTTATTTTTTTAGCTTTTTTTTTTTTTACGTGCTTTGTTTCTCAAATGTTTAGAAAAAGTCTTAATTGTAATTCTAAAGGGGGATTATGGCGATAAAAGCTCCCTTCCTTCCACCATTGCTAACTCAGTCTCACATGGAATTTCATCTTTTTTTCTTTTTTGGACATCTCAACGTGAGTTTTACATTTGTTAACATTGTATCTGTTTCAAATCAAGAAACTTACTTGTGAGATACTAGTGCCTAAATTTTGTGTGATTACTTTTAAAATACACAATAATTAGGATATTTAAAAGATATGTTAGAGGGAAGCTGAAGACTTGAAGGTTGCATAGCTAAGAAAGAAGTCTCTTTAATTAAAAAGGTTAGGTCTTTCTCTTGGATCATATCAAATTTTAGAATTTTATTTCACCTTCACATTACTAGACAGGAATTGACAAGGAGCATGAAGTTCTTGATATTGGTTGTAATTAGGAAATTTTTGCCATTGAAGATTTTAGACGAACTAGAAGTAAATACACTAGCATTACCCTATCTTAAGCATAATCAATAGTGGCAGTGTTATATATAGGAACACAACATATGTGAAACAAAAAACACGCAGAATATGTAATTTTAGGGAACATATAATACTCCTAGGTTTAACAAAACAAGTTCAAAAATTAATTTTGCATACTTTACAACTTTATTCCTTTCATAGAAAAAGCTTGCGTGTTCAATAGCCAGTTGCAGCAAATACAAAATGAAGTCAATTCGAATTTGGTCCTAATCAACTCTTTTCTCAAGACCTTATTAGGCTTCTTTTTTATGACTATTGAATTGCCTAATATTGAAAAACACGATAGAATTATCTCCTGTTTAGTTTCTTTTATGCTAGATCTTCAATTTGAAAAGAATAATACCCACAATACCATAACCTTTCGCACTACCTTTGATGCATTTCATGATGGGTAATAGAGTGAGCTATAGATCATAGAAAGACTAGAACAAGATAACAACTAGAATTTAAGATATTTAAAGTGATAGAAAGGTAAATACTAGAAGATAACCTTCTAAAATGTAAAAATAATAATTTAGGTACATGAATAAAATGATTGGAATGAAAAAGACTGGAAAGTAAGACCACAAAACCTAATAAGGATCTTGGTAAATCCAAGCAAACCAAGATTAGGACCCTAACAAATCAAGGATCTCAAAAATAGCAAGAATCTGACAAATATGGAAACTCTAGATAAATCAAGAATCTCAACAAATAAAGAAATCCTAGATAATTAAGAACCTTATAATTTAAGAACCATCAAACAACTGTTAAAGAGTCCTAAACATATCAAAATTCCTAAAGAATTTTTGACAACGACTAGGCAGATGATGACAGATTCAAGGAGGGTTTTATTGTTCTGAAGTACTATCAGGTATGGATTCCTTAGCTCATGATTGTGAACTCATTTGATGAGGAAACTTGTTGTGTATGTTGCGTTTACTCTGATTCTGACTATATCTCTTGTTCAACTCTTGAATCTATGGTCTAGTTTGAACAATGTGGTGTGTTGATTTGTTGCTTTGATTCTCTTCAATTTCTTGCTTCATACACATTTAGGGTTCCGGTGAAAGAAGGGGGAAACCATGCATTTGCTTTTGTTTTTCAAAGAAATCAGTCCAGGGAGGGAGTGAATCAGAGGGGTTTGAATCATAATCATCGGGCATCACGCTGGGTAGAGCTACAAGATGATAATCTGTACGGAAGTGCTAAAATATGGGTTCGCTTTGAGTTTAGTGATTGATCTTATGATGCAAGTGTTGAAAAGACAATCACTTGGGTATTTGAATCTATACAAGTCATTTTGAGAGATAAAAGACCGACTGCCATCGTCATCTTACTCATACTACCAGATGCGCGAGTTCCAAAGATGGTGCCTCCTAGACTTAAGAAAAAATGCTCTGCAATTTCCGAAATCATTACATTTTCAAAGAAAGAGGCAAAAGAAACTGATGGCATCCAAAACAAAGTTATGAACCAGAAGGAAGAGGAAGCACCAGGAAGACTGTGGAATCATCTCCCCCACGAAGTGGTGGTCGAAATCCTCCTAAGACTTCCTGTGAGGTCACTGGTGAGGTTTAAGTGCGTCTGCAAAGGCTGGTATTCTTTAATCTCTGGTGATGCTTTCATCACCGCCCACGCTAACCAGGCTGTTTCTCAGAGCCATGACAAAAGTGTGAGTGGCCTTGTTGTCTTATTTTACGATCGAAAAATGTCGAGAGAGCATTTCCTCAGTCTGCGTTCTGATGATGACAATTTCATCGACTTGAATTTCCCGAGATATGTCCGGATTTGTTATCCTCGTCGGTATGTAAAGGGTTCATTTAATGGGCTACTCTGCACCGCTTCCTTTAGTGATGATTATAAGCGATGGAACTTTGAGCTTTGGAACCCTTCTATTCGTAAAGCTCTGAGGCTTCCAGAGCCTAACTTGAATTGTTCAACAGTCAGCACTAGTTTCTTCGGATTAGGCTACAGCCCCTCTAGCGGCGACATTAAGTTTGTCAGACTTGTATATCTTCCGCATAAGTCGGGCCCTCACATTCCAATAACACCGCAGGTTGAGATCTATACGCTTAAATCTAGCTGCTGGAGATGCATTACTACCCCCATTCCACAGTATAAATGCAGCTCGAAGAAAATCTTATCTGTTTTTGTCAATGGGGCATGCCACTGGATCGGGTATACTTCGCCCAATTCTCGTAATTTGATCATGGCATTTGACATGGTTGACGAAGTTTTTCGTGAGATTCCATTGCCTACCTGCATTGTCGGGATCAATCGTTGCAATTCTATGACTCTTCATCTACGGGAGGGACTGCTTTGTCTTGCTTTCTATCATCCACTAGAGGAGCAGCATTCTTTATCTATATGGATCATGAAAGAGTACGGTGTCCAAAAATCTTGGACGAAGCTGTTCGAAATTCATATGCCTGAAGGATTCTGGAAGCTGGTAGGTTTCAGGAAAAGGGGCCAAGTTCTATTTTGCGACAGAGGGAGGAAGGATCTCCTTTCATATGAACCAAATACCCAACAAGTAATGCGCATGAGATTTCGTCGACATTCAACCAAAGATGACTATCTTCACGTTGAGGATGAAGATTATCTTTGGGAAACATAAGTGGAGACCATGTTTTTGCTTAACGTGGAAAATGGGGTCTCGAAGTAGAAGAAAATTTGGAATAAAATGCTAGATACATTGTGTAAGTTTTTCTTATATGTTTTAGCATTTCACAAGTGTTAGGTCTACAAAAAAAAATTGTTATAACTGACATAATAATAAGGTAGTTTCTCAATACTTCATGCAAAAGTGAGTTTGAATGTTACTTAAATCTTGTTGTCCTAGTAAAGATGGTTTCATGTACTATCATACATCTCACAAGAGATCATATTATGGGTACCTGTAGAATTCAAACCTCATAAACCAAAATGCATATGTATATGCATGCACTTCATTGATTAATGCCCTACTTTAGCTTCAACACTTTTATTGCAAAAGCTCCTTACTCTCTTTTCTCTAGGGGGAAAAAATAGAGAACCAATAAGGTAGAAAAAGGTAACACACTTATTATAATTTCTAGATTTGCTTATTTGATAGACTTGTTGGATCATAATATTTCCTTTAACTTCTTCTACATTTGCCAGGGTTTTGTTCATCAAATTCTCTATCATACTAATTTACTCATTTAAATTCATTATACTATCTTTCAATATTTGAAAATCATAACATTGACAAACACATAATATTGTTTCATAAAGAAATTGTAACAATCATGATATTTCCTAATTGTTAAAGTTTGTTCTCCATGCAGATGTGTAGCAATAATGTGAATGTTAAATTTTGCGTGTTTGTTTTGGGTAAAGGATAAATTGTAATTGTTAAGGTAGCATTTGTAGATTGTGGGCTAGAGGTTCCATTTATGTTATTAGTTTGATCTAACTTTTTAATTACTTTAATTAAAGAGTTTCCTTCTTTAGTTGTTTGTATAGCAAGAACCCTTTTAGTTTGAATTAACATTTTTGTCACTCAAAATAGTTTATGAATTTTGGTAATATTGTTTGATCCTTTTGAAAATTGTTGTATTACACGTGTTACTACTAAGAGGTCTCCACTTAATTAGGCTAGATTTGAGATACATCATTATCTAGACCTAAATTGGAGGTGCCATTTTCACGTTGGCTAATGCAAATAAAATGAGCATTTCCAAGTGTGTTTACTAATGTAGATAAAATGACACTACAAATGTAGCCAACTCAATAAAATGGTTAGGCACAATACAAAAACTTTCATCATTCAATTAGGAGATGCCTTTCCGGTTATTTGTGATTTTGGAGGCATAAACAATAAAATTATTTATAAAGTTCTTCTTGTCTAGAAACTCGGCCGTGATTACTACGGGTTAAATAATTAATTGGCTACGGAAATCTACCAAACAATGCGCTCACACCGTTAACAATGGTTGCTGAAAGCAGACGCAGTTTTTTGAACTTGCTAATTGTGGAGTCAAAATAAGAACAAGAGGTTAAATGGTAGTCTCTTCTCCATAATCCTCTTTCTCAATCAGGTTTTTTGGTATCATTTATAGAACATAAGCCTTGGCTTAAAAGACTTATCTGATGAGACAGATAGAACAAAAAACTCAAGTGTATGGGAGCTTCAATGACAAAAACTTCGGAGAATAAATTTGTATTGCATGAACATAGAGACCTTTTACTTGAATCACGTACGTTTTTGTGTGTTGTTGCTGCTTATAAAGTACTTTTGCTATAAATCTGCATAATTCTCCCTCAAAAAATGCCTAGGTCTAAATTTTCATTTTGAAATACATTAAATCATGTATTTTTCAGATAGTGTGCACCTCAGAGATGAGACGTTTTTGGTAATGGTCCAGCCAAAAAGCATATATTGTTTAAAAAATAAGTTTGAAAACCGACATTTTGTTTAATAATTGATCATTGTTGTTTACCGACATTATTAATATTAAAGTGATCATTATTGTTTACAACAATTGCAGGGGCAGACAAAGAACAAAGATGATAAGCTGTGTGTTTGCTAGTTTATCATGAAATCTGAGGGCCTCGTGGAGTCCACTTCATTGTCACCAACCTTACATTCCCTTTCCTTCCCTTCCCTTCCTTGGCACCAGTTCAAATTCCGACGGCTCATTCCCTCTCAACAACTTCACCAAACGCGGCTTCTTCTCATTCCCATTAGATTTCAAAGGGTTGCGTTGTTCCTACTAATAAATCAACAATTTAAAAATCATTGTGGGCCTCGTGGAAATGCAAGTCAACATTGGATATGTTTTTTCTTTCTTTTTCCCGAGCTTCCATGCAAGTCATCTACCTCTAAACTTGACCCTAGAGGTAGCAACGTAGAAGCTTACTTTATCAACATATATAACTTGTAGGACAAGTTTGACTCATTCTCAGTTTCTAGGTCTCTAGAATGATTCTTAATTACAAATAAATTGACTGCTTTTGCCACTTTTAAACGGAATTTGAATGCTGAAAGAGAGCTCTGGTTGGAGTCTGTACCTCTCGAGTTATAAACCACAGGCTACCATCACCATCTTGCTCAAGCTACCAGTTTGGAGGTTCGAGAGATGTTGTTTCGCAGATTGAAGCTGCAGCTTCGACGACTGCGGTTGATTTCCAAACCTAGGATGTTCACTAAGAAAGTAGCCAAAGTAACAGAAGGTCTCCCAAATGGCAAAGTGAGAAGAAGGAGAAGAAATGTTCGATCATCTTCCACATGAAGTGATGATCGAGATCCTCTTAAGACTCCCTGTGAAGTCACTGATGAGGTGTAGGTGCGTATCCAAAAAATGGTATTCTCTAATCTCCTGCACTTCTTTCATCAACACTCACACCAACCGAGCTCTTGCTCCAATCGATGATAATGACAAGAACAACGTTGTTCTCTTTCGGTACGAAGAAACTATCTACTATAGTATTGAAATAAAGATATGTTCCCAGCTCTTCAGTCTGCGGTTTGATGAAGCATCATTTGGTAATAATGAAAACTTCATCAAGTTGGACAGCCCTTTCAAAGCTTGTCTTCCTTCCACTCCTCCTAGCATAGTGGGTTCCTGCAATGGCCTCACCTGCATGTTTCATGCACTTGCCTACTCTGAAGAATATCTGTTATGGAACCCTTCCATTCGTCGTGTTCTGACCCTTCCAAAGCCTAACTTCAGGTTCTCGACACACGAAATCCACCAGGAATCCCATGGCTTTGGCTATGAACACTTGACCAACGATTTTAAGCTGGTCAGGCTTGTGTATCTTGAAGGGCAACACAACAAGGCTCCACCATTGGTCGAGCTCTATTCGCTTAACTCTGGCTTCTGGAGAAAGATTGCAGCCCCTATTTCATCATATCTAATCGAAGAGCGTTGCTTATCTGTTTTTGTGAACGGAACATGCCACTGGATCGCGCAAACGTCCTCCGACGAGGGCACATTTCGGAATGTGATATTGGCATTTGACATGGCTGATGAAGTTTTTCGTGAGATTGCAGCGCCCAACTGCTTTATCGGAAAGAAGCGTTTGAATATGACCATGGCCGTGCTACGTGGATTGCTTCTTCTTGTCCCTTATAATGAACGAGGGGAAGAACAGTCTTCCTCCGTATGGGTCATGAAACAGTACGGCGTCGGAGAATCTTGGACTCAGCTATTCGACATTCACATGAATCCAGGATTACGGAGGGTGGTGGGTTTCAGGAAACACGGTGAAGTTCTAGTAACAGACATAAATGGGAAGCTTCTTTCCTATGAACCAGATACCCAGCAGATAACTCCCTTGGGATTTCGTGGAAATCGGATATTGGAGGAAGACGATGCCGGCTACCCAGAAGAAGCATTTTATTGGGAGAAATACTCGGAGAGCCTTGTTTTGCTGAACGTGAAAAGTGAAGTTCCGGAAGGTCTGCCCAATATTTCTTCTGTCTGTTCAACCGAAACAACATCCGGAAGAAGAAAAGGCATGATGCACTGTGTAAGTTTCTCTAGATTGTTTCAACTCTAGTTTGTAATGGGTTCAAGTGTTTATGCAAAAATGAAATTAAATCTTTAGTAATGGTTTCATATACTGTAATGCTTAACTAATGCCTATTTCTCGTATTGGCATTGCCGTTGTACAGCCGCTTGGTCTGTCATCGATGTGGAAACAGTGGAAAACTAGGACTTGGGCAGTAAGGTAGAGGAAGGCAACCCTTTGCAAGGAAGATTTGAACAACTTGGATGATGTCTTTATTCCTTGATATATTCACGGGTGTTCTTCCTCAAACTGTATGTTTATACGGAATTCACTTGCTCATACTAGTACTATAGTGCCTTTCAGTCATTGGTATGAACAATTGGATCAATACAGATTTTTACTGGTAAATGACCATGATTCAAGAAGAAACTTATGTAACTCAGTAGAACTTTGCCTTGCATCTTATGTTCATTTCACTTTGTGATTACCCTTTTTTACTGCTTTTTTGATCTTCAGCTCTGCAACAAGAATCGTTTGTGGTACTCAAATATAATAATATTTGTTGAGGTGTTCAATCAACACCCAAGAATTTTTTTACTACTAAAATGGCACATCCAAAATTTTCAATTTCATTTGCTTCTGCTCCATTTACCAACTATTTTGAATTTAAAATAATCCCATCACGAAATAGTAGCTACCTGAACAAGAGACTTGGTTTCTCCCTTTTTGTTCCTAGTTTCTCAAATCCTTCTCCTTAACCCTTGGCTTCTTTGAAACTCTCTTCTCCCACTGTCCCTTTTCGTTCTGTTACTATGATTCCTCTTCCGAGCTATTTTCATTTAAATCCTTCTATACAAGGGTTATCTTAGCATAGAAGTTAAAGCCACGGAAAAAATTTACGATAATGAAGTTTCACTTTTGAATATCCATTTCAAATATTATAAAGAACAACGTGGGCTCCCTTGCTATCGCTTCTTATAGAAAACCAGAGACATTGAAGAAAACAACCAGAACTTACAATAGACATTACTTTAGATACAAAGAATATTAAGGATAAGTCCCCAATCGCGATGGTTACATATTGGTGAGGATGTAAAGCGACCGCTTTATAAAGGAGTGCAGCCCGCAATACACAGTGCAGCTGGAGGAAAATTGTGCAGAATTGTCATGATGGAAGAATCAAGTTGTTCTCAGGGAGGATGAAGTTGCCTGACCTTAAAGAATGTGCCAAGCCAACCTTTATATGTCATTTCCAGGTTCAAACATGGAATGATAAAGGTCCACTGCACATGATGTCACGTTCAACAAGGAACGATGAAGGCTTTGAATCCTTGACAGCACACGGACATGCCTCTTGCGGTATAACGCCCACGTCCAGCTACAGGATCAAGCCGCCCACAATGTTAAAGTTATTGATCCTTGCCGCGGAAGATGGGTTGTGCCCAATCAACACTCCAACGAAAATGCCTGAAGTTGTTGTGAAGTGCAAGAAGGTGCATAACCCAACGTGGAAGCTAATGTGAAGTACATGACCCGTAAAAGGAGTTGTGCCCAATCAACACTCCAAAAGAAGATGAAGTTCAAAAAAAGAATCCAGTATAGTATGAGAAAACTAAGAAAAAGTTTTAAAGAAGCTTCAAGAAAGAAAAATGAAGAACCAAGTACAAAAAAAATGTGAAGACAACGTGAAGGAAAGTTGTAGGAAACTAAATAGCATTAGTGTAATGGCCAAGTTATTTGATAGAAAATGACTTCTCTCCTTTTGTTATAATATGTAAGAGAAACTCTTGTATAATAATCAAGTGAAAAGTAATTGAAAGAAAAGAAAACTTTAGTTGCCTCTTTTAGTGTTTTGTTTCTTTATTCTTCCTTTTCTAATACTACTATTCTCTCAATCTTCATCTTAGCATAATGTTTTGCTAATGCTCTAGCAAGGCGATGGCCCTACAAATATGGTGTGTAAACCTTATTTATTATAGTCAACTCTCTAGCTTTATATTATTGTTATATCCATTTCAATATTCTCATTTTTTGTCTTTTGCTTATAATTAGTTTCCTTTTATACCTATATAACTTACCAACATCCAAATTATTGCTTTTCATGACTACATTTTCACGTGTCCGCTTACTCAATCAAATTGAACCATAAAACCCAATAAACTTTGATTTTCTTCTCACAATACCTCAGATGCTAAAGGCAAAATGGACTAAGGAGCATGAACCGTGATGATGACACTTGAATCAATAATGGAGCCTTTTACCCTTGAAGAAAGTTGTTGCAATTCTATGACTCTTCATCTGCTGGAAGGACTGCTTTGTCTTGCTTTCTATCATCTACCAGAGGATTCTTTATCTATATGGATCATGAAAGAGGATTTGGACACTGTTCGACGTTCATAGGCATGAAGAATTTTGGACGGTGGTAGGTTTCAGGAATTGGGCCAAGTTCCATTTTGCGATATTGGGAGGGGGGGTTCTCCTTTTATATGAACCAAATACCCAACAAGTAATGCGCTTGAGATTTCGTCGAGATTCAACCAAAGATGACTATTTTCACGTTATGGATGAAGATGATCTATGGGAAAAATACGTGGAGACCATGTTTTTTTTTTTTAGTGAAAGGTCAAATTATATATCACCCCTAAAAAAATTTACAAAATTGTTCGATTACAAAATATCATCATCTAAGTTCAAATATTACACTTGGCAAATTCCAAAGCTTTTGTAAAAATTTATTACAATTTGTAAGCTTGACTCCTCTGGTAGATGAAATCTTCTTTCTTACATCCTTCTTGATTTTAGCAATAATGGTTGAGTTATCTAGACTTATATCGCTGAATCTTCTTCTATTCCTTTCTCTCCAAATGTGATATAATACAGCCTTGAAAGATATACTAAGCAAAGTTGCTGCAAAGCTCTTCCTTTTAACAGTCTTGATCATCCAACATATTTCAACTCTTTAGTATTGAATTCTTCAAGTTAATCCATTCATGCCTAACAAAGCCTTCCAGATGTAGTTTGTAAACCTGCACTTAAAAAATAAATGTTATTATGATTCTTCTTCTTGTTGGCAAATGTTGCATTGTAGATCCACTAAACTATTTCATTTAGCCACCTAATTTGCTGCGAATAGTTTGTCTTTCAAAGTGATCCAGCAGTAAAATTATGCTTTAATACTCCTTCTTTCTAGACAAATCTTGCCCATTCAGTATCTTCTCTGTTCTCTCTTAATGCTACATAAATTTTGGCAATATTGTATTCTGAGTCCATCACCTATTGTGTAAGTTCACTTCTAACTTGTAAAATATTTCTAAAGCTCCAAACTAGTGATCCTTTCATCTTAACTTCTAATACATTCCTTTCCTTCAAATTTCTGTTATCATCAATTTAACCCATAAAGAGTTTGTGTTGGGGTGCATAAGAGACCATAAGAGTTTTCCAATTGCCGCCTTATTCCAATTATTAATGTCTATCAAACCCAGTTTTCCAGAAATTTTAGGCAAACAAAACTTCTTTCCATGCCATGTGGAGACCATGTTTTTGCTTAACGTGAAAAATGGGATCTCAAAATAGAAGAAAATTTTGAAGAAAATGCTAGATACATTGTGTAAGTTTTTCTTAACTGTTTTAGCATTTCACAAGTGTTAGGTCTATAAAAAAAATTTGTTTGTTATAATTGACAAAATAATACAGTAGTTTCTCAATACTTCATGCAAAAATAAATTTAAATATTACTTAAATCTTGTTGTCCTAGTAAAGATGGTTTCATGTACTATCATACATCTCACAAGAGATCATATTATCAGTACCTGTAAAATTCAAACCTCATAAACCAAAAGGCATATATATATATACATGCACTTCATTGATTAATGTCCTACTTTGGCTTCAAAACTTTTATTGCAAAAGCTCCTTACTCTTTTTTCTCTAGGGAAAAAAGAAAAAAGAAAAAGAAATGGAGAACTAATAAGGTAGAAGGTAACACACTAATTATAATTTCTAGATTTTCTTATTTGATAAACTTGTTGGATCATAATATTTCTTTTAACTTCTTCCATGTTCACCATGGAATTATTCATTAGATTGTCAATCATACTAATTTACTCATTTAAATTCATTATACTATCTTTCAATGTTTGAAAATCATAATCTTGACAAACATATGATCTTGTTTCATAAAGAAAATTGGAACAATCATGATATTTCCTAATTGTTAAAGTTTGTTTTCCATGCAGATATGTAGCATTGATGTGGATTTTAAACTTTGCTTGTTTGGTTTTGGGTAAAGGATAAATTGCAATTGTAGATTTGTGAGCTAGAGGTTTTCTCTATGTTATTATTTGATCTCACTTTTTAGTTACTTTAATTAAAGAATTTCCTTCTTTAGTTGTTTGTATAGTAAGAATTCTTTTGGTTTGAACTGACATTTTTGTCACTCAAAATAGTTTGTGCATACCATGGTATATAAGTCCATCATTTATACCATCATATATTTTTGTCACTCAAGATAAAAGTCTTTGTTAATTATGAAAACCAAGGCATTAGAGATAAGTCCACCTAATCCTTATCAATGTGGAAATAGAGTTGTTATTGTTAAGCTTTAGAAACCCATGATACATGCATTCAAGGTAGGGTTTCCATTTTTCTATAGGTCTTTCACACATTCTCTCATTCCACAAGGAATCATTAGAATTTTTCCTAAGACATGAAATCACTTAGATCATTTATGTCTTGTTTTCAAGATAAATAAGAGTGGAAAAACAAAGTCGACACATGTCACTGCCAACTAGAAATAAAGCACATCAAGTATAAAAGTCTTAATTAATTATGAAAGCCAAGGCATTAGAGATAAGTCCACCCCATCCCTATCATTGTGGAAATATAGTTGTTATTGTTGAGGTTTAGGGACCCGTGATGCATGCATTCAAAATATGGGTTTCCATTTTTCTATAGGTCTTTCACACATTCTCTCATTCCACAAGGAATCATTAGAATTTTTCCTAAGACATGAAATCACTTAGATCATTTATGTCTTGTTTCAAGATAAATAAGAGTGGAAAAACAAAGTCGACACATGTCACTGCCAACTAGAAATAAAGCACATCAAGTATAAAAGTCTTAATTAATTATGAAAGCGAAGGCATTAGAGATAAGTCCACTCCATCCCTATCATTGTGGAAATATAGTTGTTATTGTTGAGGTTTAGGGACCCGTGATACACGCATTCAAAATATGGGTTTCCATTTTTCTACAGGTCTTTCACACATTCCCCCATTCCACAAGGAATCATTAAAGTCTTTCCTAAGACATGAAATCACTCGTCATTTATGTCCTGATTTCAAGATAAGAGCGAGCGAAAAACCAAAGTCGATGCATGTCACTAGCAAATTGGAAAGATATAAGAAATGAAAAGACCTATTACATTAGTGAAAATCCTAGCCTCCTTCCTTTTTCCACGCTGTTTGTCGCGGCTGTCCAGAGTCCGAGGTCTTCAATATCGTCTATTTGAAAGTTTATCGGAAAGAAACACAGTTCACTGTTTAGCGTGAACTTGGAAGGATCTTCGCATCTGTCCACAGCACGTAAGTTCCCACAACATTCATAAAAAGCTTTAAAAGAATCAACTTTATGAAAAGGAGTTCAACAAGAGGAAATTTCCATGGGGCCGGCAGTGAATGGAACTTGCGTTCATATTGTTTCTTTGCGCAATGGTCTTCGTAGTGGGATTCTCGACACGGGCAGGCTTCTGCGACTAGGGGTAAACGTAGCCAAAATAAATAAAAGTAGTATAAAAGTCTTAGTTAATCATGAAAGCCAAGGCATTAGAGATAAGCCCACTCAATCCCTATCAATGTGGAAATAGAGGTGTTATTGTTGAGTTTTAAAATCCCGTGACACACGCATTCAACGTATGGAGTTTCCATTTTTCTACAGGTCTTTCACACATTCTCCTATTCCACAAGAAATTATTAGAATCTTTTCCCAAACACGAAATCACTCTTATCATTTACGGCTTGATTTCAAGATAAATAAGAATGGAAAACCAAAGTCGATGCATGCCACTGCCAAATTGGAAATAAAGCGCGTCAAGTATAAAAGTTTTTGTCATTAACGAAAGCCAAGGCATTAGAGATAATTCCACTCCATCTCGATCAATGTGGAAATATAGTTGTTATTTTGAACTTTAGGAACCCATGATGCACGCATTCAAATTATAGGTTTCCATTTTTTTACAGGTCTTTCACGCATTCTCCTATTCTACAAGAAATCATTAGAATCTTTCCTCTATAATGAAATCGCTTGTATCATTTATGTCCTAATTTCAAGTTAAACAAAAGCGGAAAACCAAAGTCGATGCATGTCACTGCCAAATTGGAAATAAAAGTCTTAGTTAATCATGAAAGCGAAGGCATTAGAGATAAGTCCACTCAATCCTTATTACTGTGGAAATAGAGTTGTAATTGTATGTTCCCATAAATACACGCATTCAAAGTATGGGTTTCCATTTTTCTACAGATTTTTCACATATTGTCTTATTCCACAAGGAATCAGTAGAATCTTTTCTCAAACGTGAAATCACTTGTATCATTTTTGTCCTGATCTCAAGACAAATAAGAGCAGAAAACCAAAGTCGATGCATGTCACTGGCAAATTGGAAATAAATAACATCAATTATAAAAGTCTTAGTTAATCATGAAAGCAAAGGCATTAGAGATAAGCCCACTCAATCCTTATCAATGTGGAAATAGAGTTGTTATTGTTGAGTTTTAGAATCCCGTGATACACGCATTCAATGTATGGGGTTTCCATTTTTCTACAGGCCTTTCGCACATTCTCCTATTCCACAAGAAATTATTAGAATCTTTTCTCAAACATGAAATCACTCGCATCATTTGTGGCATGATTTTAAGATAAATAAGAATGGAAAACCAAAGTCTATGCATACCACTGTCAAATTGGAAATAAAACAACGGATCCAAATCAATTTAGAAATTAATACATGGATGCATTGAAAAGTATTATCTCTTGCGTAATTCATGTGATGGAAACACTTTTCCAAGTCAACAAAAGTCACGCAGAAAATGTTAGGAGCCCAATATTTACGTTGCCATAAATCTGGACTCATTAAAGGTGAATTTATTTATATTGAGATACGAATTTTTCTGGCTATACATGGGGCACTCAAGTTGAAAGGTGCCTTTGAACAAGCTGGTTTCGTTTTTATATTGAACAAGCATCTTAAGAGAGGGAAACTGCATATCTTATTATAATGGTTCGGGTTATTCATGGCATGAGTTTCACCCTTGACGTTGAATTTGACGAACTTAATCATCTCTATGGCATTAATCTCCGTACAAAAATTTTGATCTTTCTAAATTGAGGACACCTCACTTAAGATGCTTTTAAGGAAGGATTTAAGCCTTTAACTAACGACTTTGATCATATGGTGGCTACTTTTAAGAAAAAAAATACCTCTCCAAATTTGGTAGCCAAACGTTTTAGAGTTCTTGAATACCTCACCATCATAAGTTGGAACGCGCTTTCTAGAAGTCACATAGATTGCATTTCACGAAGCCCTTTAGCTCCAAAAAATTTACAAAGTAAAGCACAAAAGCATGACCAAAGTGAAGAAGGCTCAATTAGAGGAAGTAAACGAAGAAGATTATGAGTTAGAAATACAAGCAGAAGAGGCACAAGGGGAAAATGTTTTCGCTAAAGCAATGCAATAAAATTACAGCTAGTTTGTATATTAAAAAAAAAACGATTTTACCAATTGGATATGGTTTATATTTTGCTGATTTTAGTTGTCGTGAAGAGAAGTGTATGGTTACAATTTTTCCATGCGTACAATCTGAATTTGTTCTAAATATGTTTATAAAATTGCTTATACTGCTGAGAAAAAGAGGAGAAATCTGATTTTCCATCTCCCACCTGCAATTTTTCTTTTTTGCTTTGCTTTCTCAAGACAGCTGTAGTTACTTTTTCTTGTTTCATAAGAGCTGATTTTTCTTGTTCCATTAGTGTGTTATATTTGTTGGAATATCAAGCCAACAAAAGCCGTCTGTTCGCTTATTCTTCTACTTGCCGATTCATCCCTGTTGTATAGCATTTGAATTCATATAGAACTGATCGTACCTTATTTTTAGAGTAGCTTTTGTAGAAAATGTGCAAACTAGGAACACAATATATAACTTTGGTTTCCAGTCTGTGTTCTTTCAAATTGGCAACTCCATTTTCCATCCTGCATCGCTGCATTCTTGGACTACCAATTTCATAATATTGAAAAGGAATACAGTTTACAACACTAAACTAGAAAATGCAGATAACTATGAAGTCTTAGTCCTCGTAGATAAGAAGAGAAAATTCGATAAACCGACGGAAATCTCGAATTTTATCCTTACCAAACAAGAACACCAAGAACACGGGTAGAGAGAAAAAGTGGATTTTGTATTCGATTCTATAACCTGTACAATACATCGGAAAGAACCCTACACAAGAACGGATATTGGGTTGTTGATTTAAGAGACGAACTTGTTAATTGTTGGAACAAATATGGGTTTTGGAAAGAATTCTTCAGAGGCTCGAAACCATTCCACAATCGTGAGATTGGTTTCAAATTGTTGCTATTTTTGTTTTGAACGATCGAACACCAAAGGAAATCTCGAATTTTATCCTTACCAACCAAGAACACCAAGAACATGGCTGCAGAGAAAAACTGGATTTTGTATTCGATGATGTAAACTGTACAATGCATCGGAAACTTATAGACAAGATAACCCTATACAAGAACGGATATTGGATTTGTGATTTGTGATACGAATTTGTTAATTGTTGGAACAAATATGGGTGTTGGAAAGAAGTCTTCAGAGGCTCGAAACCATTCCATGATCATGCGATTTTGGTTTCAAATTGTTGCTGTTTTTGTTCTGAACGATCGCAGAAGGATTCCTGCCTTGAGTAGGCTTTCTTTTGTGTCCAATTGATTCCTCCGGTGATGCAAATCCGACGAGGTGCATTCCTGGTCAATCGCCGTCGAGGAAGGACGAAGGAGGCACTGGAGGTTTGCGATGCTTAGGGCTGACGTGGCTGTTGTCGGTGATTGTGTCATCTGCGTGGATTAGTAAAGCTGGCGTGGTTGACACTGTTGACTTTTCTGACGTGGTAGCGTGGATTTGAGGGGATATTTTTGATTGGTTTCGTATTCATCAACCACAAAGTCAAGGCATGTCACTGTCACATTGAAAATAAAGCCGCCGATCCATGGCGTAGAAATTAATCTATGGATGCATCCATTAATGATATCTCTCCCATCATGTGAATGTGGAAAGCTTTTTCTAAGCCAACAAACATAATGCAGAAAGTTGGGTGAGATGTCATGTCCAGCTTTCATAGGCGGCTTTCATCTTTCTTAGTTGGCTTTCATCTTGAAGTACGCCTGCAAGCAAGCTGATTTTGACACAGAAACTAAGTTGGTGTCAAAATATTTCTCGATGGAGTGGCCGCCTGTGAAAGCCTTGCTATGGGCTTTAGTACTATTTCTTCAGATTCAAGAGCATAGAGGGTGCTTCGAGGAAGAGAGGATTGGTCTGCTGAAACTGAAGGAATTTCTGAAATCCAGTATGCATGCAGACTACATCCTTCCATCGTGGAGTGACGACGCAAAAAGTAACTGCTGTGCTTGGGAGCGGGTCACGTGCAACTCCATCTCCGGTCATGCAATTGAGCTGTCCCTCAGCCAAGTAAAGCAAGATCCTCTTTACTATGATGATCGGCACTATAGAATTTGGCTGCTAAACGTCTCCCTGTTTAGTCCTTTCAAGGAGCTAATAAGTCTTGATTTATTTGGCAACGCAATTGGTGGTTGCCTGCCAAATGAAGGTATGTTGTGAGCCCATACTTTCCTTTCAAATACCAGCCCTTTTTAAATAAAATAAAACATAAAAAATAAAAAATTGAAGAAGTAAAACGACAGGGATCATCTTATATGCCTTTTAATGCTTCAGTACTTCTCTTTGTCCAAAAGAAAGAAAAATGAAAAAATTGCCTTTAGACCTTTGTTCCCTTGGATGATCAAATTAACGACTTAAAAAGGGGTTCGTATTAATTTGTGACCCATATTATTCTACCCTTAGGAAGAAAAGCTACAAAGAAACTGTAATTTGGTTGTCATTAGCTATTCTAAACCTGAATTGGACTCCACTTAGTTGCAGATTTTAATTTTTTATCTAAGATTTCCTTTTATAGCATCATGATAGATACATTTACTAAGATATTGATTGGCAAGTGGATTTATCCACAATACAATACAAAGTCCAATTGAGATTAATACTACCTAACTTATTTTGAGCTTTTAGACTACCTTACCTCTTTAAGAATAGTAATAATAAAATAAAAATATTTTAAATATTTATGTTTAATTTTTCTAGTGAATAGTTTACAATGTGGAAGCCTGTCCCCGTGATTTTGAATGTACAAGACATACAAACATGCATTGTGTGGCGTATGAAAAATTTGTCTTGTTACATACATAGCCAAAAGTTGATAGTCATTGAATACAATAAACACAATCTAGTAAGAACTACTATATATTATGCAGGTAAAGATTTCCAATTCAATCAATGGCCTTTAAATTTATTTTTTGCAGGTTTTGAAAAGCTATCAAGCTTAAGGAATTTGAGAATTTTAAACCTTGGATTTAACTACTTGGATGGTAATAATAGTTTACAATCTTTAGTTGAAGTAATTTCGCTTGAAACTTTGAATCTCACTAACAATCAATTGGATGGACAGTTTCCTACTCAAGGTGATTTCTTTTATCTCATATCTCATGAAGAAATTTTAATTTCATAATTTATTGAACTTAGTTCTTAGTTAATTTGAATTTCTTTTTTTATTGGGCGTATGATTTAATCTATTGAGAAATTTGGAAAAATTCAACATAATTTATAGTCCCTTTTAGAATGTAAGTTGAAAAAGACAAATATAAAAGGTTCTCTTTCTATTTGGACTTAAGTCACAATAAACCCAAGATAATGAAAGATAAAGGAAGACAAACTTGGGTTTAAAATTGTTAACAGATTAATGATACTTTGCAATTGCCTTCACACTTCAAAAGGGCTACACGTTCACTAGTTTAGGCGACTCTAGCAAGTATATAGAACTCTCCCTCTCTCCAAATTCTTTTACTACTAATTCTTAAATAGTTTTTTTATTGCTATATTATAAAAGTATATCATAGTTCTTTGTTTGAAAGAAAACAACATTAACTTATCTTCAATTGAAAATTATTATAGATCAATCACGCTATGAAACTAAAGCGAGGCCTTTTGAACTATTTCTCCTACTTGGAAACTATTCTTAAACTTTTGATTTATAATTTTGGCATCGTTGTATTTTCTTAATGTATATAAACTTCTTCCGCTCTATTTATGATTAGCATTTCAAATAATTTTTTAAAACCACCGAATTCATTGTTACGTTCATTTTATTACCATCTCAAAGTGGACTTTTATCCTCGAGCTAATAAATGTTAATGGTTATGTTATGAATTCTTACTAGTTAAAAATACTTTTACCTTTCAACTTCACTTAATTCTTACATTTACAATAAAATGTTCCTCAAAAGTTTGAATTATTCATATTTGTCTAATTAACTATCAAATATTTTTTTCAATAAACAAGCACTTGCAATAATTGTCTTTGCATTTTCTAACAAATTTATTATAGGTTCCAAAAGCTTGTCAAGATTGAAAAATTTGGAGACACTTGACTTGGGTGACAACAACTTCCGCAAAAGCATTGTAGAATCATTAAGTTCAGCCAAATCCATTAAAAATCTAAATCTTGCTGCAAATAATATTACAAGATCCTTTCCAGCTCAAGGTAAGGTGTTTTTTTTTTAATTAAATCTTCATGCAATTCCAATGAAATTTAAATTTTGTCATTCTATTTTATTTTTTTGCAGAACTTTCAAATTTGGAAAATTTGGAGCAATTAGATTTAAGTTGGAATCTACTTAATGGATCCTTAACAATCAAAGGTAATGTGATCTCAAGTAAGAGAAATTTTTTTTTTTAATTTGCAATAGCTTCATGACCATTTTATAGATGTTGTTCTCATTTCTTTGTAACCACTGGTTTGCTTGTTGGTACGCAATAAGTCACAATTAGTTGCAATCACAACGTTATATAGATCTCTCTCTCTCCCTAACTTAAGATTTTGAGCAACCATACCTTGATTATTGTTTTCAAACCAACAATAATATATGTTAATCACTTTATGGAACTAAAAAATAATATTTCAAAATGTTTAATTACTTATGCATAAAAGGTTCAAAGATTTTCTTGAAAAGAAGCTAGTTATAAACTCCATTTCTAGATTTGAAGTAGCTAAAGGTATTTTTTTTTTCTCTGTATCTATAACTGCCATTTCTATTCTCTTATTAGGAGTACTTGATTTATGATAATATTCATATATTCAACTTTCGTAAGTAGTCCTATATTCTTTAAGCTAATGAGTTTGGTGGCAATAGTATAGATAATTCTTACTCACTAAATGGATTATGCAATTTGGTTTGTTCTTGAATGTTCATGATTATGCTATGAAGTTATGCATTAATTCAACTATGCATTTCCTATGCTTTAGCTATAAGATTATTTATTTATTTTTTATTTAGAGACTATTAATGTTGTATTTCTATCTTTTTCAATTTTTCAATAAATCTGTTACAGATTCTACAAGCTTGTCAAGATTAAAGAAGTTGGAGACATTAAATCTTGGGCATAATTTTTTCAATAGGAGCATCATAGAATCACTAGGAGCAATCCAATTCCTCAGGAATTTGAATCTACAATCCAATATGATGGAAGGATCCTTTCCTTCCCAAGGCAAGCTTAACTTTGACTTATTCTATATTATCTTGTGGTTTTAATCACTTTCTATTTTCTATTTCTTATTTATTTCATATTTCGGTTGCAGACTTATCAAAATTTAAAAAGTTGGAGACATTGGATTTAAGTGGCAATAGCTACTCCACAATCCAAGGTAACCAAAGAAAGACAAAGAAAGAAGTCCAAAAATGTGCAACTATTTCATGACCACCATACAATTTTTTTCTTATTTACTTGTTTGTAAGACATATGTCACAATTAGTTACATGCAAATTAAGCTTTTTTTTTTTTTCTTTTCTCAAATTTCTTAAGGTTTAAAGAGTTTTAAAAACATATATATTGATTTCTCTCTTTCTCTTCATGTTCTTTTCAAAATTATACCATGTTCTTCTTTAGTTCAAATTGGATGCTGAATTAGCTTGTATTAGAAAATCTTATATGTTATTAATCCTTAAGGAATTAAAAAAATATATTTTAGTAATTTGGACGTTAAGTCAATGGTTTTGCTTTAAAAAGGAACTATTCTTAAACTTTTGATTTTGAATTATATTTATTTGGTGTATTACTTTCAAATAATTTTTCTCCTTTATAATTCAATTTAAGCTCCATAATCCTTAAATTTAATTAATGAGCAACGTTTATAATAAAACTCAAAATGAAATAATCCAAATTGTTGGGAGTGGTTATATAAAATTGGCATCTTTTTTCAAAATTATTCGGCCATAAAAATATTTTATTAATTATGTTGATTATCTTATTAAAAAGCACAAATGCTTTAATAAATCCTTCATTACAATAACATATGATTTTGTTTCATGCTACAGACCGTATTTGCATGACTTCAAAACTTAGTATTGATGCTAACCATGATATTTGCACCAAATGAATGTGTTTCATTACTCTAGGTCTGAAAACTTTACTATAATTGCTATCTCAAAGATGTGCTTCTTTGTTGTGATGTAGGATTAGCTAATCTAAGTAGCTTGAAGGCACTCATCTTGCAATCTAATGGTCTATACGGACCCTTGCCAATCACAGGTATAAAATTCCATCATCGAATTTGAATCCAAAATAAATTACAATTGAAACAATATTCCAATTTCATATCATTTAGCTTTTTTTTTTTCAAAATTTTTTTATCATTATTTTGCTTTGCTCTTCCTAGGTTTGGCCAATCTCAGCAAGTTGGAGATTTTAGATTTAAGTGGAAATTCTTTCACTGGAAGTATTTCTCCATTTATCGGGGCATTGTCCTCTTTAAAGTCTATATCATTGGCCTTCAATAGACTCACTGGCACTTTACCAGCTCAAGGTAAGAATCATCAACAAAATTAGGTGTTTACAAATTTAAAGTATTATCTAAAATTAGGACAAATTTAAAGTCTTACCTGAAATTAGGAATTTTAGAAATTGTTGATTTAATTGATTGCCTTGGGAAGCATGATGTTTTACCAAATAACTCTTCTATTAATGCTAAAACAAAAAGTGATTTATGTTATTGATCTTTTGAAGAGGAATATAATTAGAACTAGTAACACTAATATATTTCTCTTAACAGAGTTGTGTGCTTTGACAAAGCTTGAAGAGATAAATATATATGGGAATCTCTTTAAAGGGAGTCTTCCATCATGCTTAAACAACATGACATCTCTTCGATTCCTAGATATATCAGGAAACCAATTCTCCGGAAACATATCTTCAGTTGGCATAGCTAGCCCAAAATCTCTTGAGTATATTGATGTTAGTGGCAATCATTTTAAGGGCCTATTTTCGTTAAGCTTATTTGCTAATCACTCTAAGCTTCAAGTGATCAGGTTTCTTGGTGAAATGAACAATCTTGAAATAGAAACTGAAAATCCTATAGGTTGGGAGCCCTTATTTCAATTAAAGGCACTTTTGCTACCCGAGTGTAATCTAAACAAGCTTACAGGCAAGGTTCCAACATTTCTTTTTGGCCAACACATGTTGAAAATAGTTGATTTATCTCACAATCAGTTGAAAGGAATCCTCCCTATTTGGTTGCTTGAAAAGAATGTAGAACTACAAGTTCTAAGACTTCGAAATAACTCTTTTGCGGGCAAGTTTCATTTGCCACCGCATCTTTACTTGAAAATTTCATGGATGGATTTCTCTGACAATCAGTTATGTGGGCAACTTCAAAAAGATTTATTAAAACTAACTCCAAAGTTAGATCAGTTAAATCTTTCCCGAAATCATTTTGAAGGTTATCTCCCATCCCCAAGTGAAGAAGAGTGCTTTTTGGGCATATTGGATTTGTCTTTCAATAATTTCTCAGGAGAGTTGCCAAAGGAATTGGTTACACAACGTTGCTCCTTTAACATTTTGAAGTTGAATAACAATCAATTCATAGGTACTATACCGGCATCTTTGCCATGGGAAAAGCTATATCATTTGGATATTAGCAAGAACATGATGACAGGAGTGATTCCCACATGGATAGGAAATACAATATATTTTTCATTTCTTGCCATGAGTGGTAATTTATTTCATGGTCAGATTCCTTGTGAGTTAGGTTTAGTCGAATCAATAGATCTTTCTCATAACTTAATTTCAGGATCAATACCTTCCTGCTTAAATCTACAAAGAGTTAAAAATCTACAATTGCAAGGAAATAGACTTACAGGATCACTACCAAAATCTATTTTCAATTCATTGACCCTCTCAACCTTAGACCTTCGAAATAATAACTTTTCTGGAAAAATCCCTAATGAAATAGGAGACCTTTCAAACTTAAGGATCCTTTTGTTGAAGGGTAACAATTTTAGTGGTATAATTCCAAGTCAAATATGTTGGTTAACAAAGATAGACATAATGGATCTCTCGAAGAACTCACTTTCAGGGACTATACCCCGTTGCTTTAACAATATGTCCTTTGGGAAGATAACTGATGATAATCTTAACTATCATCAATATACTGGTGTGGCTGAGGATCGAACATCTACCTCATACCAAGGGCATATTGGATGGGATCCTCCAAGGGATTTGATATTGATAGATTTTGGTGAAATAGTTGATGTTGGGTTTGTGTCAAAATATAGGTTGAATTCCTATAGTGGCAATATCATTAATCTTGTTTCTGGATTGGATTTGTCATGTAACAAGTTAACAGGTAGAATTCCTTTGGAAATAACAGATTTATCTAAAATTGTTGCATTTAACTTGTCTTACAATTAACTCATAGGTTCCATCCTAGATAAATTCTCAAATTTGATCAATTTAGAGAGTTTAGACCTGTCTCATAACAATTTGTGTGGAAAAATTCCTCCAACATTGATAGAGATGCACTTTCTAGAAGTGTTTGTGGTGGCTTACAATAACTTATCAGGTCGACTTCCAGATATGAAAGCACAATTTAGTACTTTTGACAAAAGTAGTTATGAGGGAAATCCATTTCTTTGTGGAGCACCACTAGAAAATAGTTGTACCTTGGTAAATGAGTCATATCCATCACAAACAAAATTTTCAAAGGCAAATGAAGAGAAATGGTACAAAGTAGATGTTCAAATCTTTTATCCAAGTTTTATTATAGCTTATGTCATTTTCTTTTTAAGTGTAATTATCCTTCTTTATATTAACCCTCATTGGCAGCACCGATGCCTCAACTTGATTAAGGATGTCATGTATTAGTTATCTTATGCAATTTTTACAACTTAAATAGATATTAGATCATTTGTACCACTAGACATTTGTCCTTGTAGACATCTTCAATGGAACTGATTATAGCTAGCTTTGAATATATTTGATCAATAATGATTTTAATCCTATGATACAATGTGATTGTTTACATTTTCTTCTATATAATACTTCCTTTCATTCGATGATGAAGATTGTTTTTGTATGTTGAACTATATGTCCTGGTATGAAAGAACTTAGTTTCTCTAAACACAATAAAGACTTTATAGAAATTATAACTCTACAAAAACTGTAATCCATCTAATCTTAATATTAGAAAAAGTGACTAGGATATCTTGTTGTCCACATACAAGAAGTTTTGAAATCATAGTAACTGTTCGGTGAATTTTAAATGCAAGTGAACATGTCGAACAAGTAATATAATGATAAGAAAAGTATCGTCTCATGAAGATTAGTGAATACTAAACTAATTAAGTACTAATGTTGAATTAATCCTAAAATTTATCTAGAAAATCAAAATATTATTGATGATGAATTAAAATTTAAAATTTCTAAAAAGAAAACTCAATGTTAATTAAAATCGGATCCAAGTAAGAACAATCAAGATGAGAAACATGTTAGAGCTTCTGATTTCACCATAACTACTAAATATGAATTTTCATAGTTTATGCCTGCAAGAATGATATTACCTATGTGATGGTAGAATTTCCTAATTTATTTACTATCCTATGTCTAGGTATAGCAAACCTATTTAGTTCATTAATTTATTATATTTCTATACATGAATTGAAACAAACCAAATGCATTAGGATCTGTGAAAATTCCTGGTTTACAATAAATCTTTCGATCATCTTATAACGAAAAGCCACACAAATAACATGGTATATGTCTATCCATATTTAATTCATGGTTATATATTATAAGAAGAAATTGCATATTATTACCTATCAGTCTCAAACATGCACATCAAATCATTCAAGTGGTGGCCAATCACTTAAAAGCATTAAGCATAATAATATATAACTCACATAAATAAAATATCTTGCAAAACATAAACACTTATAAAATTCACATCATCATAGTTAGGCTACATCTTCACTCTAACAAAAGAAATTTAGAACATATTAAAATAACAAACCAAAGTAATAGTAGAAATTAAGCAAACCATCTTAAATAAAAAGAACAGGAAAGTTGTCTCCACACTGTCTTCTCTTTAAGAATTCTTTACAGAATTCCTACAATTCAAGAATGATAAGAAGTAGAGGGAAGCTTTTGCGCCTCTATTTCTCTTTTTCTTCCTTGGTTTTCTCTTTCTTCTCTAGCTTTTTTTTTTCCTTGGTTCTGACGGCAACACACGGCTTCTTCTTTTTCTCTTTTCTCTCTCTTGTGCAGCCCTTCTCACAATTCACGTTCCTCTCTTTTTATCTCCTCTCAGGCCGTGTGCCCTTGTTCTACCCAATTCATAATTCACTTTTTGGTCTTTTCTTTTATTTCCTTCCTTGTCCTTTTTTTGTCCTTTTCCTTTCTTCTTTTGGCTTTTTACACGTTGCCTTTTTGTAACTTTTCTTCCTTTCCTTTTATTCTTCATGTGCCATGTTGTAGCTTTTTTTTATTTGTTTCTTATGCTCTTTTGGGTTTGTTGCATAAATAACACAAATTTACATAAATATATAAAAACTTAAATATTATCTTGTAAAACTTGTATTATTTATATCCTAAAATAGTTAAAATAACTCTATAAAAATAGAGTTATCAAGACCCCCAAACTTGACATTTTGCTAGTCCTTAAGCAAAAGTAAAAGATAATATATTTTGGACAAAACCCTTTCTTGAAATTCACTCAAAATTGTTCAACTTAATAATTCAAAGAAAAAATATAGCTTTCATTCAAACACAACAATTGTTTCACAAGATAAGATAGACTCTTAACTATGTTGACCATGTGCATTTGTGTAAGTGTGAATCCTTATCTTTTCAACTATATGCACTCTAAATAGATCCACATTAATATGCAATCTCTCAAAATCTTTAACCAAACCTTATAGGTTTGCTTTTCATTCCTCTCTCCACTAATGTAGGCCAATCATCTAACCAAGAATCAATAAGACTTTTATAAGCTTGTAATATAAGGCTAGGCTAGGGGTAAGATGAAAGTCATTTAGACTAAATTCACCCATGAACACATTGCTTTCTAGGATCTAATTTGAGCTTTTGTCACTTTCTTTCTTTTTTTCTTTTTTCTTTTTGGCAAATGATCTTTCTATCACCACTTCTCTCATTCCTTTCTTCCCAAAAATACTTGATTTTACTTGGATTTTTGACACTCACAAAAGTCACAGTTATGCTTGCAATAATAAAGCAAGTAGTAGGACTAGAAATGTAACCATTATAATCTTATCTTGCTGATGATATCCAACTACTATGCAAAAGCCGATTTCTGAACCTTGAGTGGCTTGAATTTGACAATAAGTGATAAGAGAATTCCATTCTTGGACAGATGTTGCATCTTTTTTTTTTTTTTTTTTTGCATTCACAAAAGCAACATATTATGCTACATAATCATTGCAATCAACATCCTTCCCATATAACATCCTTCCCATATAACATCCTTCCCCTTACTTCTCTTCACTCAAATAGACTTATATCCTAAAAATCAACATGTTCAAGGGTGTGGGACAAAAAGATAATTTATCAAAGGCTCAAGGGTATATGTATATGTGGGTGTCAAAAAAAAAATGGATATGAATCAAGGCTCAGCGAGGTGACTAGTGATAAATAAATAGGGTTGACTTCAAAGGCTCAAACGATCCAAAGAATGGCTTAAATCATTTTCTCAATTAGATGCAGCTTAGGATTTCTCCTCAAGAGGAAATCAAGCAAATTCTAAGATCCATGGGAGATCTAAGATAATTGCATACTTCACATGAATGTTCTCTAGAGCACGAATGAAGGACTTTTACTATTCAATAAATGAATCAACATAATTAGAATCACACTTAACTCACATCACAATTGCAGGTTTGAACAGAATCTACATCCTCCTAAGAATCGCTAAGAATTCAAAATAAATGATTCAATCATGACATAAGAAAAAAAAATTCAATTAGATTTAGCAAGAAAAGATTTATTTTCCCACCCCCAAACTTGAATGAAGCATTGTCCTCAATGCAAAAAGAAATAATGCAAAAATAAAGGAAAATAAAGGTAAAATAGGAATGAGAAAACTCCCCTGATTGTAGGTGATAGCCATAGAGAGCTCTGAGGAGATGGTGGTGACAAAACTTTCAGCAAAAGAACCAACAAAATGCTTAGGTTGCCTCCCAAGAAGCGCTTGCTTTATAGTTTTCAGCCAAACTATCTTCAATGTTGCTACTTAAGGAGGAAGAAGATCAATGGTAGTCTTCTGCATATTGACTCCCTCAAAGTAGGGCTTCAAACACTGACCATTCACCTTAAACGTGCCTTGGGTGTCATTTGCAACTTCTATTGCTCCATATGGGAATACCTTAGTGACTATGAAAGGGCCAGACCATCGAGACCGCAATTTACCTGGAAACAATTTAAGACGAGACTTATAAAGTAATACTTTTTGGCTAACCACAAACTCTCTTCTTAATTTGTGTTTGTCATGCCATCTTTTTATCTGCTCCTTATATATTTTGGCATTTTCATTGGCCTCATCTTGCAATTCCTGCAATTCATTTAGCTGAAACAATTGAGTTCCACTTGTAGACTGCATATCAAAGTTCAAAAATTTCAAAGCCCAATATGCTTTATGCTCTAATTCTACTGGTAGATGACAAGCCTTCCCAAACACTAGCCTAAAAGGAGACATTCCAATTGGTGTTTTAAATGTTGTTCTATAGGCCCAAAGTGCATCATCAAGTTTCATTGACCAATATTTCCTTGAGACATTCATGTTTTTTCCAAAATTCTCTTAAATTCCCTATTTGATATCTCAACTTGACCACTAGTTTGAGGGTGATAAGGGGTAGCAATCTTATGGGTAACCCTATACTTACCCAAAAGTGCTTTAAATTTTCTGTTGCAAAAATGGGTCCCTTTATCACTTATGATTGCCCTAGGAGTGCCAAAGCAGGTAAAAATACTTTTCTTTAAGAATTTAACCACAACCTTAGCATTATTTATTGGCAATGCTACTGCTTTTACCCACTTAGACACATACTCAACAGCCACCAAAATATACATATTTCCATACGAAGGTGGAAATGGTCCCATGAAATCAATACCCCAAATATCAAATAACTCACATACAACAACATTGTTTAGAGGCATCTCGTGTTTCCTAAAAATATTTCCAATTCTTTGACATTGATCACATGCAACTACATATGAATATGCATCTCTAAAAAGTGTGGGCCAATAAAATCTATACTGTAAAACCTTAGCTGCAGTTCTTGTGGCACCAAAATAACCACCAGCCTCTCTAGCATGACAATGGTGTAGGATACTAGCCATCTCTTCCTCAGAAACACATCTCCTTATAACTTGATCTACACATACTTTAAACATGAAAGGCTCTTCCCAAAAATAATGTTTGAAGTCAGAAAAGAATTTTTTCCTTTGTTGATATGATATTTTAGGAGGAAGAACATTACTTACTAAATAATTGACAAAATCAGCATACTAGGGATTTTTTATGGATTGGAGCGCAAAAATGTTTTCATCGGGAAATTCTTCCATAATCGGTTGATCTTATTCCTTCAGATTGGGAATTCTAGACAAATGATCTACAACTAGATTTTCGATCCCCTTCTTATCCTTAATCTCCAAATCAAACTCTTATAGCAATAGAATCCACCTGATTAACCTAGGTTTTGATTCTTTCTTTTCAAGTAGATGCTTAAGAGCAGAGTGGTCAGAATAAACAATAACTTTGGAACTAATTAGATAAGAACGAAATTTATCAAAAGCAAATACTATAGCCAAAAGTTCTTTTTCTATTGTTGAATAATTCAATTGTGCACCTAACAAGGTTCGACTGGCATAGTAAATGGTCTAAAAAACTTCATTCTTCTGTTGTCCCAAAACAACTCCTACACAAAATCACTAGCATCACACATTAGCTCAAAAGGTAAGTCCCATTCTAGTGCTGCCATGATTGGTGCTGATATTGACTTTTCCTTTAAAGTGTTAAAAGCCTGCAAGCATTTATCAGAAAAGTTATATTTCACATCTTTAACCAACAAACTTGAAAGGGGTCTAGCAATTTTAGAAAAATCTTTTATGAACCGCCTATAGAATCTTGCATGCCCCAAAAAGCCTCTAACAAGTTTCATTGATGTTGGTGGGGGAAATTTTGCAATGACCTCCACTTTAGCTCGATCAACCTCTAATCCTTTTTTAGGTATCTTATGCCTAAGCACTATTCCTTCCTGCACCATAAAATGACACTTCTCCCAATTCAAAACAAGGTTAGTCTCCTCACACCTTTGTAAGACCCTTACTAAATTATTTAAACAAGTGTCAAATGATGAACTAAATACAGAAAAATCATCCATGAAAATCTCAATAAATTTTTCAACCATATTAGAAAAAATGGCCATCATGCATCTTTGAAAAGTAGCTGGTGCATTACAAAGACCAAAGGGCATTCTTCTAAAAGTAAAGGTACCATAAGGACAAGTGAAAGTGGTTTTCTCTTGATCTTCTGGTGCAATGTGAATTTGATTATACCCTAAATACCCATCAAGAAAGCAATAAAATTCGTGTCCTACAAGTCTTTCTAACATTTTATCAATAAATGGTAAAGGGAAATGATCTTTTTTAGTGACATCATTTAGTTTTCTATAATCTATACACACACGCCATCCAGTAACTGTCCTAGTTGGAATCAATTCATTATTATCATTTCTTTGAACAGTCATACCTCCCTTCTTTGGCACAACTTGCATAGGACTTACCCAGGGACTATCTGAGATGGGATAAATGATCCCTGTATCAAGCAACTTAATTACCTCAGCCTTCACCACTTCTTGCATCTTTGGATTCAATCGCCTCTGAGGTTGAATAGTAGCTTTGTACTGCTCTTCCATCAAAATCTTGTGCATGCAAAGTGAAGGACTAATTCCCTTAATGTCAGCTATTTTCCATCCAATTGCTCCTTTATGCTCTTTCAACACTTGAAGTAATTTCTCTTCCATTGATTCTGTCAAAGAAGCAGATATGATTATTGGCAAAGTAGAAACTTCATCTAAATAAACATATTTCAAATGGGAAGGTAAGGGCTTGAGTTCAAGAGTTGGGGGCTCTTCAATTGATGGCTTAGGTTTTGTCATATGTTGTCCCAACTCCTCAAACTTTGTTGCCTTTTGTTGTGAATATGGTAGATTTGCCTCCATTAGATTGGCATACTCCTGTATTTCTTCGCTTTCAATCTCCTTATTCTTTGGGTGAACCAAGCATGATTCAAGTGGATCCTTGAAAGCTTTTTCCTGAAAGATCTTATTCACAAACTTATCAATTGTCTCAACCCTAAAGCAAGAACTATCATCATAGGGATGTTTCATAGCAGTAAAAACATTAAAAGTGACAGAATCATTTTGAACTCTTAATATTAACTTCCCTTATTGTACATCAATCAAAGCTCTTTCTATTGCTAAAAAAGGTCGACCTAAGATAAGTGACACCTCAAAGTCTTCCTCCATGTTAAGGACTATAAAATCTACAGGAAAAATGAATTTGTCAACTTTTACTAATACATCTTCTATAGTACCTCTTGGATATTTAATTGATCGATCATCCAATTGTAGGGATACTGTGGTTGGCTTCACTTCACCCAATCCTAATTTCTTGAAAATAGAAAAAGGCATTAGATTAATACTAGCTCCTAAATCACATAATGCCTTGTCAAAGTGAGAATCTCCAATAGTACAAGGAATTGTAAAACTCCCTGGATCTTTCAATTTTGGAGGTAGTTTGTTTTGTAAGATTTTGGAGGTAGTTTGTTTTGTAAGATTTTGGAGGTAGTTTGTTTTGTAAGATGGCTGAGCATTCTTCAGTTAGCTTCATAGTTTCATACTCTTCCAGCTTCCTTTTGTTTTTCAATATCTCCTTAAGAAATTTTGCATAACTGGGCATTTAAGCTAATGCATCTGCAAAAAGAATGTTAATATGCAATTTTTTAAATACATCAAGAAATTTAGAAAATTTCTTATCTATTTTATGTTGCTGGAGTCTCTGAGGAAATGGAACTAGAGGCACATAAGGCTTAGGATTATCAGGGAATAATGTCCTCTTGGTTGCCTCCTCAGGTTGCCTGCTAACATCATCTTCCTTATCCTTGACATTTTCCTTCTCAACGTCATCTTTTCTCACTTGTTTGCCATTTCTCAAGGTTATTACCTTTACATCTTCTATAGGATTCTTCTATGTGCTACTCGGCAATGAACCTTGTTGTCTTCCTAAAATCATATTAGCCAACTGATCTATTTGCACCTCTAAATTTTGAATTGAAGCTTCTTGGTTTTGCAATCTAGTTTCGTTGTTCTGTAACATCTTGGCGACTATTTCCTCTAAATTAGGCTTATTTTCTTCTAGTTGCCTGAATCTTGGTGGTGGCCTCATTGCATTAGAATTACTCCATGAAAAATTTGGGTGGTTACGCCATCCCAGATTGTAAGTGTTGGAGTATGGATTATTTTGTGGCCTATTTGAATTTCCAACATAATTAACATCTTCACTACCCTGAGCAAAGGTGTTACCTACTTGGCACTCTATGCTTGCATCTCCTCCACCACAATGATCACATAATATGTTATGAATCCTTATGACTGGAGCACTCAGGTTATCTATTTCCTTGTTGAGTTTTTCAATTTGTGCATATATTGCAGTAAAAGCATCTACTTCTTGAATTCCACTAGCTTTCCTCACTGGTGACCTCTCAGTAGGCCATTGATAACCATTATTTGCCATTTCCTCCAAAAGATCATATGCTTCTTCTGGTGTCTTATTGTTCAAAGCCCCTCCTGCAGCGGCATCAAGCATAAAATGAAGATTTGTACTAGACCCATTATAGAAAGTTTGTACCTATAACCATATGGGTAGTCCATGTTGTGGACATCTTCTTAAAAGCTCCTTGAATCTTTTCCAAGCTTCATATAATGATTCATTGTCCATCTGCATAAAAGTAGTAATATCGTTACGCATTTTGGCAGACTTTGCTAAAGGAAAGAACTTACTAAGAAATTTCTAAGCCAAATCATCCCATGTTGTAATTGATCCTGGAGGAAGAGAAGAAAGCCAACTTTTAGCTTTGTCTCTTAGAGAAAATGGGAATAGCCTTAACCTAACAGCATCATCTGTGACTCCATTGTATTTAATCATGTCACAGATTTCAAGAAAAGCATCAATATGAGCATTTGGATCATCGTTTGGTAGCCCACTAAATTGCACGGAATTTTGAAGCATCTAGATGAGTGCTGGCTTGATTTCAAAGTTGTTTGCTTGAATTGTAGGCCTCTTGATGCTTGATGTGGCATCCTGAACTGTTGGTGCAACATATTCTTTTAAAAGCTTGCGTGGATCATCATTCTCCGCCATTTTTCTAGCTTCACTTCTTTGTTCTCTTAGCTCTTTTCTTTGCTTTCTGACTGTGCGTTCAATTTTTGGGTCAAGATTAACAAGTTGTTCTCTTTGGCTACGGGTCATACACGTCAGCAACACTACTGAAAAGTAGCAACTTAAAAAAAAATGACTTTTTTAATTAATTTTTGTTTTTAAAGGAAAAATAACAATAATAAAGCAAAAGAAAAATAAAATCTAACAAAACAAAAAAATTGATTTTTTTTAACAAAATAAAAACTAGATTAAACTTAGAATTATTCGGTATTAATATTAATTAGCAGTAAAACAACCAATCCCCAACAATGGTGCCAAAAACTTGTTCGGTGAAATTTAGATACAAGTGAATATGTCGAACAAGTAATATAATAATAAGAAAAGTATCGTCCCACGAAGATTGGTGAATACTAAACTAATTAAGTACTAACGATGAATTAATCCTAAAATTTATCTAGCAACTCAAAATATTATTGATGATGAATTAAAATTTAAAACTTTCAAAACGAAAACTCAAGACTAATTAAAATTGAATCCAAGTAAGAAAAATCAAGATGAGAAACATGTTAGAGCTTCCGATTTCACCATAACTAATAGATATGAATTTTCATAGTTTATGCTTGCAAGAATGATATTGCCTATGTGATGGCAGAACTTCCTAATTTATTTACTATCCTATGTCTAGATATAGTAAACCTATTTAGTTCATTAATTCACTATATCTCTAAATGGAAATTGAAACAAACCAAATGCATTTGGATCTGTGAGTATTCCTAATTTACAATAAATCTTTCGATCATCTTATCACCAAAAGCTGTTGGGTTTTATGGCTTAACAAGAAGGGGGAGTTGAATTGTTATTCTACCGAACAATGCTTTTATATGAAATAAAAAATTCAATCAATCAATTTAACAATTTATATGATGATAAGAAATCAAACAAACAGAATTATTTAAGCAAATGAAGAGCAAGAGAATCAACACCCAATTTACCACGATGGTTCGGCACTCTATCTTAGAGTCCTACGTCCACCCTCTTCTCCTTCAATCCAACCGATTGAAGTCACCTTTACTCAACCTGATTAGGAGAACACGTTCTCCCTAATCCAAATAATTCCTTCTCAAAGGAATTCTCAAGTTCAAATACAGATTATGATTAAAAGATCATGTACAGTAGCAAATCCCCAAATAATATGTTAGTTTATGGGATATTGCTAATCAGAGGAGCTATTCAAGCATATATATCAAGATACAAAGCTCATATCATGAAATCCCCAATTTGAATAAATTAGGGTTTCGGATTTTCCTTAAAATTTATGTGCAGTAAATGTTTATAAGTGAAATCAGCACATAAATAATGTTATACAAGCTATGATTGAGTATATAATCGAAGATCAAAACAGATAATCGAATATCACCGAACACTTGTGAGTCACCGAGAGATGAGCAAACTCGAATCAAATAGTAGGTGAGCTTAAGAGACTTTGTTCACAAAGAGAACGTTTCAAATAGATGTGAATCATCAAGAGAAAATCTTCACGCACACATTTCCTTTTGAATAGAAAACAGATCTAGGGCCTTTTTGAATCAAACTTGAACCATAGCCTTCTTCCCGTTAGGAATAGTAGGCTATCTATTAAATCAACCTCATATCAGCCTTCAAAGCCAAAATCCGACCGTTCTGACAGCCCGTCTTCTCCAAAATCCTCCCGTTGAGGTTTCGGCGTTTGAGAGAAGCAGAGATGACATCGGAGACGAGTGAAGCGGCTAAGGCATAATCATCGAGAGATAGAGACCTCTTATGTGCGTCTTTAAGTGAGATGACGTCATGGCAAGGGCGCTTCTCTAATGGTCAAGACAACATCGTGGCGCGAGGAGACTTCAGCGGGGTCAGCCTGACGTGAGCTTGGGCCGCATCACATAGTCTCAGTCCAGCAACAAAGGGTCCAGTCTAGTAATGAAAGATCCAGCAGATAGACACGGTCCAACATCAATAGGGTCCAAAGTTTAATTATGTAAACACGGTCCAAAATTATGATCTTTTACAAAGTTCATATTTTGGTGTATTACATATATTGACTTTGAATTAATATCAAGATAGAGTTAATACCCCTCATGTTCCTACAATTACATTAAACCAAGTATCATATTCCTAAATAAAATATATTCAAATATATTATATTTCTTAAAGAAATATTCAAATAATGAATTTATTCAAATATTCAAATATTCAAATATATGTCACAAGAACTTTAAGAATATGTTTTATGAAGGAATGTAGGAACTCAGTTACTTTATAATATCATTAATTGATATTATAATTTGTACACCTTTTACTTCCTATAATTTTTCTTTTTGCACATATAAAAACACATTTTAAGAATTGATATTTACCAAAAATATTTTTAGTCACAGCAAACCCTATTTTCCAACAATCTCCCCCTTTTTGATGATGACAAAATATTTCAATAGTATGGCACATGTCACCAAATATCAATCATGTTGTTTAAGAGAGCACAACTTATCATTGCAACATATTGATCATCATACAATTAAAGTTGCAAATAGTTACTGCATACGACCGTAAGCAAGTCCTATACATTTGTCTAACAGATTTTGAAATTTATTACTGAACATGTGATTTTTCAAGCAGGGGTAATATGTATCCCACATTCTACACTGATATAGTCAGAAATGAGACTTCACATGTGCACTGTTCTCTCCCCCTTTTTGTCATAAGCAAAAAGAATGATCATGCAAGTAATCAGGATAGGCGACAAATAAGTGAACAGACAGTAAACTAACAGGGATAAGAGTAGGGTACTAACCAGATTTTGTGGGAGTGAAAGTAGAGCCGCTCCCCCTTAAATTGAGCAGTTTAAAAAACAATAAAAGAATAGAGAGATAGCAGTAATAGATAGTTCAAAGATTTTCAGGGACTAACATTCCAAGTTCTCGTCTAAAAGCATAAAATCTATCCTTTGATAAAGGTTTGGTTAAGATATCAGCAATTTGTTTATCCGGGCTCACAAATTCAAGTACAACATCACCTTTCTGAACATGATCCTGAATGAAGTGATGTCTAATTTCTATGTGCTTTGTTTTAGAGTGCTAGATAGGATTCTTAGTGAGATTTATTGCACTGATGTTGTCACATTTTATGTGATAAGATGCCATAATCCTCTAATTGCTGTTTCATCCATAAAATTTGAGCACAACTACTAGCAACAGCAATATATTAGGCTTCAGTGGAAGAGAAAGCTACACAGTTTTGTTTCTTAGAGTGCCAAGAAATAAGCATATTTCCGAGATAGTGACATCCACCACTTGTACTCTTCCTATCTAGTTTGCATCCAGCATAATCAGAATCACTAAAGGCATGCAAATCTAGAGTGGTGTCTTTAGGATACCAGATTCCTAGGGAAACCGTGTCTCTAAGGTATCTAAATATTCTTTTAACAGCAACTAGGTGCTTTTCTTTGGGATTGGATTGATACCTAGCACATACACACACACTAAACATGATATCCGATCTAGATGCAGTCAAGTATAGCAAAGAACCAATCATGCCACGATATGATTTAGTGTCTACACTAATTCCATCTTCATCATTAGATAATGATAAGGAAGTGCTCATTGGTGTGTTCATTGGTTTGGAATCATGCATCTTGTATTTCTTAAGCAATTCATTTGTGTATTTTGTTTGACTTATAAAAGTCCCTTTGTTTGTTTGTTTGATTTGCAATCTAAGAAAGTATGTTAATTCACCCATCATACTCATTTCAAATTCACTTTGTATGCATGCAACAAATTCTTCACATAGTTTAGAGTTTGTAGAACCAAACACAATATCATCAATATATATTTGAACAATTAAAATTTCTTTTTCTTTGTTCTTTATAAATAATGTGTTGTTCACTTTTCCTTTTCTGAAATCATGATTAATCAAGAATGAACTTAGTTTATCATACCAAGCCCGTGGAGCTTGTTTTAAACCATATAAAGCTTTTGACAATTTAAAGACATGATTTGAATAAATTGGATCTTCAAATCCAGGTGGTTGTTCAACATATACCTCTTCTTTTATAATGCCATTCAAAAATTTACATAAATATATAAAAACTTAAATATTATCTTGTAAAACTTGTATTATTTATATCCTAAAATAGTCAAAATAAATCTATAAAAATAGAGTTATCATGTAGTTTTCTCTAGGTGAGAGGTTGGACTCCTGTTCAGTACATAAACAGCCGTGTCAACTGCTTCTCCCCAAAAATCTTTTGGGATAGACTTTTCCTCAAGCATACTTCTGGCCATGTCTAATATTGTTTTGTTCTTACGCTCCGCAACGCCGTTTTGCTCCGGAGAGTAGCTTGCTGTGAGTTAATGCTTTATTCCATTTTCAAAACAAAAGCTGTTGAATTTGTCTGATAAGTATTCCCCACCTCTGTCAGAGTGAATGATCTTCAAGGCCTTACTACTTTCTTTTTCTGCTTCTCTTTTGAATCATATGAAAGCTTGTAGAGCTTCTTATTTTTCTTTCAAGAAAGATACCCAACAAAAACGTGAGGCATCATCAATAAACAAAATAAAATACTTATTCCCTTCCTTGCTGGCAATTCTCATAAGTCCACAAATATCCATGTGAACCAACTCCAGCAATTTAGATCTTCCTTCTTTGCTCTTGGATGGAAAAAACTGTCTAGTACTCTTTCCAAGTTGGCATCCACTGCAAACATTCTCTGTTGCTTTTACTGGAGGAAGGCCGTTCACCATATTTTGAGCATGCAACTTTTCTAAGGATCTGAAGTTGAGATGCCCAAACCGCCGGTGCCATAGTTTACTTTTGTCCTCAGCTACACTTAGCACCATCTGAGCTGCATATTGAAACTTGATAGGAAAATTCCTTGCATTCTGCATGTCAATGTTAGCCAACTCTTTTTCTCTCTCATAAAAAATCCGACAATGGTTACCTTTGAACAAAAAGGTATGTTCGTTTTCCATCATTTGTCCCACACTTAAAAGGTTTGACCCAAGTGTAGGAACAAACAATACATCATGGATAACCCGAGGACCATGAAGAGTATCTACAACCACCCGACCTTTTCCTAGGATGTCAATAAATCGATTATCTCCAAGTCTAACTCGGGAAACAAAGGTTTTATCAAGGCTAGAAAAGAGACTTTCATGGGGAGTCATGTGATTTGTACATACCAAAAAGTCGGATTTATGCAAGTAACAGATAAGCTAGCAAAAAACAAAGTATGCTCAAGTTGCTCTTCCTTCTCAGCAACATTTACTTGATGATTGTTCTTAGATCTATAATTTTTCTCCAAGTGTCCAAATTTTTGACAGTTAAGGCATTGAGGCTTACCCTTATGCCAACAATATTTTTCTAAGTGGTTGGTTTTCTTGCAAATTTTGCACGGAAGGTACCTAGTTCTCCCTTCTACTGACTCATCCCGTTCAGCTTCAATGTCATCTGATGAATTTTTAAAAGAAACCTTGGCCCTAAAGGCAGTTTCTAGTGGAGCTTTGTCTTTTCTCCGACTAATTCTTTTTTCATAAGCTTCCAAACTTCCCATGGGTTCTGATACATGCATTTTAGTGAAATCTTTTGTTTCCTCAATGGTAGTTACAGTAGAGTCAAATTTTTCTATGAGACTAATGAGCAACTTTTCTACAACCCTTGAATCCGGCAATGGTTCTCCCAAAGAATGAATTTGACTCACTACATCATTCACTCTATTATAATACCCTATAACCAGCTCGTCATCTTCCATTTTCAACAGTTCTAGATCTCTCTTAAGTGATTGCAATCGCATTGCACGTACCTTTGGAGTCCCAAGGAACTCGTTTTTCAGCATGGTCCACACTTCTTGTGGTGTATCGACATGAGTCATCTAGCTGAATATATCGTCTGAAATGGACAGCTGCACCACAAGAAGTGTCCTGACCTCTTTGTCCACATTCTTTCTATGCCACTCAGGCTCAGCAGGAGTCAACTTCTCCATGTCCTCAACCTTTGGAATACCGTTCTCCACGATCTCCCACATCCCTTGACACTTTAGATATGTTATCATTCGAGTAGACCATGTTTTGTAATTGGTACCACTAAAGACGGGCAGCGGAAGCTGTGTGTTAGGGATAAATGGGGCTGATTGTTGGTTATTGGAAGTCGAAGCTCTAGACGATGATCCCGCCATGACAGCTTAGACACAGATGGTTGAGGAAGGTGTAGAGAAATGTGTGGGATGTGATTATCAAGAACCTATAAAGGCTCTGATACCAATGATAACATAAAGTGGTTCTATGGCAGTATGGAGAGAAGAACAAATTGACTAACCCGAGTGGTCCTCAAACTTTCTAATAGAAACAAACAACGGGTTTACACAGCTGTAAGGATGGAGCGTACAAAGCCTACAAAAGTCCTTACTAACTACTTGGCTTACAATAGCAAAAGACCCAATACAAAAGAAGAGGAGCAACCTCCTATTTATAATAAAAATTCAGCCCATGCACTGTTTGTTCCCATGCTTTCTGACACACCAACGATATGGCCTCATGTAGCTGAACTACTTATCTTTTTGTAGGCCGTAGGCTTGCTTTCCATTTATGAGGCACGCTCCTTGCTGTGATTGTCATTCAAACTTTCATAGGTCCTACTTGGTTGAGTGACGACAACCACATCATTTCTAACAGTGTGCTTCATGGGTTGGCTTTATCAAACTCTCCAAGCGCTTCTTGCTCTTAATATCATTTGCGTGACCCAGCATCAAGAAGAAGCAGAACCACTGCCTTACCCAGTTGAAATCAAGCTGATTGAAGTCGAAATCAAGGATGATCATTTCTATTGTGATGCAGTTGTAATGGAAATCAGTTGACCATGCCGTTATAGTATGATATAGTAGTACTATGATAGAAGCTTGCAAAGTTATGAGTGTATTTGTTCTTGACTGAAGTCAGTGCAGTTTTGGGTTTCTTTACTGCAATAGTTCTGCCTGTGAAAGTTAATTTCTATGTAATTCTGTCAGGAACCACTTAGTCCCACTATGTTTTATTTTCATGATCTATAATAGTAGATGGTTATGTTAATAGTCGATAGTTATGTTTTATGTTTCATGATCTTTGTCAGGAAAGATATCCGCTCAATGTATCAGACTGAGTAATATGACTGAATCATTGCCGCTAACTCAGCCTAAACACAGATTAATTTGTAGGACAGACGCATGTATACCCAGAGACGGATCAATCATAAGGTCCGATAATGGATTTCAGAGACGACGACCTGATGTGTACGGGAGAGACGACGACGATGAATAATGTCCAACGTGATAGGCTCTGCTTGTCGTCTCCGTCGTCGTCCCCATCTTCTTCACGCCAGTGGGAGCACGAGCGGTGAGGATAATCTTGATAATATGATGGGGGGGTTTATTTGTTAAGACCAATCTTAGGTTTAGAGGATAATATGAACGGTAGTTTTAAATTTTAACCAAAACGAAAAGCATGACTACAGGGTGCTTGAAAACTATGCTGCTTCGAGGAAAGAAGGTTTTGTGCAGGAAGATCACTTTTTGTGTTGTGCATGCTTTGATCCTTTGAGGCGGAGTAGATAGTTGAAGACTTTTGCTTTATCGGTTGACGATGACTTCTAACTTGGATATTTATCTAAGTCGAGAAAAATGGACGCTGCCATAAAGAGCTCCTCCTCTGTTTCCAGAGCAAGTCTAGTCTGTCTGGATTTGGTTGGAAGTGCAGAGGATGCGCTGCATCGTATATCGAGATTTAGAAATCCACCCCTTATCACTTTCGATCTTAGATTTAACGTCGCAAGACAAGACTTGTGCTCTAAGGTATTTCTTTCAATATCGGATCGAGTTCTTATGGATCTATGGAAGCGCTTTATGATTGATTTGTGACACTCCAAGCATTATTATTGTTCAACACGGAATTGAGCTGAAAACCATCAAAAACAGCTTTGTATAGAAATGAACATATACAGGTACGTAGAGAATAAGAAGAAGAAGAAGAAGGCGCAGAGCTACAAGGCGCTGCCAGAAGAATAAGAAGAAAACTAGCTAGGGTGACTATAAAAAATGGGCCTCATGGACTGGTTATGAATCTACAAGAATACATCATTTAACAATTATCATCTCGTTTATCCAAGGCCAAGTGTTTTGGGATGTTTCTCTACTCAATCGCTAACAAGAGAAAATTCTTAAGGAGCTAATTTAAACAAAGAGTGAGAGTAAAAGGGAAACTAGCGCAGGAACTTAGATCAATTAACTAAAGGTTGTATTTGCTTTTGAAGCACTTGTCCATGTAGAACCCACCTCAAGCGACGCAGTTTCTTTTTGTAGTAAAATTCGTAACTAGTTTGGCATTTAGACGCGTTCCCAGCAATAATTTGGCCCGGCAGGGTGACTTATACGCATCTATGCAGATTAGGCTGTTAAGATCTCAACGTCTTAAATTACTTACAGCTTTTTTGAGTTTCTGCGATTGATTGACTTTTTTTGTTGTCTTTATTGGGTGAAACCAGTAATCGTACTGGAAAAATAAGTAACTTTTTATTATTTCAATATTTTCTTTAAAGTTCTAAATTTCTAGTCCACAATATATATATATATATAATAAAAAAAACACCAGAGAGAGAAGTCAAGGCTCGAGCTTTTGGTCGCCGTCGTTGTTGTCACTGCCTATGCTTCTCTTGCTGTTAGCAACTCACCGACCACAAGAGAGAGCAGACAACGTCGGAGACCCAAGTGAAGGAGATACAAACACGCTAGTTTTTCTTTGCTTTTGGTCGAGGTGGTTGGTTGAAGCTAAACAGCATAACACAGCTTCCTTTATCTTACCTTTGCTAACTGATTTTGTTCAGAGGCTAGAAGAATGTGGTACGCCGTAAGGATACTCCGTACAGCAGGACAACCAAAGACTGCCCCGCTTGTGGCGCAGTGGTATCGCCCGCAGTTCATTTAATAACGTTTGACGTGACCCAACCTCCCAGACATGAAAGCAGCACAAACCGACCAAATGATGCTGTCTACTGATCATTGACTGCTGAGCCTGACAGATTCCTGGTCTTTAATGCACCGCGTGGACCAATCAACCAAGTCCTGTCCCATCTCAACCATTTTTTCTCTCTCAAATGCGTATATAATAGGAATATCCATCCAGAAGCACAGGGGCCTGCATGCATATTTGGCCTCTCCCAAGCACGTACCTCTTAGGAATGTCCGCACAGGAACACGCGCCCATATGTGATGCATATTGGTTTTGTGGGAGTCAATTGAATATTTCTTCTCCCCTTGCCGAGAATATATACATATATTTGTGAATGAATATTTGCCATTATTCTTTTTTTTTTTAAATATATGGAAAAGAAAAAGTAACAAAGTTCATTTAAGGTATATACACGTTAAAGAAAAACCACTTGCACACTAAGATAGCTACAAGTCCTAAAAAGCACACAATCACATAAAGAGAAGTACCAAGAGCATCCCACATTTCTACAAATAGAGACCTCTCTTCAAGCGTGGGACCTCACTGACCAAGTGGGTATTGCAATTAATGAGACATTTAATGTTTACGCGTAATCTTTGTCTAACAAGATTTGCTTTCATGTACTTGGTGAAGGCTGCTATAAAACTATGTACTTAACCAAAATAATGTAATGAAGAGAAACCCTTTGTAGGATAGTTGAAGCAATGTTTTGTTCCATGTAGTGTTGTAGTAGGGCCCTCTGCCTTGTGATTATGGTTTCTTAAACTAGTTTTGCTATTCTTATTTTAGTTTAATGTAAATTTTGTTTGTTGGTGTTTATGTCTATGTTAATGTATTTACTATCTTCAACTGGATATAGTTTCTTCCTTTTATAAATTTTCTTCACACATTGTCAAGAGAAGTGAAAATAGGATCAAAATCTTGTTTGTTAATGAATAAGATCAAACCTTATAACAAATAGGAGAAGTAAAATACCATGATAAAGAAAAGTATACAGTTCAAACCTCTATATAAAGAGGTTTTTCAACTATACAGTAGCGGGAAAAAAAAAAAGCAAAAAAAGAGGGAGAAGCCCATGCTGCTGCAGTCTGTAGCGTGTGCAAAAAGCCTTGGCAGAGGGAGAAGACTTCCATTGTGTGTTGGAGCAGAGTCATGTTGCAGGGAGTAGGTTTCCTCGAACTCAATGAAGACCCTATTGCGGCCCTCTCTGTAAATTACATGCCGCTTTATTCTCAGTTTTCCATATGAAAGCAGCCAATTTCATCTTGATTGAGGGCGTGAAAGGATGCCGTGTGTCATCGGTCTGAGGTGCCTGGTTGCACCACTGCTCAGCCATACCCATACTGGCCTAAAGTCCCAGGACAAGTCTTGGGCTCAACATGCTTACCAGGTAACTGAAAACTTTGTTCAGTCTTGGGCTTAATATTTGTTTCTCCTTCCTGTCAGATTGGTATTTCTTGAAGCCTGCGAAGCCGGAAAATGAAAACGCTGGAAGAAAACTTGAACATGATCAACGCGGAAAATTCCCGTGGCGTAGGTTCTATTCACAATTTCTTTAGAATGTTTCTCAGCCACTTTACGCTAAAAATACACCATATGAATAAGAAAATGGGTTGGGCATATAAGTTATAATGGCCCACAACACCACCTTTCACAATACTCTCTCTTAAGTTAGAGATTTGTACAAATTAACTACTTTAAGCCTAGACAATAGATGATGATATTGTGGGTTATACAGAGGTTTTGTAAACAGATTTGCAGGTTGCTATCACATGTTGACATAATACATTTTGATGATGTCTCTTTAGATCTTATCTCGTGTAAAATGGTATTCTATCTTGATATGTTGTATTTTCTAATAAAAAATAGGATTTGCCACAATATGTGTAGCTATCACAGTATTACACTGAAGTGAAATTGGGCGAGGAATAACTACTCTAAGATCTCCAAATAACCTAAGCAACTAAATGATCTTGCAAAACTCTATATTCTAATTCAGTTGAGGATTGTGACATAATCGGTTATTTCTTTGTTTACCGAGATAGCAAGATCATCACGCAATCGGGGCAATCAAACAAGAGAAGTTATAACAATCAATAGCTTTCAACGCAAGAAAAATAAGCTTATTTTCTGATGCATTTGCATTTTAATCTAAAACCAATAACGCCAAAATAGCTAACATGCTTGCTTGAAAAGAGCACGGTTTTTTGTCTTCTTTTTTTTTTAATTATCGTCAATATTGATGAGCACACTAGCATTCCAAACTTAGAGGTAAATAGTCGAATCTAATCATGTGACGTGGGAGAACACGTTGTTTCGTATTTGATTACATGAGTGACTTGTTGGTGTTCTCAGCATTATATATTCCTGAGAATGTTTAATGTCCCACTTGCATTATATACATAATCTTATTGCTTAAGACACAATTATATTGTTGAGAGCCTTATAATCGAGGAGGAAGGGAGAGCCAAAAATAGTTGGACGGCATGGCAGTCGTTATAAAGCGACCGATAATGGAGAATTTCCAAAGTCATTATTTTGCTTTCTGTCATTCTCATTTCCTCTATTTCTTAATACTAAAGTAAAAATGTTCATTCTAGAGCTCATAGAAAATAAGAGGCACAATAGAAGAAATGTCAGTGATAAACAAATTGAAGATGTTAAGAGTCTATCACAACACATCAGAAAGGAGGGCTCATAGCTATGATATTATGTTAAAACAAAAAGACTTATCTTAAACTTATAGGTAGTAAAAGATATACCCTTGCCATTAATAAGGCCAAGTTTACATGTCTCCATTTCCAATGAAATAAGCATCCTCAATACCTAAATTTTCTGTCGGACTCCTTTTGTCAGTACCGGCTCTTCTCTTGCTCTTTGCAACCGGCCATTTTTTGTTGTTGGCCAAAGAGAGAGAGTAGACGACTGGAATAGTAAAAAAAAAATCAATAAATTTCATAGAAAGAAAGAGAAAAAAAAATCTCCCTTCTTATGAAACCTGAAATAAAATAATCAGTAAATTCTAATTATCGTCAAGCCTTTTACAATTTATGAACATTCTTTTAAGTATGCTTTCTTACTGTGAAAGTTGGATTAAAGTGAGAGGTGTTTATCTCTTTTATTAACTTTTTGCATAGTAACTCTTTCATTTGAATATCAACTCATCCGTATCATGTTTAATCAAAGAGTATTAAAAATCCCGTACGCATATCATTTAAAATTGCTATTTTTTCTCGATTTTGTTCCTTGCTGTGAGGCTTTGCTTGGTTGTTTCACCTTTTGATCTGTCTACTCGCGACACACATTTTGAATGGGCCATGTGTTGGACAGCATATACAAGTCGAAGCCTACACCCTAAACTTTTACCATGCACTCCTCTGTGATTCCTAAGACAGACAAAGACAAGATATGGAAGGTAGTGATGATCAAACATCCATTCTATTTGCAAAAACCGTTATCAATTGTTCAAGTTTTTTTTATTTTATTTTAAAGTTACCTGTTTAGTAATTCTTTTATTAGTTATGCTGCGTTGTTGTACCTATACACCATAATTTTCGTGAAAAATACTAATAGAAATAGTAATTTAAGATTAAAGAGTAATTTGATTAATTTTAAATGTTAAGAAATGATCTGATAAGTAATAGATTTAGAAAGCTTCTTGTCATAACTTTTTAGAAACTGACTTAGACGTCAATTATTAGCTTACTCTCAGGATTTCCGGTTATGATGGTTTTTATTCATAAATCAATTATAAAAACTCTATCCTTTTAGCTTAAATATCAAGCTTATCTCGCTTTTCACTAAAAAAATTTATTAGTTTGAACATTATAAACAATGATTATAAAATATATGACTTTTTCCCACCGTCAGGGTGTGAAAATCCTCAAAATGGACTCTTACAATAGCTAAATATCCAATTTAAGCTCTTTACCCTATTTATGTAATATTAATGTATTGTCAAAGTGAACAAATTCCACAAGATTTGACTTTTTACTTAAAAGGAAATTTCCTTTTTATGAAGAGTGGTTGTGACGTTGTAAATAAAAAAGCAGGAATAGTATTATCTATAAAAAAAAAGGTTAAAAAACTAAAAATCACATTAAAAAGAACAAATACAACAAGAAGAAAAGATATGGGGAATATGATCCAAAAGGATGAAGGCGGAAAAAGAATTGAGGCCAGTAATGAAAGGGTTAAGGGACTAGAGAAACGTCCCACTCGCACGGAAATTGGGTCCATGGTGAGGGGGAGCTCGAGTGAGGTGAAGAGGAATACCAATATGACAAGGAGGAGAAACAAATATGCAGTCACAGAAGCAGGCTGAACAAAGGTTTCAGTTACCTGGTAAACATGTTGAGCCCAAGACTTGTCCTGGGACGTTAGGACGGTATGCGTAAGGCTGATCAGTAGTGGAATCAAGAACCTCAGATCTGTGACGAACCTCATCCTTCTACACTCAATCAAAATGGAATTCTCTCAGCTCTCAATTAGTTGGAGGAGATATGGGGAGAAAGGGAGGGAGAGGAGGGAGGGGGAGGCTGATAAGTAGAAGATTGCTGCTGATTATCCAATTTCTTGTGTCAACAAGAAGAAAAAAATGGGTGTGTAGAATAGAGAGAGAGAAAGAGAGAGAGGTTTTGGAGCCCATTTATAGAGCGGAGGGGCCGGGTCTGGATTAAGTTCTCTCCATTTGGAGAAATCCGTAGACCAAGGAAAAAGAAATCAACATTTTATTAGTGACGTATTTTCATTGGAATAGATTTTTATATAAAATCCACGGCTCAAAGTGACAAAGTTGGTCCTTAACCCATCGGCTACATGCTTCCTTATTTTATATTTTAATAAAATGTGTCAAAGTACTCCTCTGTTTTCTTTTATTTTTTATTTATAAATATCATATGATAAGATTCGCCCATAATCCACAAGTCAAACTTTTCCGCATTGACCTTAAGAGCCATTGAGGAGAATGTCTAGCAGATTTTTATTCACAATCGTGCAATTTCAAATATACATGTAGCCATCAGAAAAATATTTCCAAAAAAGATGAATCGGCCATTGTTGGTGGAGGTCTCTCCTCTCTCTCTCTCTCTCTCTCTCTCTCTCTCACAAATTTGTTACCTCCAGTCGTCTACTCTCTCTCTTCGGCCAACAACAAAAATGGCCAGTTGAAAAGAGCAAGAGAAGCACCGGCACTGACAAAAGGAGTCCGACAGAAAATTTAAGTACTGAGGATGCTTATTTCATTGGAAATGGAGATATGTAAGCTTGGCTTTATTAATGGCAAAGGTATATCTTTCATTACCTATAAATTTAAGATAAATCTTTTTGTTTTAACATGATATCAAAGCTATGAGCCCTCCTTTCTGATGTCTTGTGATAAACTCTTACCATCTTCAATTTGTTTATAACTGACATTTTTTCTGTTGTGCCTCCTATTGTCTATGAGCTTTAGAATGAACTTTTTTACTTTAATATTAAGAAATAGAGGAAATGAGAATGATAGAAAGCAAAGTAATGACTTTGGAAATTCTCCATTATCGGTCGCTTTATAACGACTACCACGCGGTCCAACTATTATGGCTCTCCCTTCCTCCTCGATTATAAGGCTCTTAACAATATAACTGTGTCTTAACCAATAAGATTATATATATATAATGTTGAGAACACCAACAAGTCACTCATGTAATCAAATACGAAACAACGTGTTCCCCCACGTGACATGATTAGATTCGACTTTTTACTTCTAAGTTTGGAATGCTAGTGTGCTCATCAATATTGACGATAATTTGAAAAAAAAAAAAAAGACAAAAAACCGTGCTCTTTTCGAGCAAGCATGTTAGCTATTTTGGCATTATTGGTTTCATATTAAAATGCAAATGCATCAGAAAATAAGATGATCTTGGTAAAAAAAGAAATAATTGACTATGTCACAATCCTCAACTGAATTAGAATATAGAGTTTTGCAAGATCATTTAGTTGCTTAGGTTATTTGGAGATCTTAGAGTAGTTATTCCTAGCCCAGTTTCACTTCATTTCAATAATGTGGTAGCTACACATATTGTGGCAAATCCTATCTTTTATTGGAAAATAAAACATATCAAGATAGATTACCATTTAATACAAGATAAGATCTAGAGGGACATCATCAAAATGTATTATGTCAACATGTGATAGCTACCTGCAAATCTGTTTACAAAACCTTTGTATAACCCACAATATCATCATCTATTGTCCAGGCTTAAAGTAGTTAATTTGTACAAATCTCTAACTTAAGAGAGAGTATTGTGAAAGGTGGTGTTGTGGGCCATTATACCTTATTTCATGTTCTGGGTCGTGTGCATTTGAACAAGGCCAACCCATTTTCTTATTCATATGGTTTATTTTTAGTGTAAAGTGGCTGAGAAACATTCTTAAGAAATTGTGAATAGAACCTACGCCACGGAAATTTTCCACGTTGATCATGTTCAAGTTTTCTTCCAGCGTTTTCATTTTCCAGCTTCGCAGTATAAGCTTCAAGAAATACCAATCTGATAGGAAGGAGAAACAAATATTAAGCCCAAGACTGAACAAAGTTTTCAGTTACCTGGTAAGCATGTTGAGCCCAAGACTTGTCCTGGGACTTTAGGCCAGTATGGGTAAGGCTGAGCAGTGGTGCAACCAGGCACCTCAGACCGATGACACACGGCATCCTTTCACGCCCTCAATCAAGATGAAATTGGCTGCTTTCATATGGAAAACTGAGCATAAAGCGGCATGTAATTTACAGAGAGGGCCGCAATAGGGTCTTCATTGAGTTCGAGGAAACCTACTCCCTGCAACATGACTCTGCTCCAACACACAATGGAAGTCTTCTCCCTCTGCCAAGTCTTTTTGCACACGCTACAGACTGCAGTAGCATGCGCTTCTCCCTCTTTTTTTGCTTTTTTTCCCGCTACTTTATAGTTGAAAAACCTCTTTATATAGAGGTTTGAATTGTATACTTTTCTTTATCATGGTATTTTACTTCTCCTATTTGTTATAAGGTTTGATCTTATTCATTAACAAACAAGATTTTGATCCTATTTTCACTTTTCTTGACAATGTGTGAAGAAAATTATAAAAGGAAGAAACTATATCTAGTTGAAGATAGTAAACACATTAACATAGACATAAACACCAACAAACAAAATTTACATTAAACTAAAATAAGAATAGCAAAACTAGTTTAAGAAACCATAATCGCAAGGCAGAGAGCTCTACTACAACACTACATGGAACAAAACATTGCTTCAACTATCCTACAAAGGGTTTCTCTTCATTACATTATTTTGGTTAAGTACATGGTTTTATAGCAGCCTTTACCAAGTACATGGAAGCAAATTTTGTTAGACAAAGATTACACGTAAACATTAAATGTCTCATTAATTGCAATACACGCTTGGTCAGTGAGGTCCCACGCTTGAAAAAAGGTCTCTATTTGCACAAACGTGGGATGCTCTTGGCACTTCTCTTTTATGAGATTGTGTGCTTTTATCATGAGTTATCGTGGGCCATCCTCTGTAGTTACAAACAGAAGGGAAAAGGTGAGGGGCTGAGGTTGAGAGAGAAAAGGAGATGGGAAAGGCAGATACACTCCAGAATATGACGTAGGACGGGGTTGAGAAAGACGAAGTGGGAGAACAATGTGATGCATCCTGTTCTAAGGTTCTTTGTATATCGACCGAGTTTACTTTGGTTAGCTTTTTCACAAGGGCCCATTTTGAAGGACCCCTTTTTTTGTATAGAACAGGTTGCATCACATTGTTCTCCCACTTCGTCTTTCTTAACCCCGTCCTACGTCATATTCTGCGATGGTTCGACTTAACGTAGCTACTTTCCGCGATGGTTTGACTTTTGAAACCCTCTCTCCTCTCCCTGACACGTGCCTTCCCTAGTCCCTTAACCCTTTCATTACTGGCCTCAATTCTTTTTCCACCTTCATCCTTTTGTATCATATTCCCCGTACTTCTTGCTGTGTCTCCCTGGTACCCAATGTTGTTTGAAAAACTTACGCGCTTCATGGGTTGGTTCTATCACACTCTCCAAGCCATTCCTGCCCTAATAATCACTTGCGTGACCAAACGTCAAGAAGAAGCAGAGCCACCGCCTCGTCCAGTTGAAATCGAGCTGACTGAAATCGTAATCAACGGGTGAATGATTTCTGTTGTGATGCAAATGTAATGGAACTCAGTTGGCCATGCTGGTGTAGTATAGTGTAGGAGTACTACGAAACAAGCTTACGAAGTTATGAGGGTCCTTTTCTTTATTGTAGCCAAAGTGAAGTTCATGGGTTTTTTAGCTGCAGTACTTTTGCCGCCAGGCACAACTTATTCCTACTGTACTTTATGATTGATAATATTCAACGGTTATGTTTTAATATTTCGTGATTTTTGTCATGAAAGATATTCACTTATCGAATCAAATTGAGTAACACGGCTAACTCATCCCCGCCAACTCAGCCTAAACACACATAGACCGATCTGTAATGGATTTCTCAGACGACGACTCAGCCTAAACACACATAGACCGATAGACCGATAGACCGATCTGTAATGGATTTCTCAGACGACGACGTGATGTGTTCAGGAGAGACGATGACGACGACAAGGATCCAAGCCATGATTTCCAAAATCTTGGTAAACCTTTTCCAAAGTCTTTTCTTTGATGGTTTCACGATCGGTGTTTCTGTTTCTTTTTCCATAAAAATTTGAGGGGATAAATGTATTAATTAAATTTTCTTGGGGAAGTGATTCGTTTTCCTAAGTTTTTGGGGACTTATTTTCACATTTTTAGGGAAGGGTACGGACGGTTATGTGCAATTTTTGTGGATCATGGAAGTTGACAGCCCTTTTCTAATCCCAAAAAGGAAAAAAAAAAAAAACTTTAGAATAGGTTTCCTATTTGAAAATGGCATCGAAAATACATACGCATATAAGAAAAACATCTATGTAGAAGCAGAGAGGGTATCCGTTTGCCTCTTGTTGGAATGAGAGGGTATAGCTGGATCTTGTTCCTCTTCATCTAGTTGCTTTAGATACTCTATTCTGAGGATCGCAGCGATGTCCTCGAGATTTGAACTCCTGTCTTAAAGAAACTCTAGTTCATGCTAAATGAATTCTAGGTTCCTGTAGAGGGAAGCTGGAGTATTTCATCGTACGAGTTTTGTAATAGAATAGAATGAAAGGCTGGAGTCTTTCATTGTAAACACATTTTTTTTATTGTAGCCGTGGAAAATGCATAGTCATGTTGTCAATGTCTTGATTGTTGGTTTATGACATCCTTGATCACAATTTGCTGCTGGACAATCCGTATGGCTGGACTACATCTGGACCAGAAGGAATGAGAAGTGGAATTGAGGTCTTCAGTTTGCATAGTTGTTATTTTATATTTATCTCTTCCGTTTAACATAGCTTATTCTTCCAGCTATCTGTACCAATGAGAATAGCACATTTCTCAGCCATATTAGAATGCTTCAATGTAAAGTACGTGTAATTCTCCAATTCGAGGATATAGATTAGCTATGAGATCGATTAGCATTTTCATATTTTTGGTTGTTTCTCCACTCAAATTCGAACAAGAAAAACTTTAAAGGATCTAGTGTAAACAAATTATCTCAATTTCAAAGTAGAAACATGTTGAAATGCATAAAAAAGAAAAGAAAAGAAATCCCTAAATAAGTCATTTGAACAATGTCCTTTCTTTCTTTTTCTTTTTCTTTGTTGTTTTGGGGTGTGTAGAGGAATAACTAATCCTTCATTAGTGATGTTCTATTGCCCATTTTTGATATGATGGTTCAATATGGTTTCCTCGTTAATCTGTACAAATTTTTGGGGTTCTTCCTTGATCCTTTTATTGGATCAATAACTTTAGTCCATTTCCTACTATAGAAGTTCTATCGGTATTTTTTTTTTTATGTCGGATTAATTTGTATAGAAAAAAATGCTTGTTATTATATTAAAATCACAAACCCTTACTTAAAATTTTGACATTACACACTTATTTATGTCAACTTGCCCTCGTGTCATAATAAAGATTTCTATCATGGTTGGACTCTGGTTCTTACTGAATTTCATTTATACAGTAAAGAATGATATTTGGTTTCGATCAATGAGTACTTGTTGAAACTTTGGCCCTTCCTACTTTGCATGTATTATTAGACCCATGGAATTGGTACTAATAATGAGAAATAAGAATAGGCGTAAAGGTGGAAGAAAACATTATAAAAATTTTGGAGGTTTGTTTAACCTTTAATCAAGTAAATCTACAGTTTAAAGTAAAAGTTTCATAAAGCTTCAAACGTAATGAATTCCGCAGTTTTTTCTTAAATCAATTTAGATCTCATTGGCTTTAATTACTTTCAGAATTTGAAAAAAAAAAAAAAAAGGTTTGTAAAGGCATTTGAAAGAAAGGTCTAAATTCACCTAAAAAATGGTCTTGTGAAGTGGAGAGAAACAACTATATTTAATGGCATATAAAATCGACTTTTATGATCTTTACTAGGAACTAGCAACTGGGGTTTTACTCAAATATTCAAAATTAGTACTCATTCATCCGTTCCAAACAAGAAATACGTATCCCTAGTAACCATCAATAATTTCCTTTTATTTTTACTTTCTTTATCAAGATTTATTTATTTATTAATCTATTTTTCATTGAAGCCTCTGCTGATGGAATGCCATCAGGAAGGTTACTATTAAGAGGCCCATTATAAAAATAATGTTTACTAACTTCATTAGCAATTTGAAATCTATTGGCCACATCTTAAAAGTTACCTTTTTATTTAAAATGCATTAAAAATGTATATTAGGAGAATGTGAAAGATATTTTCTCACTTGTGTATATTTCCACGCCATTTTCGAATAAATTTCAAATTGCTAATGAAATTATTAAAAAAATATATTTCCACCCTACCCACATTAGGGTTTACAATTGCAAGCTTCATTAAATTAGGTCTTAATTAGGCTCTTGATTTGACTATGATATTACTCCTCGTGAGTTTGAAATTCATTTAAAAGATTCAACAGAATGGGAAGAATGACTAGACTTCCCGCACGTGTTAACGAGAGAAACATCTACGTAAAAGCATGGAGGGGAAAAAACTACCTTATTTTATCAATCAGCATAGAATGACATACTTGAATTTAGAATTAATATTATGCAAAAAAAAAGAAAAAAAAGTTCAATATGAATCATAAAAAGTTTAGCGAAATTTTTTATGGCCCCAGTCGCGTGATCCTAACATGGCTTCGTCGGATCGCGCGACAGGGGCCCACCGGTCCCCAATTCTGCTTAAACTTCCTAGGTTCAAACACGCTTTCACGCGTTTAACATAAAGTTAAGGTTGTCATACAACATTGGATCCATCCCCACTGTTCATGCTGGAAGTCCTGTTTCGGTCAATCCATTGGATCGCCCAGCCCCATCCACGTCCCTGCAATCAAAGCGATATTGGCCATGAAAAAAGATATGGAAAAATTCCTTTTCTGTCTCATTGATCAATCAGTTCCTAATTAAAATGGACTGTGTTATGGTCTTGTGCAAGAGAACGGGTAAAAGGGTGATTTACTTGCAAGGAGGAGTCGCTTTCCCACCACTTGTGGGTCGGCTTCTTCTTCCCTATGATTGACTCGTAGCAACTTTCTTTTGAAAAGTGTTTTGGTTGAAATGACTCTTACTTTATTCATTCTGATCCAGGGATATTTATACACAAATGCCAATTGAGATAATACCCCTTTACACGATTCCCACTCTTACAATTTGCCCCTTACTCTACCGGTCAGGGATACAAAAGTAATTCCTGTGGATTCCCTCACAACCACCCATTCAACAAACAAACAATAATATCTCTAGAATATTCTAAAGAATAAGGGAATAACGTTCAGCTTTATTCTTGATGGACGAACCGGGAATAATGACACCCCGAGCTAGCCCAGGCCTAGAAATGTCTAGGCCTGCTCATGCAATCCCTCTTCTGCTCCCATGTTATAGTGTCGTCCCCTCGGAAGGGACCTTGTCCCCAAGGTCCAGCTTTGGAAAGCGGAGACGTATCTCATCAAGCAACTCCCAAGTAGCATCCGCTGGAGATAAACCCGCCCAGTGCACCAGGACTTCGACTTTTTTATGGCGGACACGTTGTTCCAAGATTGCTTGAGGTGCTGGAAATATCTTATTAGAGTCTTCCATGGAAACCGGCAGTGAGGGTTGCACTACATCATGTTGCCCCACGCACTTTTTTAGGAAGGAAACATGAAAGGTTGAGTGAATGCGTGAGGATGGGGGCAAACGTAACTTATAAGCCACTGGTCCCACGCGCTGCAAGATTTCAAAAGGCCCGTAAAAGCGGGGAGCAAGTTTGAGATTCCTCCTCATAGCGACCGAAAGATGCCGGTAAGGTTGAAGTCGTAAATACACAAATTCCCCCACCGTGAATTCCGTTTCCTTTCTGTTCTTGTCAAAGTTCATCTTCATCCGTTGCCGGCTTTCTTGAAGACGCTGAGGAACCCTTAAGATCATCGCGTCCCTTTCACGTAACTCTTTGTCAACTGCTGCAACTCTTGCGGAACCCCAAACATAATTGAGGAGAGAGGGAGGTGGTTTCCCATATACCATTTCATATGGGGTTAGTCCGGTCGAGTTATGTTTGCTGGTATTGTAACAATATTCAGCCCAGGATAACCAGCGAAGCCAATCTTTACATTGATCCCATGCAAAACAGCGGAGGTACATTTCTAGTGATCTGTTAACTATTTTAGTTTGACCATCTGATTGGGGATGGTATGCAGTAGAGAGATTGAACCGAGTTCCTTGAAGTTGAAAAAGCTCCTTCCAAAAATTACTAGTGAACACCTTATCTCAATCACAGACTACCGTTTGAGGCAAACCATACAGCTTAAGGACATTTTCAAAGAATATCTTGGCAATGGATGCTGCGGAATAAGGGTGACTTATGGCCATAAAGTGAGCCATTTTGGAGAGCCGATCAACAACAACGAAAATGGAATTTTTTCCTTTGTTCAACGGAAGTCCCTCCACAAAATCCATGGAGAGATCTGTCCATTTATCTGTCGGAATGGGTAATGGGTGAAGTAATCCCGAAGGATGGGTATTCTCCTATTTATTGGCTTGACATACAGGACAAGCACGAACCCATTCCCTCACTTTTTGCTCCAGCTTATTCCAAAAAAAGACCCGTCGGATTCTGTCACACGTTTTATGCACTCCTTCATGGGATTCAGCATGCATTTCTTGAATGATAGTGGGGATTAATTCCGAGCTATCTTTCAGGTAAATCCGATTTTTAAAGAGTAAAAGTCCATCTCTACATGCCCAACCTTTACCAGCCTCTCCCTTCTGCACCTTCTCCATTAAGTCTCGCAATTCTGAATATTCTTGAATTTCGGTCTTGATAGTATCCACCCAAAGGGGCAAAGGACAAGAAATGGCATGAATAAAGGACTCAAGATCTCTGCGAGAAAGGGAGTCAGCCACAACATTTTCAGATCCGGGTGTATACTCAATGTGAAAGTCGTAACCCAATAATTTGGCTCCCCATTTTTGCTGGAACGGAGTAGATAATTTTTTATCTAACAAGTAATGTAAACTCCGATGGTCAGTCCGAATAATGAAATGTTTGCCCAAGAGATAGCTCCTCCAACGTTGAACAGCCATAACAATGGCTAGAAATTCTTTTTCATAAGTTGATAGTAAAGCATTTTTCCCTTGCAATTGTCGACTGAAAAATGCAATAGGACGTTTACCTTGCAGTAGCACTGCTCCTACGCCCGATCCGGAAGCATCCGTCTTAAGAATGAAGTCTTTGTTGAAGTCCGGTAAAGCTAGAACCGGTGTCTTGGTCATTGTTGTTTTCAAGGCAACAAAGGCATCTTTGGCCTCCGGGGTCCAGGAGAAGTTCCCCTTTTTTAGCAACGAATTAAGGGGAGCAACTAACTTACTGTAATCTTGGACAAATTTACGGTAATACCCTATAAGCCCCAAGAACCCTCGCAATCCTTTAAGATTAAGTGGACGTGGCCATGCCAACATGTCCTCTATTTTTGCGGGGTCCACAGATACGCCATCTCCATTAATAATGTGGCCCAAATATTGTACCTCTTGAACACCGAAAGAGCATTTTTTCTTTTTAACGAACAATTGGTGTTGCTCTAGAATATGAAACACGGTAGTAACATGAGAGATGTGAGCATCCCAAGTGGAACTGTAAATTAAAATGTCGTCAAAAAATACCAAGACAAACCTCCGTAATTGTTCTTGAAATACCGAGTTCATAATAGCTTGAAAAGTTGATGGAGCATTAGAGAGGCCAAATGGCATGACCAAAAATTCATAATGTCCATTATGAGTCTGGAATGTTGTTTTCTCCACATCTTCCAGTTTCATTCGAACTTGATAGTAACCTGATCTCAAGTCTAATTTTGTGAAGTATTGGGCTCCATTAAGCTCGTCTAAAAGTTCCTCCACCGTGGGTATGGGAAATTTATTTTTCACTGTTTGCTGATTTAGGGCACTGTAATCAACACAAAGACGCCAACTGCCATCTTGTTTTTTAAACAAAAGTACAGGAGAAGAGAAGGGACTTACACTTGGCCTGATAATTCCGTCTTTTAACAGCTCCTGAACCATTTGCTCAATTATATTTTTTTGAGCATATGGATAGCAGTAGGGTCGGCTTTTAGCAGTCCACGCTGGATCTTTTAATTGAATCCCATGGTCCAAAGCCTGTTTTGGTGGTAGGCCCAAGGATTCTTGAAATAATCCTTGGTAAGCCTCCAAAAGCCACATTAGACGTTCATCTAGATATAAGGGTACTTTTGGTATCATTTCGTCCTCATCTTGTCCCACTACCCTTATTTGTAGCAAAAGAGCCAATCCCGCTTTGTCCACTTCCTTTCCTATCCGATTTTCTTTAAGAGGAGAGAGTGTAGGTGGTCGCTCACCGTGAAGAAGGACTTTCCTCCCGTTGATGTGGAAGGACCTAGTAAGTTTAGAGAAATCCCATACAACCTCTCCCAAAGAAAGCAACCAAGCCACTCCAAATACTGCCTCTGTTTTAGCCAAATCTAAGACAAACATATCAGTAGAAAAAACAAGATCTGGGAATCGGATCTCCACCTGATTACAGATACCAGAGCTTTTGATGCGCTGGCCATTAGCCACGGCCACTTCAAGGTCACCACCTTGGTGATACATAAGACCCAATTTCTTTACAATGGAGGTACTCACAAAATTGTGAGTGCTGCCAGAATCCACAAGGAAGCAAACTTTGTCTTCGTTTTGGCCGCATTCTCCCATCACCTTCATGGTTAAAGGAACTGGAACACCATAAAGGACATTAATAGAGATCCGAGGTGCCTCTGCTGCCTTTTCAAGTAGTGCTTTCCAATCTTCGTCCTCATGAAGTTCCCCATCCAAGACTTCCAGAAGGAATAATTTTTTACAACGGTGGCCTGGTTCAAACCTGTCATCACAATTGAAGCACAAACCACGGGATCTTCTATCCAACATTTCAACCTGAGACAACCGACGGATATGCATCGGAGTTTTGTTGTTGGAGGTCAAAACTGGATTTGTAGTCAAGTTTGGGTTAGCTCGACCCAGTGGCATAGTATCTGTTCTGGAATGAGGCTGACAATAACGAGCTTCATAAAGTTTAGCCAAGCCCATGGCTGAGGACAAACTCGTGGGCTTGTTGGCTTGAACGTCCAATTTGATGGATTCCTGCAGCCCACTAACGAAACAGCTAATTTGTTGTGCAGGAGTTAGTTTCCCACACTTCACAAGAAGCCGAGAAAATGGAGTTGGTATTCCTCCACCGAATGTTCTTGCTTAAGCTTAACTAATTCACCAAAGTGATCTTGATAAATCGAGGGGCCATACCTTTCTTGAAGCTCTTGAATGAAAAATTCCCAGGTAAGTTCTACCCCCACATGCTCTTCCTTCCATAGTTGATACCAAACTAAAGCATCTCCTTCCAAATACCAATATGCGAACTGTACTTTCTCTGCCCCAGGAGTTTGGTGACAGTCGAAGTACTGGTTGGCTTTACAAATCTAACCTGTAGGGTCCCCCCCTTCAAAACGGGGAAAATCAACCCGAGCTTGGGAACGGTGCACACCGACGGAATTAGAACTGCTGCTCCTACTCCCTCCAGACCTCCCATCCAGATTGTCTTTTCCCACCATGTTATTTTGCAGCCCTTCTACTTTATCATGCAGCCCCATATACAATGTTTGCATATTCTGGAGCTGCTCCAGAAATAAGTTCAACTTCTGATTCATCTCCTCTTGACGATCCTGGCGTTGCTCAGCCATGAAGACTGGCTTTGATAACACTTTGTTATGGTCTTGCGCAAAGGAACGGGTAAAAGGGCGATTTACTTGCAGGGAGGAGTCGCTTTCCCACCACTTGTGGGTCAACTTCTTCTTCCCTATGATTGACTCGTAGCAACTTTCTTTTGAAAAGTGTTTTGGTTGAAATGACTCTTACTTTATTCATTCTGATCCGGGGATATTTATACACAAATGCCAATTGAGATAATACCCCTTTACACGATTCCCACGCTTACAATTTGCCCCTTACTCTACCGGTCAGGGATACAAAAGTAATTCCCGTGGATTCCCTCACAATCACCCATTCAACAAACAAACAATAATATCTCTAGAATATTCTAAGGAATAAGGGACTAACGTTCAGCTTTATTCTTGATGGACGAACCAGGAATAATGACACCCCGAGCTAGCCCAGGCCTAGAAATGTCTAGGCCTGCTCACGCAATCCCTCTTCTGCTCCCACGTTACAGACTGTTCATCTATAAGTTTACATGCCTCTTGATTATCAGTTTTCTAATTTTGATTGAGAGCATAGAATGATGCGGTACGTCATAGCTCTGAGGTACTTGGTTCCACCACTGATCAGCCTTACCCATACCATCCTAGCGTACCAGGACAAGTCTTGGGCTCAATATGTTTACCAGTTAACAGAAACCTTTGTTCAGCCTGGTTCTATGATTGCACATTTGTTTCTCCTCCTTGTCATATTGGTATTCCTCTTCACCTCAATCGAGCTGCCCCTCACCCTCACCCTTGATGTGTTGAAACTTTAAAAGTTCCACATCAAGGGAGGAAGCTAACGAAGAGAGATGGTAGGGTCAGCTCCCTCCCTTCATGTGTTAGAAACTTTTTATGTGTAGGATAAAAGTTCTAAATTAAGGGGAGGGAGCCGACGAACCCCACCTCCCTTCCTTGAAGTGTTAAAACTTTTTATGTGTAGTATAAAAATTCCACATCGAGGGAGGAAGATGACGAAGAGAGATGGTGGGGTCATATTATATTGTTATGAGATCAATTAGCATTTGCAGATTTTTGGTTATTTTTCCACTCAAATTCGAAAAAGAAAGAGTTTAAAGGATCTAGTGTAAACAAATTATCTCAATTTAAATGTAGAAACATGTTGAAATGCATATAAAATAAAAGAAAAAAAATCTTAGAATAAGCCATTTGAACAATGTCCTTTTTTTTCTTTTATGATCTCTAGTAGGACTGGCAACCGGGGGTTTTACTCAAATATTCTTGTCACCCAATTCAAAATTAATACTAATAGATTCTTCCCAAACAAGAAAATACGGACACTTAATAACCATCAACAATTTCTTTTTCTTTTTACTTTATTTATCAAGATTTATTTATTTTTTAATCAATTTGTCATTTTTTTTATATAACTCACACACCCATATATGTACTTGTGTCGAACTAATCTAATGGTTGGCGACCCTTTGCTAGCTTATCGCTGAAGCAGCAGGACTTGTGATCTAATCAATATGTCATTAAAGTCAATAAGGATGACCTTGCGTGCCACACGGCTATGGTTGCGGCAGCCTATGAGAAGGAAGACCTTCGTTTCTGCTTGGTGGTATAAGGAGGTGTTACACCTCCTTCCTAGAAGGAGAAGGAGGTGGTAGAAAGGAGGTAGAAAGAAGTATTAAAAATACTCCTTTTACTTTTCTGGGAAAGTAATAGTTGTCATCCAATTCAAAATTAATATTCATGGATCCTTAGAGAACAAGAAAATATGTTTACGTAGTAACCATCAATATATATATATTTTTTTTACTTTCTTTATCAAGATTTATTTATTTTTTAAATCAATTTTGTCATCAAAGTCTCTATTGATGAAATGTAATAAGGAAGGTTATGATTGACATTTACAAATGTATTGAAAATGCATATTAGGAGAATGTGAAAGATATTTTTGCATGTTTTCTATAGACAAGTTTTCCCTTTTAACTCAATCAGATAACAGGGCGAAAAAGACAAAAAAAAAAAAAAATTCGAAAATCTTGCTTTACAGAGCCTATACCCATCCAAACCTTTACTAGAGAGAGGAAAGTGTAGTTGTTACCCCCACCCTTACTAATGTAAATGCTAACGAGGTGCTGAAGAAATCACACAATATACCCTTGTCTATCAATGAGACGAGTTTCATTTTAGGAAATAGAGTGATCGAATAACATGCACACAAAAAAAAAAAAAATACTAAAATTCATTTGATTTGAAAAAAGTACTTAGAACATTTTTGGAGTATATCAATTATTTTAATACCCAAGATTTTTCAGATTTGTTCAGACTTTTACACTGACGCTCTAAACTAACTCTAATAACTCACCAAACTACAATATTACTCTTTACTCTTAATTTTCACTAATTAACATAACCCACCTAAACCTTCACTACCGAAAAAAGCATGGATGAGTTATAAGTCATCTCCTTTGTGAATTAGCGTTGTAACGGAACAATAGCATGATCATAGAAGCATTCACACATCTTTTTATTTATTTATTTATCTTTTGTATTTATTAATATGTGTTTAGTGATACTTTTTTTTTTTATATAGTATTCACATGACGTTACACTTAACGCAGTTTTTGTTCTAAAAACTTAATAAAAATGTGATTCATTAACAAGGATCTTAATGCAGTTTTTGTTCCAAAAACTTAATAAAAATGTGATTCATTAACAAGGATCTTAATGCAGTTTTTGTTCCAAAAACTTAATAAAAATGTGATTCATTAACAAGGATAATATACTTCTTAATATGGTATCGAGCTAGGATTCTCCTTAACACTCCTATGGGCTTTTATTGGTTTAAGCTCATGCATTACACGTATAATGCGACACCATGATGCTTTGAAAATTTGACCATCAAGGAAACTTGTTAAGATGTAACCAATAAAATCTCACATTGCCAAAAAGTTATTAAAAATGCAAAAATTGCGTTAATTTTCAAAGTAACTGAGAGCAGAGAACCATCGCGGAAAGTAGAGCTCCGGTTAGGGGAGCATTCTGCGATGGTTCCACTTTTAAAACCCTCTCTCCCTGACACGTGCCTTCCCCGCTTTCTCTATAAAAAAAAACACCCCTCCCCCTATAAAAACCTGACGCGTGTTTATGAGCTGGATCTAAAAAAAAAACCCTCCCTCTAAAATAACACCGCTCCCTTTCTCCTCAGATATCCAACTTCGCTTAATTCCTTAATTGACAACCTTTTTCGATCAGTGATACTACCGTCTTCTTCTCCCTCCCTTTCTCCTCCGATCTCCTCCAACTTCACTTAGCTCCTTTCATAAATACGCACAACTAGCACAACTAATTGAGAGCAGAGAATTCCATTTTGATTAAGGGCGTAGAAGTATGAGATTCGTCACAGATTTGAGGTTCTTGGTTGCACCACTGATCAGCCTTACCCATACCGTCCTAACGTCCCAGGACGAGTCTTGGGCTCAACATGTTTACCAGGTAACTGAAACCTTTGTTCAGCATGCTTCTGTGACTGCATATTTGTTTCTCCTCCTTGTCATATTGGTATTCCTCTTCACCCCACTCGAGCTCCCCCTCACCATGGATCCAATTTACGTGCGAGTGGGACGTTTCTCTAGTCCCTTAACCCTTTCATTACTGGCCTCAATTCTTTTTCCGCCTTCATCCTTTTGGATCATATTCCCCATGCTTCTTGCTGTGTCTCCCTGCTACCCAATGCTGTTTGAACAACTTACGCGCTTCATGGGTTGGTTCTATCACACTCTCAAAGCCATTCCTGCTCTTATTATCACCTGCGTGACCCAGCGTCAAGAAGAAGCAGAATCACCGCCTCGTCCAGTTGAAATCGAGCTGACTGAAATCGTAATCAACGTGTGAATCATTTCTGTTGTGATGCAAATGTAATGGAACTCAGCTGCCCATGCTGGTGTAGTATGGTGTAGGTGTTCGGTGAAATTCTACATGCAAGTGTACATGTCGAACAAATAATATAATGATGAGTACAGATATCGTCTCACGAAGACTGGTGTTTACTAAACTAACTAATTACTAACGGTGAATAGTTCCTAAAGTTTATCTAACAAATCGAAATGGTAAAACATGAACTTAATAACTAAATTTAACCTAAACTTGATTAACGAAACATGTTGGAGCGTCCGATTTCACCTAATTACTAAATACAAACGTCGATTATCCATACTAGTAAGATTAATTCTACTCATGTGATAGCAGAATTTCCTAACTTATTCACTATCCTATGTCTAGGTATAGCGAACCTACTTAGCTCATTAATTCACTGTGAGTCTGCATATGAATTAAATAAACTAAGTGCATTAAGATATGTGAATATTCCAGTTTGCACCTAAAGCCACACAAATCATATGGTATATGTCTATCCATATTAATCTATGGTTACATATTACATAAAGCAACTACATGCCATCTCCTGTCGGTCTCAAACATGTAAATCATATCATTTAAGTGGTAGCTAATCACTTAAAAGCATTAAACTCTGTAATATGCAACTTCACATTCATAAAATATCTCACAAAGCCTAAATAATCACATTCATACGTTATAATTAAGTTTCATCGTAGCTCTAACATAATAAACTAAAACAACATATTTACATAAACAAGAACGCTACAGAAAATTAAACAACACATTATGTAAATTAAAAACATTAAGTTGTCACCAAAAATGTCTTCAAATCACAAAATAAGTTGCACAAATCTGCACATAAGGGGGAGGAAATGAAGCTGTCTGTAAAACGGGGCCAAAAATGAGCCGACACGCGCCCTCACGCGCTTTCGCACGTGCTGACACGCTCCGGTGACACGCGCCGCCGTCCGGCCACCACGCGCCGCCGCTGTCCACCGCCGGTCTTCACAGAAAGTGCTGAAAAATACAGATCTACTAGAAACCCACGCAGATATGCAGAGATGACGCCCAAAAATTGCCGGATCTGGAGTTGAACGCAGAAAGCGTTCTGGTTCTTCCTCGCCGGAAACGAACGCTCGGACGGTCAGCTGTCGCGTGACCGTCGCGTTCTCACCGAGTCGTGCGCTCTCGCGCACGGCCTTCGTTTCCGGCGAGACGTTACCTGACTCCGGCTTCCCGACCAGTCCGATCGCCTTTCTTTTCTTCTTCTCTCTCCTCTGGTTTCCTTTCTGCCCGATAATCCTCTTCCCTCTGCCCGACCGTCTTTCTCAATAAAAGCATCTCTCTCTCATTTTTTTCTCTTTCTTGGTCCCACGTGTTTTCCACTCACCTCTCTCTCCGATTCCACTGTTTGTTTGACTTTTCTTTGTAATTCACGTTCACGCTCCCACTTTTCTCCTATGGTCCCGCACAATAGCCTTCTTCTCCATTTTTTTTATCTTTTCCTCACATGGACTCACGTGCCCCTTTCTTGTTAATTTCCTTGTCTTTTTCTTTCATAATTCACCCGATTTGGTTCTTTTTGTCTTTCTCTTTCCTCATGTGTGCATACACTTTGCTTGTTTTCTTTTTACTCTTTTCTCTTTATCTTTTGCTTCATTTTTCTTGTTTTTCACTTATTTTGAGTTTGCTGCATAAAAATTATAAAATATACATAAATATAATAAAATATCAATATAATCTAATAAAAATTATATTAAATATAACTTAAAATAATAACAATAACTCTATATAAAATAGAGTTATCAGTAGGAGTAAGAGTACTACGATACAAGCTTCCGAAGTTATGAGGGTCATTTTCTTTATTGTAACCAAAGTTGTTCGTGGGATTTTTACTGCAATACTTTTGCACAACTTATTCTTACTGTATTTTACGATTGATAATATTCTACGGTTATGTTTTAATATTTCATGATTTTTGTCATGAAAGATATCGAATCAAACTGAATAACACGGCTAACTCATCGCCGCCAACTCACCCTAAACACAGATTGATTTGTAGGATAGACACACGTACACATAGAGACCGATCCATCACAAAGTCTGGTGATGGATTTCTCAGACGACGACGTGATGTGTTCAGGAGAGACGATGACGACGACAACGATCCAAGCCATGATGTCCAAAATCTTGGTAAACCTTTTCCTAAGTCTTTTCTTTGATGGTTTCGCAATCGGTGTTTTTATTTCTTTTTCCATAAAAATTTGAGGGGATAAATGTATTAATTAAATTTTCTTGGGGAAGTGATGCGTTTTCTTAAGTTTGTGGGAGACTTATTTTCACATTTTTAGGGAAGGGCGTGGAGGGTTATGTGCAATTTTTGTGGCTCATGGAAGTTGATAGCCCTTTTTTAACCCCAAAAAGAAAAAAAAATTAGATACTTTAGAATAGGTTTCATATTTGAAAATGGCATCGAAAATACACTCGTATATAAGAAAAACATCTACCCAGAAGCTGAAAGAGGAGAACTCGTGCCGTATTCTGTCCATGATTGTGACGGAGAATAGGGGGTAGTTTTATGTCGCGGCGAGATGTACACGAACTTTTCATGTACCCTTTTTGTCTGCTCTGACTCCTCCTTTTGCTTGATCTTGCTGGTGAGGAGGATAGGACCACGATTGGATCACTCTTTTAGAAAGAGAACATGCGCCGACGTGGGGTCACTGAAAATTATTATAATCCAAAAAAAAACAAAGAACGTAGGAAGATAGGTTTTTCCCGTCCGAGTCGGATAGGGTCATGTAATAACGTTTGACGGGACCAAACCTCCAAAACATAAAACTAAAAAAGCTGTTGTCCTATGAAGTGGCTGTCTGCTAATCATTAACTGCTGGCGGGACAGATCTTTGGGTCTTTTCAACGGAGAATGGGCCACGTGGACCAGTCAAACCATTCCCAACCGCTGATATATGTAACATAGGCGCCTTTACTTATATATAGATTTTTTTTTATATATAATACTTATGCTAGTATGTATATGATATAAAATATTAAAAATAAATATTATCTTATATTGAAAAGATGAAAAAGAACTCATAATTTCATAAGTGATGAAATTCTTTAAAATTTTGAAACAAACCATTATATTCTAATGCAACTAACAAATTCTTCCAAATTAGTCACTAACTCGTGGCTACGCAAGTGAGCGTGTGGTTTGTGTGCCTACGAGAGACAATTCTTCCAAATGAGTCCAAAGGTACCAACCAGAAAGGTGATTTAGGAAAATAAGCCAAAGTGGGTTCCCTTTTGTTTTCTTGGAGAAGAGGTTAAGTGGGTCCTAAGAGAGTCAAGGCTTCCTGAAGAGGCAGAAAATAAAAAGATATTTTACAATAGTCAAGCTTTGGTTTGGGGAAAACACCTGCAAAGTGCTCTACGCAAACGTTGCTAGAGCTGCATCTCGCGCTGAGGCCCTTTTTGAATATTCAGAATTCCTCTGCGTCATCGGTGAATCGACAACTAAAGCATCTCATTAAGGTCCCCAAAGATAATGAAAAAAATTGGCATTAAATAAGAATCGGAAAAATTTGAAAAGTAAATGAGCTGGCACACCCCCAAAGAAAAGTAGGTAAACGTGTTTAGTTCAATGAATTCCTATCTTGACTCCGGGTTAAGGGTCATTGAAAATATTGATAGTTTTAAGATGTAAGCAGCCTGAACCGAAGATGAAATTCCTTTTTCTTTTCCGCAAGTCTTCCGCAGAATGGCATCGAACGGTAGAAAAGCAACTACTTTCCCTTTTGACGTGATGCTTGGGGTAACCACTATTTGTGGTAACCTCTTAGGGTGAGATCTGGGATATTTAACTCTGATATTTGGTTTGACCAAATCGAATACTCATTGCATTTTAGTATTGCGTGTCAATCTAGCTCTACCTTAGCTCTTATATAATTTTTTAATATTATCATGTCTCTTAACATTTTGCCACTAAAGTGTCTGTTGACATTTATAATGGAGGAAGTGAAATCTTGTATATACACAGTCACAGGCATACCCACCGGAGGGTATGCCTGTGAATATACTCAATCACTTGACCCGTATGTATGAGACAGACTGTCTCTATTTTTTTTTTTTTTAATATTACAATGTATACACTTACCTCATGAATAGGGTGTTAAATTTCAAATCTTATAGTTAGAGTTCTTATGAATTTACCACAATCTAGCTGGGCAACCGACAAAAATTCTATCTCATTTCTCACGGAATTTCATTGTCTCTTGACCGTACGTATGAGAATCAAAAGGCGTATAATTTATTGAGAGGAATATAAGGAAGAACTGTTTGACCCCATGGGATGGAGACCAGGGGTGTAATTACGCGTAGGCTTTCGTTTTCTGTTGGCACTGTATAAATCCATTGAGAATGGGAAAATCAAGTTACTTCTGTAATGTCATCCAATGAGAGAGGTGACTTGTTGATTAGTGACCTAGTTATCATTGGGCCAGATAAGTCCCCCAATAGGGACGGATTTGGATTTTCGTTTGATGTTCCATTGAGAAAGGGACGGGTTTGGATCCCTGTCTATACATGATTAGCAAACACAAAACAGGAACAGAAATGGTATTTAGAATAGAAAACTCATTTCTCAACGAGTACATAAAAATCAGTCCTGTCGAATTATTTCTTTAAATCAATAGAAAGGTCGATACAAATGTTCGAGAGGGTTGGGCTTACATGTTAATACTAACAATTCAGATTCTTGCATTTTTGGGGTTTTGATTATTACCGTTTCCCTCATTGAAGAACTCACTCTGTTTTTCATTGCTTCAGTGTTTAAAAAAGAACTTATGTTCGACTTGCTTAACCTGGTTTAGTTTTCCGATTATTGTTTGTATTAGAAAAAATATTATGTTCCTCATAAGTTCTCTCATATACAACCAAGGATTATAGAGCTCCATTTTTAGGGTAAAAATACAAATTTGTAGATTTTGGTCTTGAACTCTCACTTGGCCAAGGAGCCCTTGTCCTACGTGAGGATCTTCCAGTAACCATACATGTATATTTAGGTACTTTGTAGGTGGCTTGGTTGAATTAGCACTGGCATTGATTAAAGAAGTTTCTGATGCATCCTCGCTTCATCAAGTTCTATTCACTGGGGCAGGGAGTGGCTGAGGCTATTCGTAGGACTGCTCTTGCATCATCATATTATGGCACGGCAGTTATCACAAGAGAATTTTTGGAGGCCTCGAGTGTATGATAAACACTATCAGAAAGGGAAGTACAGAGCTAGAGCTAAAGATCGCATTTATCTGTCCATGGAACGACGGAATGGCCTCCCAATACGTCCGAAGCTACGAAGTAAACAGATCAAAAGCCTTTTTTTGTTTTTTGTTTTTTTATTTTTTACGGCGACATTTGGCACTTTTAGGTCGCACCTTCCGCACTAATAACATTGTTCCCGACAAAATCCTGTTAAATCGACTTTAGTTTGTTAATGGCGGAACTGCATACCTTACAAGACATAAGAGTGCTCCCCATGAAGATGAAATCCGTTACCGCGTTAACAAACTTCCTACCATTGGTGTAACAAGAGGAAATTAAATGATTTTAATTGTTGATATTTCTTTTAAATGATTTTATTTATTACAGCATTAATCATACAAGTATGGAGATGGGAAGGAAGAGGATGGACGCAAGTGGAACGCCCGATTGGCAACGGCGCTTGACTTCAAAGGTGGCGGTCGCGATGGGCCACGCGGCCTGAAAGGATTTGCTGGGAAGGTTCCTCTCATGCAGTTTTGTGGACTAAGCTTGAAAGTGCCTTGAAGAATCATCAATTGGAAGAAGCATGGGAGTCTTTCGGTGATTTTAGAAGGTTGTACGGTTTACCTGAGGAAGTTCTTGTGCGGAGGTTGATCAGTATACTTTCTTATTCATCTGACTCCCAATGGCTACAAAAAGGATTTGACTTAGTCCTGATAGTTTTGAAAGAGACGTCTGGCATGCTTCAGCCAGATACCCTTACCAAGCTGTCCCTTTCCTTGGCAAGATCTCAAATGACTATCCCTGCTTCAATCATTTTAAGATTGATGCTGGATAGAGAGAGTTTGCCCCCAATGAATGTATTGTGGTTGGTTGTTCTCCATTTGGTGAAGACAAAGGTTGGGACATACATTATGACAGATTTCTTAGTTCAGATTTGTGGTTGTTTCCAACAGTTAAGTGCAAACAAAAGTGGTCGTGCAAAGCTGATACAGCCAGATACCATGATCTTTAACCTGGTGCTTGATGCTTGTGTGAGGTTTAAATTATCTTTCAAGGGCCAACAGCTCATTGAGTTGATGCCGCAGACTGGGGTTGTGGCCGATGCACACTCAATCAACATCATTGCCCAGATCCATGAGATTAACTGTCAGAGGGATGAGGTGAAGAAATTTAAAGACCACATTAGTCAAGTTTCAGCTCCATTTGTTTGTCATTATCGGCAGTTCTATGACAGTTTGTTGAGCTTGCACTTCAAGTATAATGACATCGATGCTGCTGCTGAGCTTGTAATGGATATGTATAGATATTCAGAGTCTTCTTCAATTGGGAAAGATATAAAGGAACTACAGAAGCCTTACAATGTACCATTGGGATCTGGCAATCTCAAGAATACATTAAAATTGCATATTGTGCCTGAGATGCTGCAGAAGGATTCTGTCCTCAAAGTGGAAGGTAAACAGGAACTTGTCATTTCTAGGAACGGGAAACTTGCTGTCAGTGAGAGAGCCCTTGCCAAGCTCATCTATGGGTACAAGATCAATGGGAAGATTAGTTACCTATCAAAAATTTTACTTTGCCTTCAAAACAAGTCACTTTCATTTGGAGGATCAAGTATTGTTTCTAATGTAATTGGGGCTTGTATTAGTTTAGGTTGGCTTGAATTGGCACGACATTTTGGATGACTTGGAGGCAGCTGGAGCTCCCGTGGGCTTTAATGCTTATTTGTTACTCATTTCAGCCTACCACAAGGGAAGTATGTTTAGAGAAGCAAAATCACTGCTAAAACAGATGAGAAAATCTGGCTTGGTCATGAATTTGTCTGATGAGATGGTTATCTCTCTCTCTCTATCAGAAGCAGTTGATAAGGGTGACAAGTATGCAGGTGTATCAACCATGATCAACAAATCAGATCTGACCAAGTGTTTGCTTCGAGAAACAAAAAAGGAGAGCACTGTTTGTCCTGCAGTTTATGAGCTTAATTCTTCTATTTACTTTTTCTTCAAGGCCAAAATGGTGGCAGATGCTCTGAGGACATACAAAAGAATGCAAGAGATGAAAATCCAACCTACAGAACAAACTTTTTCCAATCTGGTATATGGATATTCTTGTCTGGGAATGTATCGTGATATCACGATATTGTGGGGAGACATTAAAAGGAATATGCAGAGTGGAAATTTGGTGGTAAGCAGAGACCTGTATGAGTTCTTGCTACTGTGCTTTCTTCGAGGTGGTTACTTTGAGAGGGTAACGGAGGTTCTTGGTTATGTGAAAGAACACGGAATGTACACTGACAAGTGGATGTACAAAAGTGAGTTTCTAAAGCTCCATAAGAATCTCTATAGGAGGTTAAAAGCATCAAAAGCTAGAACTGAGGCTCAAAGCAAAAGGCTTGAGTCTGTCCAGGAATTTAGGAAATGGGTTGGCCTAAGTTGAAGTTCAAGGAGAATTTGTCAAATACACGGGTTACTGCGAAGCACCCAAAAGCGAAAATAGGTTGCTGCAAATGCACTGTTCCGATCCCTATCATGTCTGGATAGAACACGAGAGTGTTCTTTACCTTCCTCTAGCAGAGGAACAAGCAATAGACGGCAATGAGAATTCAACCAGAAAGGCAGGTTTTATATCAATCTTTTGAAGTTGAAGCACCTTAAATAACAGGAGACGATCAACAGTATGGAGAAGCCAACCTAGGTCAACCTACATATTGAATCACAAACGGTGAACAGCAGCATGCCGTAGCATTCTACTTAAGCCGCGTGAGAATGTCAGTATTGGACATCTTTTAGGCCCTTCTTTCTCAGAGCTGAAGTTGAATAGCTGAGGCAAACGGGGGACGAACATGAAGCAGGCGGCAGGATCAGCCTAGAGCTGAAGCTCGACATTCTTGGACTTCGGGGTAGCAGGCATATAGGCATCCGTTTGCCTCTTGTTGGAATGAAAGGGTATAGTTCGACCTTGTTCCTCTTCATTTACTTGCTTTAGATATTCGATTCTGAGGGTCGCAGCGATGTCCTTAAGATTTGAACTCCTGTCTCACGTGATAAAGAAACTCTAGTTCATACTAAATGAATTCTAGGTTCCTGTAGAGGGAGTCCAGAGTATTTCATCCGTACAGTTCTGTAATAGAATGGTGAACCATTAATAGGAGCCTTTCATTGTTAGCACTTATTTTATTTTTATTGTAGCCCTATAAATGCATAGTCATGCTGTAAATGTCTTGATTGTTGGTTTAAGACATCCTTGATCACAATTTGCTGCTACTCAATCTATATGCCTGGACTGCATCTAGCGCAGAAGGACTGAGAAGTGGAATTGAGGTCTTCCGTTTGTATAGTTGTAGTTTTATATTTATCTCTTCTGTTTGACATAGCTTATTCTTCCAACTGTTTGAACCAATGAGAATAGCGCATTTCTCAGCCACATTAGAATACTTCAAGGTGAAGTATGTGTAATTCACCAATTCAAAAAAATATATTAGTGATGAGATCAATTACCATTTGCAGATTTTTGGTTGTTTCTCCACTCAAATTCGAACAAGAAAGACTTTAAAGGATCTAGTATAAACAAATTATCTTAATTTAAAGGTAGAAATATGTTGAAATGCATAGAACAGATAAAAAGAGATCTTAGAATAAGCTATTTGAACCATGTCCTTTTTTTATTTTATTTTTAATTCCTTTATTGTTTGGGGGCACAAAGAGATAGATAATCCTTCGTTAGTGATGCCCATTCCCGATCCCGATGGTTCAATATGGTTTCCTCTTTAATTTGTATAAATTTTTGGGATTCTTCCTTGGTCCTTTTATTGGATTAATAACTTTAGTCCATTTTCTACTATAGTGTGTTCTATCGAAAATTATCTGGGATTAATTTACACTAGGAAAGGGGAAAAACTGCTTGTTATTATATATAAATTATAAACTCTTAAAAGTTTGACATTAAACACTTATTTATGTCAACTTCTTCTCATGTAGTATTTTTTCTACTGAATTTCAATAATCTGTAAGGAATGTCATTTGGTTTTGATCAATAAGTATTCATTGAAACTTTAGCCCTCCTTACTTTGCATGTGTTGTCAGACCCATGGAATTGGTACAAATAATGAGAAATAAGAATAGGCGTTAAGCTGGAAGAAAACATTATAAAAATTTTGGAGGTTTGTTTAACCTTTAATCAAGTAAATCTACAGTTTAAAGTAAAAGTTTCATAAAGCTTCAAACGTAATGAATTCCGCAGTTTTTTCTTAAATCAATTTAGATCTCATTGGCTTTAATTACTTTCAGAATTTGAAAAAAAAAAAAAGGTTTGTAAAGGCATTTGAAAGAAAGGTCTAAACTCACCTAAAAAATCGGCTTGTGAAGTGGAGAGAAACAACTATATTTAATGGCATATAAAATCGACTTTTATGATCTTTACTAGGAACTAGCAACTGGGGTTTTACTCAAATATTCAAAATTAGTACTCATTGATCCGTTCCAAACAAGAAATACGTATCCCTGGTAGCCATCAATAATTTCCTTTTATTTTTACTTTCTTTATCAAGATTTATTTATTTATTAATCAATTTTTCATTGAAGCCTCCGCTGATGGAATGCCATCAGGAAGGTTACTATTAAGAGGCCCATTATAAAAATAATGTTTAATAACTTCATTAGCAATTTAAAATTTATTGGCCACATCTAAAAAGTTACCTTTTTATTTAAAATGCATTAAAAATGTATATTAGGAGAATGTGAAAGATATTTTCTCACTTGTGTATATTTCCACGCCATTTTTGAATAAATTTCAAATTGCTAATGAAGTTATTAAAAAAAAATATTTCCACCCTACCCACATTAGGGTTTGCAATTGCAAGCTTCATTAAATTAGGTCTTAATTAGGCTCTTGATTTGACTATGATATTACTCCTCGTGAGTTTGAAATTCATTTAAAAGATTCAACACAATGGGAAGAATGACTAGACTTCCCGCACGTGTTAACGAGAGAAACATCTACGTAAAAGCATGGAGGGGAAAAAACTACCTTATTTTATCAATCAGCATAGAATGACATACTTGAATTTAGAATTAATATTATGCAAAAAAAAGAAAAAAAAGTCCAATATGAATCATAAAAAATTTAGCGAAATTTTTTATGGCCCCAGTCGCGTGATCCTAACATGGCTTCGTCGGATCGCGCGACAGGGACCCACCGGTCCCCAATTCTGCTTAAACTTCGTAGGTTCAAACACGCTTTCACGCGTTTAACATAAAGTTAAGGTTGTCATACAACATTGGATCCATCCCCACTGTTCATGCCGGAAGTCCTGTTTCGGTCAATCCATTGGATCGCCCAGCCCCATCCACGTCCCTGCAATCAAAGAGATATTGGCCATGAAAAAAGATATGGAAAAATTCCTTTTCTGTCTCATTGATCAATCAGTTCCTAATTAAAATGGACTGTTCATCTATAAGTTTACATGCCTCTTGATTATCAGTTTTCTAATTTTGATTGAGAGCATAGAATGATGCGGTACGTCATAGCTCTGAGGTACTTGGTTCCACCTCTGATCAGCCTTACCCATACCATCCTAGCGTACCAGGACAAGTCTTGGGCTCAATATGTTTACCAGTTAACAGAAACCTTTGTTCAGCCTGGTTCTGTGATTGCACATTTGTTTCTCCTTCTTGTCATATTGGTATTCCTCTTCACCTCAATCGAGCTGCCCCTCACCCTCACCCTCACCCTCACCCTTGATGTGTTGAAACTTTAAAAGTTCCACATCAAGGGAGGAAGCTAACGAAGAGAGATGGTGGGGTCAGCTCCCTCCCTTCAAGTGTTGAAACTTTTTATGTGTAGGATAAAAGTTCTAAATTAAGGGGAGGGAGTCGACGAACCCCACCTCCCTTCCTTCAAGTGTTAAAACTTTTTATGTGTAGTATAAAAATTCCACATCAAGGGAGGAAGATGACGAAGAGAGATGGTGGGGTCATATTATATTGTTATGAGATCAATTAGCATTTGCAGATTTTTGGTTATTTTTCCACTCAAATTCGAAAAAGAAAGAGTTTAAAGGATCTAGTGTAAACAAATTATCTCAATTTAAAGGTAGAAACATGTTGAAATGCATATAAAATAAAAGAAAAGAAATCTTAGAATAAGCCATTTGAACAATGTCCTTTTTTTCTTTTATGATCTCTAGTAGGACTGGCAACCGGGGATTTTATTCAAATATTCTTGTCACCCAATTCAAAATTAATACTAATAGATTCTTCCCAAACAAGAAAATACGGACACGTAATAACCATCAACAATTTCTTTTTCTTTTTACCTTTTTATCAAGATTTATTTATTTTTTAATCAATTTGTCATTTTTTTTTATATAACTCACACATCACCAATCTAATGGTTGGTGAGCCTTTTTTGAGCTTATCGCTGAAGCAACAGGACTTACTGTCCAATAAATTTGTCAACGAAGTGTTGATTGAACATAACAAGGATGACCTTTCGTGGCAGACGGCTATTGGTTGCGGCGGCCTATGAGGATTACCTTCGTTTCTCATGCCATGTGATGTACTGTTGTAGGATCTAGGATCTCAAATTGGCACACGGCTTATTGGTTTTGTCGGCCTATGCTAAAGGTTGACGCTCATTTCTTATGCTAAAGTGGTTTCCTCAATCTCCTCCCACTTTACGTAACTCCTCTCATAAATACGCACCACTAGCAGAACTAATTGAGAGCAGAGAATTTCATTTTGATTGAGAGCGTAGAAGGATGAGGTTTGTCGCAGATTTGAGGTTCTTGGTTGCAATTCTAATCAGCCTTACCCATACCGTCCTAAGGTCCCAGGACAAGTCTTGGGCTCAACATGTTTACCAGGTAACTGAAACCATTGTTCAGCCTGCTTCTGTGACTGCATATTTGTTTCTCCTCCTTGTCATATTGGTATTCCTCTTCACCTCACTCGAGCTCCCCCTCAACATGGACCCCATTTGCGTGCGAGTGGGACGTTTCTCTAGTCCCTTAACACTTTCATTACTGGCCTCAATTCTTTTTCCACCTTCATCCTTTTGGATCATATTCCCCGTACTTCTTGCTGTGTCTCCCTGGTACCCAATGCTGTTTGAACAACTTACGCGCTTCACGGGTTGGTTCTATCACACTCTCCAAGCCATTCCTGCTCTGATTATCACCTGCGTGACCCAGCGTCAAGAAGAAGCAGAACCACCGCCTCGTCCAGTTGAAATCGAGCTGACTGAAATCGTAATCAACGGGTGAATCGTTTCTGTTGTGATGCAAATGTAATGGAACTCAGTTGGCCATGCTGGTGTAGTATGATGTAGGAGTACTATGATACAAGCTTGCGAAGTTATGAGGGTCCGTTTCTTTTCTTTTCTTTAATTTTCAAGATAAGTAGTTCATAATCATTGGCCGGGGTCCTTTTCTTTATTGTAACCAAGGTAACTGTTCATGGGTTTTTCCTTTTACTGCAATACTTTTGTCGCCGGGCACAGCTTATTCCTACTGTACACACACAGACCGATTGATCACAAAGTCTGGTAATGGATTCTCAGACGACGACGTGATGTGTTCACGAGAGACAATGACGACGACAACGATCCAAGCCATGATGTCCAAAATCTTGGTAAACCTTTTCCAAAGTCGGTGTTTCTGTTACTTTTTCCATAAAAATTTGAGGGGATAAATGTATTAATTAAATTTTCTTGGGGAAGTGATGCGTCTTCTTAAGTTTGTGGGAGACTTATTTTCACATTTTTAGGGAAGGGCATGGAGGGTTATGTGAAATTTTTGTGGTTCATGGAAGTTGACAGCCCTTTTTTAACCCCAAAAAGAAAAAAATTAATTACTGTAGAATAGGTTTCCTATTTGAAAATGGCATCGAAAATACACTCGCATATAAGAAAAACATCTATGTAGAAGCTGAAAGAGGAAAACTCGTGCTGTATTCTGTCCATGATTGTGACGGAGAATAGAGGGTAGCTTTATGTCGCAGCGAGATGTACACGTACATTCATGCCCCCTTTTTGTCTGCTCTGATTCCTCCTTTTGCTTGTTCTTGCTGCTGAGGAGGATAGGACCACGTTTGGATCACTCTTTTAGGAAGCCAACATGCGCCGACGTGGCGTCACTGAAAATTATTATAATCCAAAATAATTTATTAATAGGGGGTTTATTTCTTACGGTCAAATAATATGAACAATAGTTTTAAATTTTCACCTAAATGAAAAGCGTGACTACAGTGTGTTTGCAAACTACGCTGCTTCGTGGAAAGAAGCTTTTGTTTAGGAAGATCACTTTTTGTGTGGCGCTGAAGAGTCTTCCCTTATCGGTTGACGAAGACTTCAAGCTTGGGTTTTTATCTAAGTCGAGAAAATGGACACGGCATTGGGGTAGCTTGCCGGCGACCGGTTACCGTATGTTGCCGGCGACCCCCGAAAAGAGCTCCACCTCTGTTTCCAAGCAAGTCTAGGAAGTGGAGAAGATGCGCTGCGTCCTAGATCTGAGACTCGGAATTCCACCTCCAATAACTTTCGATCTTAGGCTTAACATCGCCAGACAAGACTTGGCCTCCAGGTATTTCTTTCAATATCGAATCGAGTTCTTTTGGATCTATGGAAGCGCTTTGTGTAATGGTTTTGTGACACTCCCGAGCATCATTATCATCTCCACCGCCCAAGGCCAAGGATTTCTGGTTGTTTCTTTTCTTAATCGCTAACAATAGAAAACTCTTGAGAAGGTAATTTGAGCAAAGAAGGTGTTTGATTTTGAATCACTTGTCCATATAAAACCCAACTCAAGCGACGCAGTTTCTTTTGGTAATTAAACTAGTGACTACTTTGGCATTTAAACACGCGTTCCCTCCTTATAATTTGGCCCGGCAGGCTGTTCCCAACATATGGATTAGCTTGTTCAGAACTCATCATCTTAAATTACTCATAGTTTTTTTTTTTTTTTTTTAGCATTGTGATTTGAGTACTTTATAGCATAGTTGGACTCTGATTTCCACTTAATTTCATCTATTCTTGAATGAATTTCTTTTGGTTTAGATCAAAGAGTATTAGTTGAAACTTTAGCCCTACCCACTTTACATTTATCATCATATCCATGAAATTGGTATTTGATAAGACAAAAGAAAACATGTAAAGTTGGAACAAAAGATTTTGAAATTTTTTTGAGGTTTGTCTAACCTTTAATCAAATAACTCTAGTTTAAAGTCATAAAGCTTCAAACTTCATTAATTTCACAGTATTTTTTCTTAAATTGATTTAGATTTGAGTGTCTATCATTACTTTCAGCATTCGAAAGAAGTCTTACAAAGGTATTGTTGTCCAAACTTATCAAAGAAATGTTTAGTCAAGCTAAGTAGGAGAACTTAGCTAACTTTTATTGAGATCGATTAGCTTATGATCGTTGAGTTATGACTAGTGATCAGTTACCGTCATCATCTGACGGCCGCTAGTGGGAGTACAGGTGGGGTGGGTTAACTAGAGCATATCTTTCTTTTCTTCGTCTCCAGGAGACTTGTTTTCTTCGTCTTAATCATTATGTTTTACCTTTTTTCTCCTTGGTCTTCTTCTGCTCCCAATTTAAGTCAGAAGCATGTAGACTTTTATGATCTTTATTGGGTACTAGCAACTGGGGTTTTACTCAACATGGGTCCTTCCCGAACAAGAAAATACGTATTCGTAGTAACCCTCAATAATTTCCTTTTGTACTTACTTTCTTTATCAAGATTTTATTTATTTTTTTAATCAATTTTTCATTGAAATATATTTTGATGGAATACAATAAGAAAGGTTACAATTTCCATTTAAGACGTATTAAAAAATGTATATTAAGAGAATGAGAAGGATATTTTCTCAAGTGAGGGAATGTTAAAGTCAACTTAAGTAGTAATTATTGGAGAATATCACAAGTAATTTAAGATGACATTCTCAAAAGAACAACATATTCAATGATTGGTAAATTGGATTTCGTCTTTATCTTTCAATTTTGTCTTTAATTTTATTTCTTTTATGATTTTCTTCTTCACAGCTTTCCTCTTGTTTTTAATCAACAATATCTTTGAGGTTTCATAACACTTTTTGACGTTTAGAATTGCCTAAATTACTTAAGCTATATTTTGATGTCAAATCATTCTTTCTGTGTGATGTTGTTAAGGATTCATTACAAAATTATGAAAAAAGACGTAACGAACTTAGTAAAACAGTTTTCTGTAGACAAGTTTTCCTTTTAACTTAAACACATAACAAGGAAAAAAAAAGCCTTAAAAAATCTTACTGGAAGGAAAAAAAGGAGAAAAAGATCGTATAGCAACCCCTACTAGCGGCATCTGTGCCCCATCCAAACCTTTACTTGCGAAGAGAGAGTAGTTGCTTCATAAACCCTTATTAATGTGAACGATAATGAGCTGATGAAGTAACCACACAATATACATTTGTCTATCAATGACATGAGCTTCATTTTAGGAGAATGGAGAGATCAAATTACAAACACACAACAAAAAACTAAAATTTATGAGATTCAAAAAAAAAAAAATCATATATTTATGGAGTATCAATTATTTTTCTATTTTAGGTTTTACATATTTTTTCAGGTTTTTACACTTTGACTCTCTAAAATAACTCTAACAACTCATCAAATTACTATATTACTCTTTACTCCTTATTATAACTAATTAACATATCCCACCTAAACCTTCAGTAGAGAAAGGAGCATGGGGTGAGTTACAAGTCATCTCCTTTGTGAATTAGAGTTGTAATGGAACAATAGCATGAGCATATAACTATTCTTTCCCCTTTTCCATATCGGTAGGGAGACGGTGAGTGACCATTCATTCATCTTTTTCCTTATTTTCTTTTCTTGGCCCCTTTTATTTTTTCAAATGTGCTTAGTGATACTTTTATATTTTTCTGATAGTATTGACGTGATGTTACACATACTTGACACAGTTTTTATTCAAAAAATTTATGGAAATGTTGATTTGATAACGTGATACACCTTAAAGAATGACTTGACTAATTTTAGATTTTGAGATAATTAATAAAACATAGATTTAGGAAGCTTTTTACATAAATTTGTTTGTAATTACTTAAATTTGCATTGCTATAATTACTTTCACCAATACAAAAAATAGTTGAATTGATGGTCTCATTTATAAGCTAAGTATCAAAACACAATCCTTGTGTTACTTATTAGAACTTATTATTATAATTTATAGACTTTACTGCTCTAATTGATGAAATCTTAACTTTGATGTCTTTTTTTTATTTTAGTAATAATGGTTGAGCTATCTAGACTTTTATCATTGATTTTTCTTCTATTCTTTTCTCTCAAAATGTGATACAATGTAATTTTGAAAGATACATTAAGCAGAATTGCTTCAAAACTTTTATATCTAATAAAATTGATCATCCAACATACTTTGATTATCCATTATTTAATTCTTTGAGATAATCCATTTATGCCTAGGAGAGTCCTCTAAAGGTAATTTTTGAGCCTACAATTGAAGAATGAATATTTCTATAATTCTTCATGTTATTTACAAAAGTTGCAGTTTAGGTCCATTGAACTTAGCTTGTCTTTCAAAATGATCTAACAGATAAAATTATGCTTTAATACTCCTCCTATTCATATTAGTCTTATTCATTTAGTTTCTTCTATACTCTCTTTTAGTTCTAAATAGCTTTTGGTAATATAGTACTCCAATATAGTCACTAGTTGTAAGAGTTCGCTTCTTACTTGTAAATATTCTTCCAACTCCAAATTAGTGATCATTTCATCTATACTTCTAAAACACTTATTCCCTTGCAATTTTATGACATCATCCATTTTACCTATAAAGAGTTTAAGTTGTTGTGCATAAGAGATCACAAGAGTTTTCTAACTACTACCTAATTCTAAGTGTAAATGTTTATCAATCTCAATCCTCCAAAAATTTTAAGATAAGGAATTTTATTCCATGCCACTTTTGCCACACTTTCATTGAGAACAATTGTTAGCATGATTGGGTGACTTTTTTACAAAGGCAACATGTGCCAACATTTGGTCACTGAAAATTATTATAATCCAAAATAATTTATTTATTGCAAATATTATTGAGTTTATTTCTTAAGAACATTATAAGTTTAGAGGATTACATGAATGATAGTTTTATTTGTCATGATCTATAATACTCGATGGTTATGTTTTATTTTTCATGATCTATCAAAAGGAACCATTAAAAGGGTTTTCCTATTTGTAAATGGCGTCGGAGCATACACTTGCATATGAGTTTGACTCAGAAAAACAGATCTTTTGCTTTTCTTAATTTTATTTTGAAGTGTAACAAGATATAATGCTGGTTGGGTAGGGCGAGTGTACGTGTGCAAGAAACATCTTCGAAAAAGCGGAGAGAGAAAACCCTGCCTTAGTCTGTCCGTACTTTTGTATCACAGCGAGATGTACACGTACTTTTGTATACACTTTTTGTATGCCCTACTTTCTCTTTTTATATGTTCTGGCTGGTGAGGAGGATGGGGTCACCGAAAATTATTATTTATTTATTATAAATATGACTGGGGGTTTATTTCTTAAGACCATTCTTAGGTTTAAAGGATAATATGAACGATAGTTTTAAATTTTCACCGAAATGGAAAGCGTGACTACAGTGTTTTTGAAAACTCTACTGCTTCGTGGAAAGAAGCTTTTGTTCAGGAAGGTTACTTTTTGTGTGGTGGACGCTTTGACCCTTTGAGGCGGTGCAGATAGCTGAAGACTTTTCCTTTCTTGGTTGACGAAGACTTCTAGCTTGGGTATTTATCTAAGTCGAGAAAAATGGCCTCGGCATTAGGATAGCTTGCCGGCGACCGGTTACCGTATGTTGCCGGCGACCCCCGTAAAGAGCTCCTCCTCTGTCTCCAAGCAATTGTAGGCTGTCTGGATTTGGTTGGAAGTGGAGAAGATGCGCTGCGTCGTAGATCTGAGACTCGGAATTCCAGCTCCAATAACCTTCGATCTTAGGCTTAACATCGCCAGACAAGACTTGGCCTCCAGGTATTTCTTTGAATATCGAATCTTTGGATATTATTTAATAAACCTCCTAAACATAAAACCAACAAAACCGTTGTCCTATGAAATGGCTTGTCTGCTAATCATTAACTGCTGGCGGGAAAGATCTTTGGTTCTTTTCACCAGAGAATGGGCCACGTGGTCCCTCTTAGACAACATTGATATATATATATATATATATATACTTTTATACGTATAGATATATCTTTGTGGATGCACTGTCTGCCTTAGTTTTTTTTTTTTTTTAATATATGAAAGGAAAGTAAAAAAGCTCATTGAAGGTGTTATATATACACTTGAGAAGAGTTAAAAAAAATAGTAAATAAAAAAAGAAAAGATGTATGATTGTCATCTAAAAAGTATTAATAAGAAAAAAAAAAAGATAAGTAAGAGCATGAATGTGATATTTATGTCATCATTTCCATAGCTTTCTTCAATATTTCATTTCACTATTTATCCTTCCTACATTTATAATTAAGAGCTGAGTTGTAGAGATGAAATCTCATGCCTGAAATTTATTTTTCATGTTCTAAAAGGAAATCTTGCGTCTAAAAGAAAAAGAGGTGTTTGTTATCAATGTTAAAAAACAAAAGCTTAGAATTTTAAATTAGGCCCTAATTTATATAAAAAATTTCTTATGTACAGATTTCTATCACTGTTGGATTTTTGTTTCTACGGAATTTCATTTTTTCTTTAGAAAACGTTATTTGGTTTCGATCAATGATATTATTTGAAAATCAAGACTTCCCACTTTGCAAGTATCATCAGACAACTGGAGGTGATGCTATGAAGACAAAAGAAACGCCGAGAAACGCCAATGGAACCCTCGCGGGCCAGGTGCAATCCTATTGGATCTACCAAACCATCGAACACCCACTACTCCACACATTGGACCGAGACACTCCATTTCTGCACAAGTCATGTGGAAATTTTCCGAGGCCCTTCACCGATTACCCATGGCTAAGCAACGCTCTTGTGGAAAGAGAACCATGGCTGGGGTTAACAGCGCCCATGAGGGGAGCCAAGGCCACTCCACAAGGGGTGCCGGGCTTGCTGCCTCTCAGGGACTTATAGCCGAAGTCGGCCTCCACCAAAACACCACCAAGGTAACAGGATCTAATGGCTTTAATACCATAAAAAAAATACTGTATACCTATGAGACCTCTATAAATAAAATAATCATTAAATTCTAATTATCATTACATCTATTAGAATTTATAAACATTCCAAGTAGTCTTCTTTTAAGTTAAGTATGATTTCTTATTATGAAAGTTGGAGTGGAGCAAGAGTTATTTCTCTCTTTTATAAACTTTTTGCATGGTAACTCTTTCATTTGAATATCAACTCATCCGTATCATGTTTAATATAGATATTAGCCACTCCTTGGGGCTGTAGTGGCTGTCTCAGTACACTCCAAGCTGAAAGGTAGCGGTGACCAAACATCCATTCTATCTGCAAAAAATTGTTATTAATTGTTCAACTTATTTTTTTCTGTTACCTATTTAGTGATACTTTTCTGTGCACATAATTATTTTATTAGTTATGCTGTGTTTTTGTACTTATATACCATGATCAACAAATCAGATCTGACCAAGTTTTTGCTTCGAGAAACAAGAGAGGAGAGCACTGTTTGTCCTGTAGTTTATGAGCTTAATTCTTCTATTTACTTTTTCTTCAAGGCCAAAATGGTGGCAGATGCTCTGAGGACATACAAAAGAATGCAAGAGATGAAAATCCAACCTACAGAACAAATTTTTCCAATCTGGTATATGGATATTCTTTTCTGGGAATGTATTGTGATATCACGATATTGTAGGGGGACATTAAAAGGAATATGCAGAGTGGAAAACTAGTGGTAAGCAGAGACCTGTATGAGTTCTTGCTACTGTGCTTTCTTCGAGGTGGTTACTTTGAGAGAGTAATGGAGGTCACTGGTTATATGAAAGAACACAGAATGTACACTGACAAGTGGATGTACAAAAGTGAGTTTCTTAAGCTCCATAAGAATCTTTATAGGAGGTTAAAAGCATCAAAAGCTAGAACTGAGGCTCAAAGCAAAAGGCTTGAGTCTGTCCAGGAATTTAGGAAATGGGTTGGCATAATTTGAAGTTCAAGGAGAATTTGTCAAATACATGTGTTACTGTGAAGCACCCAAAAGCGAAAATAGGTTGCTGCAAAGGCACTGTTCCGATCCCCATCATGTCTGGACAGAACACGAGAGTGTTCTTTACCTTCCTCTAGCAGAGGAACAAGCAATAGAGGTCAATGAGAATTCAACCAGAAAGGCAGGTTTTATATCAATCTTTTGAAGTTGAAGCACCTTAAATAACAGGAGACGATCAGCAGTATGGAGAAGCCAACCTAGGTCAACCTTGTACATATTGAATCACAAACGGTGAACAGCAGCATGCCGTAGCATTCTACTTAAGCCGCGTGAGAATGTCAGTATTGGACATCTTTTAGGCCCTCCTTTCTCAGAGCTAAAGTTGAATGGCTGAGGCAAACGGGGGACGAACATGAAGCAGGCAGCAGGATCAGCCTGGAGCTGAAGCTCTTGACATTCTTGGACTTGGGGGTAACAGGCATATAGGCATCCGTTTGCATCTTGTTGGAATGAAAGGGTGTATTTCGACCTTGTTCCTCTTCATTTACTTGCTTTAGATATTCTATTCTGAGGGTGGCAGCGATGTCCTCAAGATTTGAACTCCTGTCTCATGTGATAAAGAAACTCTAGTTCATACTAAATGAATTCTAGGTTCCTGTAGAGGGAGTCTAGAGTATTTCATCGAACCTTACAGTTCTGTAATAGAATGGTGAACCATTAATAGGAGCCTTTCATTGTAAACACTTTTTTTTTTTTAATTTTATTGTAGCCGTAGAAAATGCATAGTCATGCTTTAAATGTCTTGATTGTTGGTTTATGACATCCTTGATCACAATTTGCTGCTACTCAATCCATATGCCTGGACTGCATCTAGACCAGAAGGAATGAGAAGTGGAATTGAGGTCTTCAGTTTGTATAGTTGTAGTTTTATATTATCTCATCAGTTTAACATAGCTTATTCTTGCAGCTGTTTGAACCAATGAGAATAGCACATTTCTCGGCCACATTAGAATACTTCAATATAAAGTACGTGTAATTCACCAATTCAAGGATATAGGTTAGTTATGAGATCGATTAGCATTTGCAGATTTTTGGTTGTTTCTCCACTCAAATTTGAAAAAGAAAGATTTTAAAGGATCTAGTGTAAGCAAATTATCTCAATTTAAAGGTAGAAACATGTTGAAATGCATAGAAAAGAAAAGAAAAGAAATCTTAGAATAAGCCATTTGAACAATGTCCTTTCTTTCTTTTTCTTTTCTTTGTTGTTTTGGGGTGAGCAGAGGAATAGATAACCCTTAATTAGTGATGTAATTGTTTCAGTCTTATGATGCCTATTTTTGATCCGATGGTTCGATATGGTATCCTCTTAATCTGTATAAATTTTTGGGATTCTTCCTTGGTCCTTTTATTGGTCAATAACTTTAGTCCATCTCCTACTATCGTGTGTTCTATTATTATTTTTTATTTTATTTTTATGCCAGATTAATTTGTACTAGGAAACGAGAAAAAAATGCTTATTATTATATTAAAATCATAAACCCTTAAAATTTTGACATTAAACACTTATTTATGTCAACTTGTTCTCATGTCGTAATAAAGATATCTATCATGGTTGGACTCTGGTTTCTACTGAAATTTCATTTACTCGGTAAAGAATGTCATTTGGTTTCGATCAAGAAGTACTTATTGAAAGTTTGGCCCTCCCTACTTTGCTTTTATTATTAGACCCATGGAATTGGTACCAATAATGAGAAATAAGAATATACGTAAAGGTGGAAGAAAACATTAGAAAAATTTTGGACTTCTTTTTAACCTTTAATCAAGAAACTTTACAGTGTAAAGTAACAAAATTTCATAAAGCTTCAAACTTAATAAATTCATCTAAAAAATTGGCTCATGAAGTCTAGGAGATGGGAGATAATTATATTTAACTAAACATCAACTTTGCATATAATTTTATATTGATGTTAGGTTAGATGATAATTCTATTTTTATAAAGTTATTTTGACTATTTTAGGATACAAATAAAACAAGTTTTGAGAGATAATATTTAACTTTTTTTATATTTATTTAAATATTTGTTATTTATGTAGCAAACTCCAAAAGAGCATTGTAAGCAAAAGAGACAAAGAAAAGAAGCAAGACACGAGAGGAATAAAAAAAAGGAAAAAGAAAAATAAGAAGAAGAGAAAGCAACGTGTAAAAGAGAAGAAAAAAAGGCAAAAAGGCAAAAAGACAAAAAGACAAAAGAGTAAAAGGTGAGATGCGTGAATTATCAAGAGAGAATCTGCACAACAATAAAAGGAGAGAGAAAAATGTCAAAAAAGAGGTGTGCACACAAGAGAAGAAAAGGAGGGAGAAGAGAGAAAGAAAAGGTGCCGTGGGAACCAAGACCAAGAGATGAAAAAGAAAAGAAAAAAAAAAAACAAAGAAAAGAAAAGAAAGGAAAAACACAACAACTTACCTCTACTTCATACCATTCTTGATTTTGGTTTGATTTGTAGAAGTTTTACAAAAAATTCTTAAAAAAAAGATAGTGTTGTAACAACTTTCCTGTTTTTCTTTTATTTAAGATATTTTGCTTAATTTTTATTATTGTTATAGTTTATTATTTCATTATGTTCTAATTTTCTTTTGTTAGAGCGACGACATAACCTAACTATAATGATGTAAATTTTATAAGTTTTTATATTTTGCAAGATATTTTATTTATGTGAAGTTGCATATTACTATGTTTAATGCTTTTAAGTAATTAGCTACCACTTAAATGATTTGATTTGCATATTTGAGACCAACATGAGATGATATGCAGTTGCTTCTTATAATATGTAATCATAAATTAAATATGAATAGACATATATCATATTGTTTGTGTGACTTTCAGTGTAAATTGAGAATGTTCATAGATCCTAATATATTTGGTTTGTTTCAATTCATGTATAGAGATATAATGAATTAATGAATTAAATATGTTTACTATACCTAGACATAGGATAGTGAATAAATTAAAAGATTCTGTCATCACATAAATATTATCTCTTTTGTAAGCATACAAAATCTATATTAGTACCTCGTAATTATTGTAAAATCGAATGCTTTAACATGTTTTGTGTATTTAGTTTTATTAAATTTAGTTGATTAGTTTATTCTTTATCAATTTGGTTTGCTAGATAAATCATAAGAGTTGTTCACTATTAGTAATTAGTTGACTTAGTAATCACTAATATCTATGGGACGATATCTTACTCATCATTATATTATTTGTTCGATATGTTCATTTGTATTTAAAATTCACCGAACATTGGACATATACACTACAGCAATATTATTTTCCAAAGTTACTAAAGAAACATTTTTATTAAGCTAGGTGTGAGAATTGAGCTCACTTTTAGTGAGATCGATTAGCTTATGATTGTTTTAAGTTATGAGTAATGATCAGTTACCATCATCATCGTCTTTACATCCAACAACTGCTAGTGGGAGCCTGGGTGGAGAGGTTTTCAATTGGCATATCTTTCTCTTCTTGGTCCCTATAAGAAGGCCCGTTTTCTTCATCTCGACCATTCTCTTCTACTTTTTTCTCCTTTTGTCTTCTTCTCCTTCCTATTTCAGTCACAAGCATGTAGACTTTTATGATCTCTTTTGGAAACTTGCACTAGGGGTTTTATGTAAAAGTTTGAAAGTAATTAAACTCATCATGCTAATAGGTTTAGGATTTTAGCTCAATGATCAAATGCATTACAATTGATGTCAGAGACAAATTCCATCTTTTAGGTTCAAGTCATGGATAGGGTGACTTGCAAAAAAGGGTTATAGGAAAAAACTACTTAATGACTAAAATGTCATAGGCTGAAGAGCTGCGTAAATGTAGAGGACCAAAGTAGAGCTACCTAGTAAACTTGCTGTATAATGGGCATTCTAAAAAGTAATTAAACTTGTCATGCTAGTAAGTAATTAAATTTGTTATATTAACAAGTTGAAGCCTTTTGATTTAGTGTTTAGTTTTGTTACATTTTACTCAAATATTGTTGTCATCCAATAATATATATATATATACTTTCTTTATCAAGATTTATTTATTTTTTAAATCAATTTTTCATCGAGGTCTCTATTGATGGAATGTAATAAGGAAGGTTATGATTGACATTTAAAAATGTATTGAAAATGCATATTAGGAGAATGTGAAAGATATTTTTGCATGTGAGAGAATGTTAATGAAAACTTAAGTAAGAAGTAATGGAGAATACCACAAGCTATAATTGTTAGCTTATTTTTATAAGCTCATGTAATGTGGGCTTTATCAATGAGCATAAACAAATTCTCTTATGAGGGTGTATTAATGTAATTAATATTGGTCCAGTTAATTAGATAGATTTTGACCTTGATTGCGAATATGGTGCTAGCCAATGTGGGCCTTAGTGCACCTTATAGAATTGTGATGAGTCAGGACTATTTAGTTAGCACATTTTTTTGTTATGGTAGAGGCATAATGGTCATTTCACAATGATTAGTTATTTTTGCTTATTTAATGAAATGGAATCACACTTATTCATTACCTTGTATTCGTTCGTTAAGTAATAGAGGATAAGATCTTAGTCAAGATAATACTAAAAATGCAGCCACTATCAGGTACGAAATTCTCGTTTTATTTTTCTATTTTTAACTCATTTTCACTCTATGATTGATGTTAGATTCTAGCATAAGTCTCATTTGAGACAAGTTTTCCCTTTTAACTTAATCAGATAACAGGGCCAAAAAGACAAAAAAACAAACCTTCGAAAATCTTGCTTTACATAGAGAGAGAGAGAGAGCCTATATCCCATCCAAAACTTTACTAGAGAGGAGAGTGTAGTTGTTAGAAAGAACCTATATCCCATCCAAACCTTTACTAGAGAGGAGAGTGTAGTTGTTACCCCCACCCTTACAAATGTGAATGCTAATGAGGTGTTGAAGAAATCACACAATATATACTTGTCTATCAATGAGACGATTTTCATTTCAGGAAATAGAGTGATCGAATAACATGCACAAAAAAAAAAATACCAAAATTCATTTGATTTGAAAAAAGTACTTTGAACATTTTTGGAGTATATCAATTATTTTAGTACTTGAGGTTTTTCAGATTTGTTCAGACTTTTACACTAACGCTCTAAACTAACTCTAATAACTCACCAAACTACAATATTACTCTTTACTCTTAATTTTCACTAATTAACATAACCCACCTAAACCTTCATTACCGAAAAGAGCATGGATGAGTTATAAGTCATCTCCTTTGTGAATTAGCATTGTAACGGAACAATAGCATGATCATAGAACCATTCGCGCATCTTTTTATTTATTTATTTATTTATCTTTTGTAGTTATTAATATGTGTTTAGTGATATTTTTTTTTATATAGTATTCACGTGACGTTACACTTAACGCAGTTTTTGTTCCAAAAACTTAATAGAAATGTGATTCAATAACAAGATATACCTTAAAGAATGATTTTACTAATTCTAGATTTTGAGATAGTCCAATAAGACAGACATAGGTGTTAAAAAGACTAAAAAGTCCAAACTAAAAGATAGATTAAGAATTAAAGGGAAATTTCCTTTTATTTAAATTTTACTGCAAAAAATCATACTTTTAATATGAAACTTTTGTCTTACAAATATTCTCTCGCATGCTAAGTAACATTAGGCTTAAGATTTCATGACATTGAACAAATTTAACTTGAGTTCTAATACCATGTCAAAAGGTTCATCATCTAACCTAAAAGTTAACTTAATAGTAAGTTGAACCCATTATTTTATAAATAAGATTTTTAATAACTTCTTTGGCAATGTGAGATTTTATTAGTTACATCTTAACAAGTTTCCTTGATGGTCAAATTTTCAAAGCATCGTGGTGTCGCATTATATGTGTAATGCATGAGCTTAAACCAATAAAAGCCCATAGGAATGTTAAAGAGAATCCTAGCTTTGATACCATATTAAGAAGCATATTATCAAATTCAGAAATCGGCTTAAGAGATGATGAAACTTATTATATTATAAACACGACTTTAATAATTTTCTTAATATTGTGGGGTTTATTAGCCAAATCTTAATAGTAAAAAGCTTTTTGCACAATAAACTTAAATGTCTATTATTATAATTACTTGTACCATTAAAAAAATAGTTGTATTGGTGGTATTGTTCATAAGCCAAGTATCAAAACTCACCCATAACTTGGATTCAGGATTTAACGTGGTGGAATGAATGCTCTTACACACCAAACATATTTAGTGGGCTTAAGGTTGAACATGAGTTGAATGAGATTAATTTAATCTTTGATACCATATTAAAAAGCTCAAAATTTAAACAAAAACTAGTTTATAAATTAGGAAACATCTTTTATATGTAGACTTTATCTAAATATTATATCTTCTCAATGTGAGACTTTCATCTCCAACAATTATTAAGATAAGAAAATTTTCCACACCTACCAATCACCATTTTTGTAGCCATATGCATATGTTTTTTACATGAAAAGACACAAATAGTTACTATTATCTTTAAAAAGGTACAAAATTGAAAAGGAAATACAAAAACAAGGAAAGGAATTTAAAGAGATAAAATTCCAGGGAAGATTCTTTCAAACTAACCTTCCCATTTCCTTTACGTACTAAAAAAAAAAAAAAAAAAATCCAAAATCTGTGTTTGTAGCTTTACACAATTTTTTCTTATGTTCTTTGAAAATTTGTTACAAATTGATGACCTTCTAAAATGAAGATTATTTTGTCCTGTTATTTAAGAGAATATAAATAATACATTTATCAACACATAAGTCTTCTTCTATAATAAAGATATGCAATTCATAGAGTAAAGCACATACGTGGACTTTGAGTTCAATCAAATAAGTTAAGTTGCTAACAATTCATAGAAAGTACTTTGAATTGGGTTAATTGTTTTGTCAATTAAATTTTCTTGAACTAAGGTGTTATGTGTAGCATGTTTACTTGATGTTGCTGTAAAAAATGAGTCAATTTATAATTGTTCATGATCTAAAAGTAAAATCAAGATAAGAGTAAGGATTGCAATTGCACAAAATTAAAAGTTCCAAAGGCCAAATCTAAAAGTAGTTTAAGAGTTAGGGAAGTACCTTTTTTATTAGCTTCACTACAAGATATTATGTTTTCAATGTGGGATTTTTGTTTTCCACATATACTCTTACACGTGGAGTGATATTGGCCTCAAAATCACATGAGGTTAAGCATATTTAACTATATTTTGATACAAGTTAGAAGACTTAAAGACTTAATTCAAAAATCAATTTAAAAATTAGAAGAATATTTTTTCATTTAAGTTTTACTACAAGAGATCACACATCCGAATTAAGACTTTCATCATGTACATAAACAATATATGAGTGATTTGGCCCAAGTTCTCTCTTAGGCCTACATTTACTTTCTCTTAGCTAATAAATTAAGAACATATTTCCACTAATAATAACAATTGGAAATCATACTTTTTCCACACTTACATGTACTTTACCAACTTCAAAAAATCCTTCCATAATATTATCTGAGCCTTACAAGTTTGAAATTGTAGGACTCCTATATTGTTTTTAGACTTTATTTGAAGTAAAATTAAAGCCCTAAAGCTAACTTAAAGTTAGGGCTCTTTTGTGAGAAACATTACAAATTTTAATTATTGGTTTGGGCTCACAATCACACTTTAAATGATCAATAACAATTTAGACTAATAGTAGAAGTAAGATGGAATCACAACACCCAACAATCATGGCAATTTGAGTATGCTTTGAACAGAAATCACAACTTAGAATAATTTTTGTTGATGCTATATGTTTGTGAAAATTTTAAATACAAGTTAGCATGTTGAATAAGTAATATAATAATGAGAAAGTGTATTGTTTATAGAGATTGGTGAATATTAGATTAACTAATTATTAACAATAAATTATCCCTAGAATTTATTTAATAAATCAAAATAATAGATGATAGATTAATCAACTAAATTTAAATGAGAGAATTCAATACAAGAAATATGTTAGAGTATTTGATATCATCATAATTACTAGATATAAGTTTCAATTATTTATGCTTGTAAAAATAATAATACCTATGTGATGAAATTTTTTAATTTATTTACTATCTTATGTTTATGTATAATAAACCTACTTAGCTTATTAATTTACTATATCTCTATATGAATTGAAATAAATTAAGAGCATTAAGATCTATGAACATTTTTAATTTATGTTGAAAGCCACATAACCAATATAGTATATGTTTATTCATATTTAGTTTAAAAGTAATTATATATCATCTCTTTTCAATTTTAAATATATAAATTTGCTTGTTCTTGAAAATATTTTATCCCCAAGGCATAGTAGAGAATTGAGAATCTAATTTTTTCTATTCTAGGAATTCAAAAAAATTCATAAAAATATAGTATTTTGAAACTAAAGTAAAAAGTTGCAATCAACTTTTGTCGAATAAAATCAGAAATATTAATAAAAATAAAAATAAACTAATAAAATTAAAGTTATTTCTTTGGCTCAATTATTGATTAAAAGAGTTAGCTTATATGAATGGCTATTGGTTTGATACCAATAATGAGAGTCATTTCAGTATGACAAGGTTTCATCTGTATCCACGAGAACAATATTAAAGATTAAACAAAGTATCTTAAATTGAAAACAATAAAAATGTTATTACGTTGTCTTCTTCAGGACACTGATCTACCAACAATCACGCAAATTGATCGAAAAATGTGCAAATTTGCCAGAAAACAAACCTAGACAACGTTCGCCATTCTTCTTCGCTGGAAACTAACACAAGGTGGTCAGAAAACACGCAGATTTGCTGGATATGCTCTTAGCCTATCGGAACTTGTAAAGAACTTCCTGCAAATACACAGAGATTCCACCCAACACAACAACCTACAACCAATTCTATCTTTTCACACAATAACTATAGCAAGTTTACCATGAAATACCTCCATTACAACAAACAACAATTATAGAGTTGTACAATACAAGCATTTTACAGCTACTCAAACTACCAAGTTCACACTACAAGCTACATTACAGATCTACGTCAATCTATCGAAACTTACAATACTAAGCATTCATGCCACCAACGGCACTGCAACAGATATGCGATTCTTCTTTTCCAAAAGCTAGGGCATGGCATCATGTTTTCCCCTTTTCTAACTTTCAACTATGGGCCTTGACCTCTCTAGGGCCAACTTGGGTCGTGGGATCATGACAATCTCCACCGCTTCTCCAAATCCTTGTCCTCAAGGATTAATCTGGAACTCAGAAACTGGGCACGTATGTAATCAACATCTTCCCAAGTGGGTGCATACTCAGGATGCTTTGACCATTGTATGAGTAAGTCAACCCCAGGTCCATCCTTGCGCCTTACTAGTTGCCGCTCCAACACAGCAATGGGCTCAATTAATAACCGGCTCTAAACATCGAGCATAGGAACTCCAGGAATTACTTGACAACGCTGTCCAATTGCTTTCTTTAGTTAGGAGACATGGAAAACTGGATGAATAGGTGCATTCGGTGGCAAGGCAAGCTTATAAGCAACCTTACCTATGCGTTGCAGCACCATGAAGGGACCATAGAAACGTGGCCTCAACTTTTGATCTCTCCGTTTGGACAAGGACAGTTGTTGGTAGAGCTGCACCTTTAAGTAAACAGAGTCTCCAATCTCAAATTGCTTCTCAAAGTGACCCTTATTGGCATAAAACTCCATGCGAGCATGGCTGACCTGAAGGTGTTCCTTAATCAATTGCACGCGTTGAGCCCATTCTTGGAGGAAGTCATTTACCTCAGGCTCCGTGGTCATCTTAAAATTATGGTAAGGGGGTTGATGGGGTTGATATCCATAAAGGGCTTCAAAGGGAGTCATCTTGATCAACGAATGGTAGTTAGTATTATACCATCACTTAGCTATTGGCAACCACAAATGTCATTTCCCTGGTTTCTCACCACTCAAGCAATGTAGGTATTGTTCTAAGCACTGATTCACCCTTTCTATCTAACCATCTGTTTGGGGGTGATAAGATGTGCTACATAAGAGGTTAACTCTAATAACTTTAAACAACTCTTCCCAAAATTTGCTTAGGAAGATAGGGTCATGATCACTAACAATACTCACAGGAAGTCCATGTAGTTTCCTTACCCCGTCAAAGAATAATTAGGCCACTTGGGCTACTGAAAAAGGGTGACTCAATCCCATAAAGTGGGCATACTTCACGAAATGGTCCACCACCACTAAAATGGTATCTTGACCCTCACTCTTAGGAAGCCCTTCGATGAAATCCATGCTAATGTCGTGCTAAGCTTAGGTAGGAATAGGGAGAGGTTGCAGGAGTCTCGGGTAGGGCACTCGCTCGGACTTAAATCTTTGGCAAGTTACACAAGCTGATACCCAACGTGAGACCATTGGCTTCATCCCAATAAAATTGTTGTTATATCCTCTTCCAAGTGCCTCCTATACCTGAATGACCTCCTAATCCAAATTCATGAAGATGTCAAACTATCTGTTCTCTCAAGCCACCATGACTGCCTACCACAATCTTTGCTTGGTGATGCAAGACCCCATTAGTTAAGTTACAGTGTGAATGTGCCGTAGGGTCCGTTGCTAAGGCCTTAAGTAGTTTCTGCACATGTTGATCCCCTTCATAACTTGCTAACACATCATGAATCCATTTCGGTTGCAATATGGAAAGAGAATGCAAGGAAGACTCTCTAACTTCCTGGTCCATAGGCAGGCATGAGAGGGCATCTACTACACCATTTTCACTACCCTTCTTGTATTGAATTTCATAATCATATCCCAACAATTTAGTCAACCATTTGTATTGAGCCGGTGTGGAGATTTGTTGTTCTAGCAAATGTCTCAAGTTACGGTGGTTTGTCCTCACAATAAAGTGATTCCCTAACAAATATGGCCTTCATTGTTGAACCACCATGACAATAGCCAACAATTCCTTTTCATATGTGGGAAGCCCCAAATGGCGTGGAGTTAAGGCTTTACTCAAATAGGTGATGGGTCGACCCTTTTGCATGAGCACGACACCTACACCTTCAAGGCTCGCATATGACTCTATCACAAAAGCTTTCTTAAAGTTGGGTGTGGCCAAGACTAGTGTGGAGCTCATCACTTTCTTCAATTCATCAAAGGCATAAATAGCTTTTGTTGACCATTGAAACCCTCATTTCTATAATATTTTGGTGAGCAATCGATTAATCATCCCATAATTATTGACAAAGTGTCAGTAATAGCTAGTAACGCCTAAAAACCCACGAAGTCCTCTTAAGGTTGAAGGCCTAGGCCAAGTGAGCATAGCCTCAATCTTTCTCTAGTCTACTTCAATCCCTTTCTCTGAGATCATATGGCCCAAGTACTCAATGTGACGTTGGGTGAAAGCACATTTACTCCGCTTCACAAACAATTGGTGGTGCTGCAAAAGTTGGACTACCATCTCTAGGTGCCTTGCATGGTTCTCTAGGTCTGCACTATAAATCAAAATATCTTTAAAGAAGATTAGAACAAACCGTCATAGGTATGGTTTGAAAATAGAGTTCATAAGCACCTGGAAAATGGTTAGGGCATTGGTCAATCCGAAGGGCATGACCAAAAATTCATAATGGCCCTGGTGAATGTGGAATGCCATCTTTGGGATGTCCTCTTGATGAACGTGGACCTGATGATAACCTGACCGCAAGTCTAATTTTGAAAACCAAGTAGCTCCATGTAACTCATCCAATAACTCATCAATCATTGGAATAGGAAACTTATTTTTCACTGTGAGATCATTAAGTGCCCGATAATCTATGTAGAATCGCCGGGAACCGTTATGTTTCTTTACTAGTGAGATTGAGGAAGCAAAAGGACTATTAATAGGGTGTATCACTCCTGTATCCAACATCTCTTCCACCATTTTCTCAATCTTTGCTTTCTGCATATAAGGGTATTTGATAAGGCCTTGCACTGACTGGGCTACTCCCCGGAAGTAATGGTATGCGATGGTCAAAATCACGGGATGGTGGTAGCTGGGATGGCTCCTGGAACAACTTAGGAAATTTGTCTATACCTCTTGGAGAGCTTTTGGAATCTCTTCTAGGCCTGTAGATAAGGTCATTGCTTTCAATTATGCCACAATGCCATGAGGATGATCAACAATCCAATGGCAAAACTTCTGTCCACTAATACTGTCCATTATTGAGTCAGCCCTTGGACTCCCCTTCAACGACAAAGGCGTCCCCTTTACATATATAGTGAGTTGGTTATTCTCTAAGTTAAGTGCTATGGGGTTAACTGTCCAAATCCATTGCATGCCCAAAACCATATCGCAACCCCCAAGAGCCAATAGTCGCACTCGAGAAACAAATGTTCGACCCTGAATCCTCCATTGAAATTGACTACACCCTTAACTACCCTACAAGTGTTGCCCTCCCATTATCTTGACCTAAAAAGGGACCATGTCCTTAATCTTGCAACCTGTCCTCCTGGCCAACTCTAAGTCCACAAAATTATGAGTAGACCCCGTATAAACTAATATACTGATTTTAAGTCCCTGGATCATCGCATCCAATCTAAAGGTGTGAGAGGAGGAACCTCTTGACGTAGCTTGCAAGGCAATGGTGCCCGCATCGTGATCCTCCTTCAACTGATTTGAGCCCTTATCCAATTGGTCTTTCCTTTAGTTTCATCCTCTGTCCCTAATAGTACAAATATTTGCTTGGCCTTACATTAGTGTCCCCTAACCCATCTCTTATCGCAATGATAACACAAACCCTTATCCCTCTGTTCTTGCATTTGTCTCTGACTGATTCGATGGACAGGCATGCCCTATCTTTGGGGTGCTGACGGTGCTGCATATCTCATGTCATGCTCTTAGCGACCTAAGAATTCTTGCCTAGCAAGTGGTTTATGTCCTTGTGGTCCTCGCTGAATTCCACTTGGTCGAAAAGAGGTTCTTGTTGCTTGGTCCTCCCCCACAAAGGCTAATCTAACTGCGTTATCCCATGTTGTTAGGTTCCTAATTCTAACGGTCGGCTGAACATCCTCTTTAAGGGCTTGGACAAAAAATCGAATAAAGGAGGCCTCTATCATGCTCGAGTTCTAAAAAGAAACCCATGGTTGTAACTGTTCAAAGGTCTCGACAAACTCTGCCATTGAAGAAGTTTGTCGTATCCCAAAGAATTTTTCAACTTCACTATCCCAATCCTTTTTTACAAACATGTTCATTACATCTCTTTTAAACACTTCCAAGTAATCGGCCCCTTCTTCGCTATGTATGGCGTGTACCATTCACCTACATCCCTCTCCATAGCCACTGCAACATATTGTACTTTCATATGCTCCGCCACATCAAACAAGGTAAACCAATTCTCACAGTGCATTAACCATTCCTTTGGACCAACACCCGTAAAAGCAGGAAAGTCCATATGAGGAGGGCGAGGAGAGCTTACTTGTGGCCCGAAGGGCCTCCCTTGTGGGGTTTGCTACTGATTGTAAGGTGGGTTAAAGTGTTACCCCCCATGAGGACCTTGTTGCTGAAACCATTGATCCTCAACAAGATTATATCCAGGGTCAAAACCGTAATCAAAGGGGGTGTTTCCTTGCTGTCCAGGGTATTAAGGCTTAGAATTCTAGCCAGAATTAGTCCTGGGAGGAATGGATGAGTTGAAACCTTGGCCCTAAGTGGTGTAGTAATTTTTGGGCTAATTTCCATGGTGGCCGGAAAACACCGCCGACGGTGGTCGGAATCTTGTCAAAGGTTAGAACTCGTTTGGGGGTTGCCCTATAAGGTGTAGTCCTTAAGTAGGAGGTGACCAATCTGAAAAATGAGGCCAGTCAAAGCTAGATCGGGAGAAGGGTGGTTGCTAGCTGAAGCGAAAGTCGTCGAAAAACGACCGACGGTGGTCAATCTGCTCTCTTGGGGGTTGGTTGTATAATGGCCATTTGCCTCGTCCCCTGAATCAGACAATTGCTCTCCAATATAAGTCTGCTCGAGCACAGGATGTTGATTGTGCTGGAATCGTAGCTGTGAGTTATCATCTGCCACTAGCGTGGGGTTGCATCGGTACTGTTCTAAGAGATGGGGAGTCTAGTTTCGGCTTGATTGGGGTCAGATTGCTCCGATGGTTGCTGCTGCTAGCCATGTCCTCACTAGGGTCTCTTATCTTAGGCAGAGAACTACCTGTTGATAGAGATTGGGGGTTTTTTCCTTTGTCCGAGTTCATCTTCTTGAGCATTAGACGTTGGTTTTCGATGGCCTGCGACACAGAACCCATGGAATTCATAAACTGATGCTGCATCTCCTCCATTTTAGCCTCCATTTTTGCTTCCATGGAAGACATACGATTCTCCATGATTAGGTAGGACTGATTTTTGGTTACAAGTGCCAGAACTGAGCTTTGATACCAATTGTAAAGAACTTCTTGCAAATACACAAAGATTCCACCCAACATAACAACCTATAACCAATTCTATCTTCTCACACAACAACTACAGCAAGTTAACCATGAAATACCTCAATTACAGCAAACAACAATTACAGAGTTGTACAATACAGGCATTCTACAGCTACTCAAACTACCAAGTTCACACTACAAGCTACGTTACATATCTATGTCCATCTACCAGAACTTACAATACTAAGCAGTCATGACACCAATGGCACTGCAATAGATCTGCGATTTTTCTTCTCCAAAAGCTAGGGCATGGCATTGTGTTTTCCCCCTTTATAACTTTCAGCTATAGGCCTTGACCTTTCTTGGGCCAACTTAGGCCATGGGGTCATAATATAACTCACCGAATAAAGCCTAGATCTATTGGAAAAACAAAGTCCAAATGGCGTTTGCTGCCTGTCTTCGGTGGTAACGCTGGACGGAGGTAGCGTTTGGGTGGGCTTTCACACGATCGCCAACTCCTTCGTCCATTGGCTGACTGTCCCTGTCTCTCTCCCTCGTTGCGCGACCACCACATCGGTAAGAACACTGGGTTGGCTTTCGCATGATCACAACATCTTTATTGGTCCTTCTTTCCTTCTTTTTTTTTCCCTCTTTTTTCCTTTTTCTTGTTTCTCCTTCTATTTTTCGCTTGCTCGACCAACTTTTCTCTTTTTGTATTTTCTTATCTCCTTTGCACGAGTGCTTTTCTTTTCTTTCCTCTTTTTCTTTTTATTTCCTTCCCACAATTATCATGAAATTAAGCTGATTTTCCTTTTCTTTAATAGAAAAAAAAAGATTTCCCTACAGTTTCAATCTAAATAAGAGTAAACTGTAGGAATATTAAAGCAAGGAAGAACAATGGAACAATATCAATCTTGATTTCAACAGAACAATGTATAATACACCAAGATTAAAACAAAACAAAGTAAATTTCTCCCAAACCCATACAAACGAAAGCTAAACAACACCTATACTTATACTAATTTCAAAAATAGTTGATGATAATGACCCTTCATAAAACTTATCTTTTAGAGCTGACAATACCCTTGAGCTCTTCAAGATTTTCTGCCATTTCATTCTTCAAGCTTTTGCTAGCCTTTGGTTTCATAGAATAGTGTATTCTTTATGGGAAAGGGAAAGGGCATGGCAGCACATTTACTTCTCACCTACTTTTGTAGTCCTTCTAAGATGACTCCACGTGGCAGCCATCAAGCATATTGTTAACGCTATTGGATACATCGCAACACCCCTCCTTAATAGTGTTAACAGTGACTCTTATTTTTTCTCTTAACTTTTCATGTTGCTACCTTTCTAGTCCCTTATTAAGCAAATTAGTAAGTTGCTCTTCACTTCTACAATGCTCCAATTTTATCTCTCATTCTTCAACAACTTCCCTTATAAAGTGAAACTTGATTGCTATGTGCTTTGTCCGAAAATGATAAACAAGATTCTTCCTCATGCTTATTGCTGACTTATTGTCAATCCTAATTTCAATTTCATTTCCTTGAGGAATACCAAGCTTTCCAAGCATTCTTATTATCCAAACACACTCACTAGCTGCTGTAGAGGTGGCAACATACTCAAATTCTGCTATTGAAAGAGCCATTGAGTCTTGTTTCTTGTTTGTCCATGCGAATGCAGCAGAACCCAAAGAGAAAACATAACCAATAGTGCTTTTTGCATCCTTTGAACAACCACCCAGATCATTATTTGAGTGACCAATTAATTGGAAGTCTTGGTTAGGCTTATACAGTAGTCCAAAATTCAACGTCCCTTGAACATACCTCAATATTCTTTTTCCCTTGTTGTAGTGGATTTGACTGGAATTTTGCATGTACCGAGACAATAAGCTTACTCTAAACAAAATATCCAGTCTTGTAGCAGTTAAATGCATAAGCCTTCCACTTACTAATAGAGATTCATCAATCATTTTTACCTTGTCATTAGGTACAAGAGGAGTACTAACCAGTTTACTTGAGAGCATATTGAATCTTTTTAGCACAACTTTTGCAAACTTGCCTTGTGATAGAAAAATTCCTTGAGAACTTTGTTGTACTTCTATGCCAAGAAAATAATGCATCTCACCCATGTGATTCATCTCAAAGGCCTTCATCATATCTTCTTTAAACTTCATCAAATCAACTTCACAACCACCCGTAAATAACATATCATACACATACAAAGAAACAATTAGAAGTGAATTACCTTTGCCTTTAGTAAATAAAGTAGGTTCACTAGGGCTTCTAGTAAACCCTTGTTAAGTAAAATACTGATTGATTTTGCTATACCAAGCTCGTGGGGCCTGCTTTAACCCATATAGTGCTTTCTTCAGCCTTAACACCTTGTCTTCCTTTCCAACTTCTTCAAACCCTTTAGGTTGTTCAATGTAGATCTCTTATTTTATCTTTCCATTGAGGAAAGCTGACTTTACATCCAATTGAAAGATCCTCCATTGGTGCTATGCAACAATAGCAACAGTCAACCTTATTATTTCCATTTGAGCAACATGTGCAAATGTTTCTAAATAGTCCACTCCAACCTTTTAAGAATATCCCTTCACAACCAATCTAGCTCTATACTTTACAATATTTCCAATAGCATTAGTCTTTACTTTGTAAACCCACTTGATTCCCACTGCTTCCTTGTTCTTTGGTAATTTTGCCAATTCTCAAGTGTTATTTCTTCTAATAGTGTCAATCTCTTCCCTCATTTCCTTCCTCCATTTTTCAACCAATATTGCATCTTCAAACCGAGTAGGTTCAGATGCTATGAAATTTCAACTTTCATACAAGTCTTCTAGGGACCTAATCTTTACAGGAGTGCTCATTGGTCAATTAGATTCTGTTGAGACCTCTAAGGATTCTTCTTTTGTTACTTCTCTAGTTACTAGTTTGACCAAGTTTGGAGATTTTGAAGTAGTTGGGGGAATGTTTTCTTCTAGTAAAGAAGACGATTATGCTCTTTTAGCATCACTCATCTCTTTTCCTTCTTCCCATACACTTGGTACACTAGAATTCTAGTACACAATTTTATTTTCTTCCCAATCCCAAGTAGCTTTCTAAAAAAACACAATGTCTTTACAAATCACAAATTTTTGTTGCTCTAGATTAAAAACTCTATACCCTTTAGACAGTGCACTATATCCCAACAATACACCTTTTTCAGCCTTTTTCTTAAGTTTACCTCTAAAATGATCTAGTACATGAATATAACAAATTGATCCAAATACCCTAAAATGCTCCATTGAAGGTTTTTTTCCAGTCCAAGCTTCATAAGGAGTCTTACCATTCAATGATTTCGTTAGGCTTCTATTCAGTATATAAATTGCAGTGTACACTACTTCCCCTAGAATTTTTTGGGCATTTTCTTTTCTTCTATCATGCACCTAGCCAATCTTTATGATTGTCCTATTTCTTCTCTCACTAACACCATTTTGTTCAGGACTGAAACTAATAGAAAACTGATGAATTGTCCCCTCCTCAACACATAAACTCTTCCATTCCTTGGATGTATACTTACCTCCTTGATCACTCCTTAATACTTTTATACTTTTTCCTTATTCTTTTTCAACCAATGCTTTAAATCTCTTAAAAATACCAAATACCTCATATTTCTCTCTCAAGAAATAGACCCATCCCATCCTAGTGCAGTCATCAATGAATGTTAAAAATATTTTTTTCCTTCACAAGTTTCAATCCTCATAAGGCCACATACATAAGAATGCACTAGATCTAAAAGATTTGAACTATTTCTACCACTACCCACTGTAAATGACTTCCTATGACTTTTTCCTAACACACAACCACCACATATACTTTTTGTAATTTCTATTGTTGGCAATCCAACTACTATTTTCTTTTCATGCAAATCCTTCAAAGCCTTAAAATTTAAATGCCCAAACTGCCTGTGCCAAAGCCAAGTCCTATCTTCTGCCACCTTCAATGCTTTCGAAGAATCAAGCTACAATCTAAGAGGAAAACTCTTATGACTTACCATTTCAATTTTCACTAACTCATTTGTACAGTCACTTTGATCAAAGATGTGGCAACTCCTATTCTTAAATAGTGGAGTCTATCCATTCTCCATCATTTGCCTTAAACTTAACAAATTTAATGTAAGACTAGGAACCAGTAACACATACTTTAAGATCTTTGGACCTACCTTTGTTTGTATGGTAATATCACCGTTTCCCTCAACCTCTAGCAGCTTATCATTGCCTAACCTGACATGAGACTTAGTAGACCTATCCAACATGCTAAACATCTTAGCATTTCTACCCATATGATTGCTACACCCATTATCAACATACCAAACATCCAGATCACTCCTTATAGCATAATGATAAACATAAGATAATGTAACCTCATCCTTTTTCTCACCAAAATAATTAACTACTTGATTTTTCTTAAACCTGCACTCTTTTTCTACATGCCCAAACTTGGAACAATTTCTACATTGCGGCTTACCCTTTTGCCAACAATATTTTCAAGCTGATTTATTTTTTTACAAACCTTGCATGGTGGATTCCTTGCCTTTTTCTCTCTTTCACTAGGTTTTGAAGGTTCTATGGCTAACCTAGTTTTAAAGGCTGTCTCTAAAGATCTTTTTTCTTTTTTCCTAGTAGTTCTCATCTCAAATGCTTTTAGGGACCCCATCAACTCAGTTGTTGTCATATTGGTAAAATCTTTAGTCTCTTCTAGGGTTGTAATAATGGAATCAAACTTCTCATTCAGGAAAATCCTCCCTAAGACTCTTCATTTGACTAACAACATGACTAACACGAGCATAATAATCTACTACAAACTCATTATCACCCATTTTCAACAATTCTAACTCTTTCTTCAAAGCCTGAATCTTAACTTGTCATACCTTTGGAATACCTAGGTATTCATTCTTCAAGGATGTCCATGCCTCATGTGCAGTTGTAGCATAAGCAATCTTCTCAAACATTGTGTCTGCCATAGCTAACTGCATGACCAACAATGCCTTCAACTCTTTTTCTTGGTTCTTTTTGTGTTTCTCTTTCTCGGTAGAGGAGAGCTCCTTATCATTTGTCACCTTCATCACACCATCTGCTACTACTTCCTAGAGACCTTGCCATTTAAAATATGTAGTCATTTTTACTGACCAAAAATGATAGTTATCACCATCAAATGGTGATAAAGGCAACTGAGAACTGGGGATTGAAGAAACCATTGAAGAACTTGAGGACCCAAATGACAAAGTCATCATTTGATAGAACTCATATATGATCAGAAACTTGGCTATGATACCACTAATAGAAAAAAAAGATTTCCCTACGGTTTCAATCTAAATAAGAATAAATTATGGGAATGTCAAAGCAAGGAAGAACAATGGAACAATCTCAATCTTGATTTCAACAAAACAATGTCTAATACACCAAGATTAAAACAAAACAAAGTAGATTGCTCCCAAACTCATACAAACGAAAGCTAAACAACACCCATACTTATACTAATTTCAAAAACAATTGATAATAATGACCTTTAATAAAACTTATCTTTTAGAGCTGACGATATCCTTGAGCTCTTCAAGATTTTTTGCCATTTCATTCTTCAAGCTTCTGCCTCTGGTTTCATAGAATAGTGTATGCTTTACGGGAAAGGGAAAGGGAAAGGGAAAGGGAAAGGGCACGTTAGTACATTTACTTTTCACCTACTTTTATAGTCCTTCTAAGATGACTCCACGTGGCAGCCATCAAGCATATTGTTAATGCTATTGGACAATCGCAACATTCTTCTTATCATAATATCTTTTGCTATATAAATAAAAAAAGTAAATATAATTTTTTAAAATATTATCTAAAAAATACTGTATTATTTATTATTTAAAATAATTAAAATAACTTTATAAATATAGAGTTATCATGTACATTTTTATTCTTACTTTAACTATTTAAATCGGTATAATTAAAGCCATTAACTTACTTTTTAAAACCCCTCACTCAAGTTACTGTTTAAAAACCCTCATTCAACCTTCTTTCCAATTTCCTGAACCTAGAGAAATTGAAATTTCAATCAAGAGTTCGTTTATGGCGATTGCTTTTTTACGTGTTGTGAGACTGTTGGCTTGTCGTACGGTATCCGTGCGAGCAAAGTCTTCACAAACTGGTCCATCATAATTCGTCGCCATGCGAAGAACGGTGTGGTTTATCCGCGTGAGAAGGCAATTCTATGAAAAAACAGGGGAAATATCTGCACAACCACGCCTCCTTGTTCGTGGCGGTGCTTATCCGCATATGCTAGTATTTGCACGCATATCTTGGGGGCTCTCTCTATATAACTATTTCTCTTCCTCAGTTTCATAGATGAGAGCACAGAAGGATGCGCTGCGTTGTAGATCTGAGGTATGCGGTTCCACCGCTGATCATCCTTACCCTTACCGTCCTAACGTCCCAAGACAAGTCTTGGGCTCAACATGCTTATCTGGGAACTCAAACGCTTGTTCAGCCTGCTTCTGTGATACCATATTTGTTTCTCCTCCTTGTCATATTGGTATTCCTCTTTACATCAGTCAACCTCCCCCTTACCATTAACCCAATTTACTTGCGAGTGAGATGTTTCTCTGGTCCCTTAACTCTTTCACTACTAAGCTCAATATTTCTTCCACCTTCGTATTTTTGGATCATCTTCCCCATACTTCTTGTTGTGTCTCCCTGGTATCGAATGCTGCCAGATCTACTCGTGCGCTTCATGGGTTGGCTTTATCAAACTCTCCAAGCGCTTCCTGCTCTTAATATCATCTGCGTGACCCAGCGTCAAGAAGAAGCAGAACCACCGCCTCATCCAGTTGAAATCGAGCTGACTGAAGTCGAAATCAACGGATGATCATTTCTATCGTGATGCAGTTGTAATGGAAATCAGTTGACCATGCCGTTCTAGTATGATATAGTAGTACTATGATAGAAGCTTGCAAAGTTATGAGTGTATTTGTTCTTGACTGAAGTCAGTGCAGTTTTGGGTTTCTTTACTGCAATAGTTCTGCCTGTGAAAGTTAATTTCTATGTAATTCTGTCAGGAACAACTTAGTCCCACTATGTTTTATTCTCATGATCTATAATAGTAGATGGTTATGTTAATAGTCGATAGTTATGTTTTATGTTTCATGATCTTTGTCAGGAAAGATATCCGCTCACCGTATCAGACTGAGTAATATGACTGAATCATCGCCGCTATCTCAGCCTAAACACAGATTAATTTGTAGGACAGACGCACGTATACCCAGAGACGGATCAATCATAAGGTCCGATAATGGATTTCTGAGACGACGACCTGATGTGTACGGGAGAGACGACGACGATGAATAATGTCCAACGTGATAGGCTCCGCTTGTCGTCTCCGTCGTCGTCCCCGTCTTCTTCACGCCAGCGGGAGCACGAGCGGTGAGGATAATCTTGATAATATGATTGGGGGTTTATTTGTTAAGACCAATCTTAGGTTTAGAAGATAATATGAACGATAGTTTTAAATTTCAACTGAAACGTAAAGGTGACTACAGGGTGCTTGAATACTATGCTGCTTCGAGGAAAGAAGGTTTTGTTCAGGAAGATCACTTTTTGTGTTGTGCACGCTTTGATCCTTTGAGGCGGAGTAGATAGTTGAAGACTTTTGCTTTATCGGTTGACGATGACTTCTAACTTGGATATTTATCTAAGTCGAGAAAAATGGACGCCGCCCAAAAGAGCTCCTCCTCTTTTTCCAAAGCAAGTCTAGGCTGTCTGGATTTGGTTGGAAGTGTAGAGGATGCGCTGCGTCGTATATCTGAGATTCAGAAATCCACCTCTTATCACTTTCGATCTTAGGTTTAACATCGCAAGACAAGACTTGTGCTCTAAGGTATTTCTTTCAATATCGGATCGAGTTCTTGTGGATCTATGGAAACGCTTTATGATTGATTTGTGACACTCCAAGCATTATTATTGTTCAATACCGAATTGAGCTGAAAACCATCAAAAACAGCTTTGTATAGAAATGAACATATACAGGTACGTAGAGAATAAGGAGAAGAAGAAGAAGAAGGCGCAGAGCTACAAGGCGCAGCCAGAAGAATAAGAAGAAGAAAACTAGCTAGGGTGACTATAAAAAATGGGCCTAATGGGATGGTTATGAATATACAATAATACATCATTTAACAATTATTATCTCGTTTATCCAAGGCCAAGTATTTTGGGTTGTTTCTCTACTCAATCGCTAACAAGAGAAAATTCTCAAGGAGCTAATTTAAACAAAGAGTGAGAGTAAAAGGGGAAACTAGCGCAGGAACTTAGATCAGTTAACTAAAGGTTGTATTTGCTTTTGAAGCACTTGTCCATGTAGAGCCCACCTCAAGCGACGCAGTTTCTTTTTGTAGTAAAATTCGTAACTAGTTTGGCATTTAGACGCGTTCCCAGCAATAATTTGGCCCGGCAGGCTGACTTATAGGCATCTATGCAGATTAGGTTGTTAAGATCTCAACATCTTAAATTACTTACAGCTTCTTTCTGAGTTTCTGCAATTGGCCGACCTTTTTTTGTTGTCTTTATTGGGTGAAACCAGTAATTCGTACTGGAAAAATAAGTAACTTTTTATTATTTTGATATTTTCTTTAATGTTCTAAATTTCCAGTCCACAATATATATATATTGTTGGCACGAAAGTCGAGGAATTTGTTGTCTAGCACCCCTCCAACATTACCAAAAATAAAGATGATAATCGTGAAAGGAAATAAGATACAGTTGATAGTTGTAATAAATTTTACTACAATCATTAGGTGAAACCAACAAAATATAGTATTACAACAATGATGGTGAAAATCTTAAATTTGTGTACAACATGAAAGTCTCACATCAAGAAGAAGATATCTAAAATAAAGTTTTAAAAAAAAAGATCTTCTAACTTTTGAATTAATTTTTAAGGTAGGTTTTTGTGCCTTTTAACTAAACCCATAGAGAAGGAAAAAGAAAAAGAAAAACCAAAAAAGATGAATTTATTTGATGTCCATAAGCAAGACATTGCCAAGATGTATTTTTGTGTTTTGTTACATATCACCATCTTTTTATTTTTTATTTTTTATTTCACTATTTATGGTGAACCCCAAGATTCCAGGACTAAAATAAGTCGGAACACTGTTTTGAGTTATGTTGAAAACGCTCGTTCTTGTGTAGAACCATATAAATAGCAAAAAGTACGCACGCCCATAGAAACCAGGGAACTCTGTTAGGAATAAACATGACTCAAAAAAACAACAATAAAGTTAGACCAAAATGCCAGTCGGGGCATCAGACAAGAGACGCTATCACAACCAGTACCTTTAAGCACATGGAAAATCGCTGTTGCTACATAGACCCCTAGATTCGCGCGTAACTTATAGATTATCATGCAGATTTTCCAATGGCTTAAATGATGTTGATAGAGTTCTCTAAGTTATGTTAGTCTACCTTAACATAAATGATATGAATTAAGATATTAAAATTAATAGGCTTTAAATTTAATTCATACCATCTTATTATGATAGAGAAATATTGGCCATCAATGGTTTATACCTTGTGCGAGAGCAAATTCTCTAAATGAGATATCATAATTCGCGGCTACGCAGGGACGTGTGATTTTTGCGCGTGAGAAAGGCATTACCATAGCTTTTGCTGGCGACGCGCGAAGAGATCCTCCTCGCTTTTTAAAGCAAGTCTAGGCTGTTTGAATTTGGTTGGAAGTGCAAAGGATGCTCTGCATCGTAGATTATTTAGGTTTTAAGAACTCATCATCTTAAATTACTTACAGCTTTATTTATTTGTTTATTTATTATTACTATTTTTTGTTTTAAGCATTGTGATTTGAGTTCTTGCGATTGATCGACCTTTCTTCGTTATTTTTATTGGATGAAATCAGTAATTCGTACTACAATCGTCTACTACATTTGTTGGGCTTTAACCCTAGTGACCAAAGGGTGTCGCATTTTATATGTACTTAAATATTGAAAATAAAGAATTTGATAAATTTTTGCATGTTTGTAAGAAAAGCTTATTTATTGATTAAACAAAATCAAAACCAATGACAAAAGAAGACAAAGCCATAGAAAAAGTAAACTTTCCGTATGCAGTTGTAATAATAAACATTATAATGTAGGAGTTTCTATATAAACAGGAGTAAAGCAATCCAAATATCAACCCCTTATAAGGATTAACAGAAAAAGAAAGAATTGTACCCACATATAGGAAAAAGGGCAATACGCAAGTGTATTGCATTGTACATTAGTGAATATCGTAATAAAAAAAATAAAAAAAGAACCATACAGAATATAGGGTTACAGTAAAGAAGGAAGGATAATAATAATAATAATAAAAAAAAACACCCGAGAGAGAAGTCACGAGCTTTTGGTCGCTATCTTTGTTGTCACTGCCTATGGTTCTCTTGCTGTTAGCAACTCACCGCTTTTGTTGGACCACAAGAGAGAACAGACAACGTCGGAGACCCGATGGAAGGAGTTACAAACACGCTAGTTCTTCTTTGCTTTTGGTCGAGGTGGTTGGTTGAAGCTAAACAGCATAACGCAGCTTCCTTTATCTTCTCCTTATTGATTTTGTTCAGAGGCTAGAAGAATGTGGCGCGCAGTAAGGATACTCCGCCCAGCAGGACAACCAAAGACTGCCCCACTTGACGTGACCCAACCTCCCGCACATGAGAGCAGCGACCCACCGACGACCAATATGGTGCTGTAAGCTGATCATCGACTGCAGAGCCTCACAGATACCTGGTCTTTAATGCACCACGTGGACCAATCAACCAAGACCTGTCCCATCCCACCAACTTTTCTCTCTAAAACGCGTATATAATACGATATCCATCCAGAAGCACAAGGGCCTGCATGCATATTTGGCATCTCCCAAGCACGTACATCTTGATATGTTTTATTTTCTAATAAACAATAGGGTTTGCCACAGTATGTGTAGCTACCACATTATTACAATAAAGTGAAACTGAGCGAGGAATAACTACTCTAACAACCTAAGCAACTAAATGATCTTGCAGAACTTTATATTCTAATTCAGTTGAGGATTGTGACATGGTCGGTTATTTCTTTGTTTACCAAGATACCAAGATCATCACGCAATCGGGGCAATCAAACAAGAGAAGTTATAACAATCAATAGCCTTCAACGCAAGAAAAATAAGCTTATTTTCTGATGCATTTGCATTTTAATCTAAAACCAATAACGCCAAAATAGCTAACATGCTTGCTTGAAAAGAGCACGGTTTTTTTTTCTTTTTTTTTTTTTTAAATTATCGTCAATATTGATGAGCACACTAGCATTCCAAACTTAGAAGTAAACAGTCGAATCTAATCATGTCACGTGGGAGAACACGTTGTTTCGTATTTGATTACATAAGTGACTTGTTGGTGTTCTCAACATTATATATATATATTTGCCTAAGAATGTTTAATGTCTCACTTGCATTATATATATATAATCTTATTGCTTAAGACACAGTTATATTGTGAAGAGCCTTTAATCGAGGAGGAAGGGAGAGCCATAATAGTTGGACCGCGTGGCAGTCGTTATAAAGCGACCGATAATGGAGAATTTCCAAAGTCATTATTTTGCTTTCTGTCATTCTCATTTCCTCTATTTCTTAATATTAAAGTAAAAAAGTTCATTCTAAAGCTCATAGCCAATAAGAGGCACAATAGAAGAAATGTCAATTATAAACAAATTGAAGATGGTAAGAGTCCATCACAACACATCAGAAAGGAGGGCTCATAGCTTTGATGTTATGTTAAAACAAAAAGACTTATCTTAAACTTATAGGTAATGAAAGATATACCCTTGCCATTAATAAGGCCAAGTTTACATGTCTCCATTTCCAATGAAATAAGTATCCTCAATACCTAAATTTTCTGTCGGACTCCTTTCGTCAGTGCCGGTGCTTCTCTTGCTCTTTGCAACTGGCCATTTTTGTTAGACGACTGGAATAAAATAATCTCTATTCACATGAGACTTAAAATAGAAAAAAAGAAAAAAAAAAGAGTATAAATTTCATGGGAAAAAAAAAGAAAAAAAAATCTCCATTGTTGTGAAACCTGAAATAAAATAATCAGTAAATTCTAATTATCGTCAAGCCTTTTACAATTTATGAACATTCTTTTAAGTATGCTTTCTTACTGTGAAAGTTGGATTAAAGTGGGAGATGTTTATCTCTTTTATTAACTTTTTGCGTAGTAACTCTTTCATTTGAATATCAACTCATCCGTATCATGTTTAATCAAAGAGTATTAAAAATCCCGTACGCATATCATTTAAAATTGCTATTTTTTCTCGATTTTGTTCCTTGCTGTGAGGCTTTGCTTGGTTGTTTCACCTTTTGATCTGTCTACTCGCGACACACATTTTGAATGGGCCATGTGTTGGACAGCATATACAAGTCGAAGCCTACACCCTAAACCGTTATCAATTGTTCAACCTTTTTTTTTTAAAGTTACCTGTTTAGTAATTATTTTATTAGTTATGCTGCGTTTTTGTACCTATACACCATGATTTACGTTAAAAATACTAATAGAAATAGTAATTTAAGATTAAAGAGTAATTTGATTAATTGTAAATGTTAAGAAATGATCTGATAAATAATACATTTAGAAAGCTTCTTGTCATAACTTCTTAGAAACTGACTTAGACGTCAATTATTAGCTTACTCTCAGGATTTCCTGTTATGATGGTTTTTATTCATAAATCAATTATAAAAACTCTATCCTTTTAGCTTAAATATCAAGCTTATCTCGCTTTTCACTAAAAAAATTTATTTGTGATTGAACATTATAAACAATGATTATAAAATATATGACTTTTTCCCACCATCAGGGTGTGAAAATCCTCAAATTGGACTCTTACAATAGCTAAATCTCCAATTTAGGCTTTTTGCCGCATTTATGTAATATTAATGTATTGTAAAAGTGAACAAATTCCACAAGATTTGACTTTTTACTTAAAAGGAAATTTCCTTTTTATGAAGAGTGGTTGTGACGTTGTAAATAAAAAAGCAGGAATAGTATTATCTAAAAAAAAAAGGTTACAAAACTAAAAATCACATTAAAAAGAACAAATACAACAACAAGAAAAGATATGGGGAATATGATCCAAAAGGATGAAGGCGGAAAAAGAATTGAGGCCAGTAATGAAAGGGTTAAGGGACTAGGGAAGGCACGTGTCTCCCTGGTACCCAATGCTGTTTGAACAACTTACGCGCTTCATGGGTTGGTTCTATCACACTCTCCAAGCCATTCCTGCTCTCATTATCACCTGCGTGACCCAGCGTCAAGAACAAGCAGAACCACCGCCTCGTCCACTTGAAATCGAAAACAACGTGTGAATCATTTCTGTTGTGATGCAAATGTAATGGAACTCAGTTGGCCATGCTGATGTAGGATCGTGTAGGAGTACTACGTTACAAGCTTGCGAAGTTATGAGGGTCCTTTTCCTTTCTTTTATTTTCTTTTATTTTTATTTTCAAAATAAAGTAGTTCATAATCATTGGCCAGGGTCCTTTTCTTTATTGTAACCAAAGTGAAGTTCATGGGTTTTTTTTACTGCAATACTTTTGTCGCCGGGCACAACTTATTCCTACTGTACTTTATGATTGACAATATTCAACGGTTATGTTTTAATATTTCGTGATTTTTGTCATGAAAGATATCCACTTATCGAATCAAACTGAGTAACACGGCTAACTCATCGCCGCCAACTCAGCCTAAACACAGATTGATTTGTAGAATAGACACACGTACATATAGAGACCGATTCATCACAAAGTATGGTGATGGATTTCTCAGACGATGACGTGATGTGTTCAGGAGAGACGATGACGACGACAACGATCCAAGCCATGATGTCCAAAATTTTGGTAAACCTTTTCCAAAGTCTTCTCATTGATGGTTTCGCAATGGGTGTTTCTATTTCTTTTTCCATAAAAAATTGAGGGGATAAATGTATTAATTAAATTTTCTTGGGGAAGTGATGCGTTTTCTTAAGTTTTTGAGAGACTTATTTTCACATTTTTAGGGAAGGGCATGGAGGGTAATGTGCAATTTTTGTGGGTGATGGAAGTTGACAGCTCCTTTTTAACCCCAAAAAGAAAAAAAAAATTAAATACTTTAGAATAGGTTTCCTATTTGAAAATGGCATCGAAAATACACTAGCATATAAGAAAAACATCTACGCAGAAGCTGAAAGAGGAGAACTCGTGCCGTATTCTGTCCATGATTGTGACGGAGAATACGGGGTAGTTTTATGCCGCGGCGAGATGCACGTACTTTTCATGTACCCTTTTTGTCTGCTCTGAGTCCTCCTTTTGCTTGATCTTGCTGGTGAGAAGGATAGGACCACGATTGGATCACTCTTTTAGGAAGAGAACATGCGCCGACGTGGGGTCACTGAAAATTATTATAATCCAAAATGATTTATTAATTGGGGGTTTATTTCTTAAGACCAAATAATATGAACAAAGTTTTAAAATTTCACCTAAATGAAAAGCGTGACTACTGTGTGTTTGCAAACTATGCTGCTTCGTGGAAAGAAGCTTTTGTTCAGAAAGATCACTTTTTGTGTGGCGCTGAAGAGTCTTCCCCTATCTTCTGACGAAGACTTCTAGCTTGGGTTTCTACCTAAGTCGAGAAAAATGGACACGGCATTGGGATAGCTTGCCGGCGACCGGTTACCGGTTACCGTATGTTGCCGGCGACCCCCGAAAAGAGCTCCACCTCTGTTTCCAAGCAAGTCTAGGCTGTCCGGATTTGGTTGGAAGTGTAGAAGATGCGCTGCGTCGTAGATCTGAGACTCGGAATTCCACCTACATAAACTTTCGATCTCAGGCTTGACATCGCCAGACATGACTTGGCCTCCAGGTATTTCTTTCAATACCGAATCGAGTTCTTTTGGATCTATGGAAGCGCTTTGTGTAATGGTTTTGTGACACTTCCAAGCATCATTATCATCTCCATCGCCCAAGGCCAAGGATTTCTGGTTGTTTCTTTTCTTAATCGCTAATAATAGAAAACTCTCGAGAAGGTAATTTGAGCAAAGGAAGTGTTTGCTTTTGAATCACTTGTCCATATAAAACCCAACTCAAGCGTCGCGGTTTCTTTTGATAATTAAATTAGTGACTACTTTGGCATTTAAACACGCGTTCCCTCCTTATAATTTGGCCCGGCAGGCTGTTCCCAACATATGGATTAGCTTGTTAAGAACTCATCATCTTAAATTACTCATAGTTTTATTATTATTATTTTTTTGAGCATTGTGATTTGAGTAATTTGTAGCATAGTTGGACTCTGATTTCCACTTAATTTCATTTATTCTTGAATGAATTTCTTTTGGTTTAGATCAAAGAGTATTAGTTGAAACTTTAGCCCTACCCACTTTACATTTATCATCAGATCCATGAAATTGGTATTGATAAGACAAAAGAAAACATGTAAAGTTGGAATAGAACATTTTGAAATTTTTTTTGAGGTTTGTCTAACCTTTAATCAAATAACTCTAGTTTAAAGTCATAAAGCTTCACACTTCATTAATTTTGCAGTATTTTTTCTTAAATTGATTTAGATCTGAATGTCTACCATTACTTTCAGCATTGAAGTCTTGCAAAGGTATTTTTGTCCAAACTTATCAAAGAAACGTTCAGTCAAGCTAAGTAGTAGAACTTAGCTAACTTTTATTGAGATCGTAGCTAACTTTTATTGAGATCGATTACCTTATGATCGTTGAGTTATGAATAGTGATCAGTTACCGTAATCATCTGACGGCTACTAGTGGGAGTACAGGTGGGTTGAGTTTACTAGAGCATATCTTTCTCTTCTTCGTCTCCATGAGACTTGTTTTCTTCCTCTTAATCATTCTCTTCTACTTTTTTTCTCCTTAGTCAAAACTAAGTTTTGATACTAAGTTAGAAATTATAAATAAAAGGTATACCCAACTTAAAATCTTAAATAGAAAACTTATTTCTTTACAAACTACCTTTCAAGTTTTTATATTTTTCATATAAGACATAATCTTTAAGTTCAATAAAATATATTTGGTTTCTGAACAACATAAAAAAAGGGGTTTAGAATTGGATCCTTTGTTTTGTCAAATAAATTTTCCTTGGATTATGATGTTCTTTCTTTCCGTGAGTTTCAAGTAGGCTGGTCTGAACTTGTTTAATGTATTCTTATATATAAATTGATGATATGTTTGAACATTCATTCTGATAAATGAATGGACAACTAAAGCATCCATTAAGGTCCCCAAATATACAAGAACACAAAATAATTCAAAACAAATTCAAAGCTTTCTAAGTATAAGAAAGCTGCTCGAGAAATAAAGACTTCCTAAACATATCATTATTTTTAATAATATAAAGATACTATTAACAACCTTTCAAAGCCTCCTGGGAAATAAAGCTCAGAATGTAATTTAATAAAATGAGACTAAATAATGATAATGTCATAAAATTATTGGACTTGTTTCGTGGTTGTATTCTCATCCAAAAAATTCGGCATGGTTTCTTTCGTCGTCTGCGAGAGCAAATTCTTCCTTTTTCTGTATTTGTGTTCCGAGTATATAAGCATTTGTGCTTGTACGTGTGTTTGTCGTCACGCGCTCCGGCTTGTACTTGTGCTTGCAAGGTTGTGCGTGGTTATGCGCGTCTGCGTGGTTCTGTCCCCGCACGAGGAAATCCCACCAAACACGAGTCCAACGTGCGTGTTGAGCCCATACAGTTCCTAGTTTTATTATAACCTTTTCTTTCTAGATGGGACCCATACGTCGTCATGCGCCGCTAGCAGCGGAGGAGTGGAAGGGATAGGTGGAGAGGGAGAGACACCTGTGGACTTTTTCAGGGAACGAAGGGAAGAAGGATCTTTTGGGATTCGACAGCGCGTGGAATACAGCAATTCACCAACTATCAGTCCCGCTGAATTGTGGTGAACATTTTCTGAAACTCCTTTGTTTGGTGGGTTCGGTGGGGGACCTTTTTTTGTTTTCTTAAAGAAGAGATGAAATGGCGCTTTATTGTCTAAATTCTATTTAAAAAGTTTATCTTTATAAAGGGAGAAAAGATTTTATATTTTTGAGTCAATTTTTAGATATAATTTTTTTTTGTTTGTGAAAAGGTATCTATCTTGATATGAGAGTTGTAGTTTACATTGACTATGATAGAATATGTAAAGAGCAATTTATAAAGCTGTATAACATTTATTTATTTCTTGTGACTTCTCTCTATAAGAATACCTTATTCTTGAATCAATTTTAAGGTAAGATTAAACTATATAATTGTAGATTTTCTTTTTTCTTTTTTTCTTTTCTTGTCAAATGGAGTGTAAAAGGCCAAAGTCCACAACTTTAAAAAAAAATTCTAATTCATGAGAGTTATCTAAACTTATAATGCATTGTAAGTATTCTTCTCTTTATTATGAGACTTTATTGTCTAATGTTTTCCTACAACCTAAGCTCAATCTCTTTATTGGTGAAGGACCAACCCTTTTTAGGATTAGATTGGCTCATATAAAGGATGAACTAACTTTGATATCATGTAAAAGACATAAATCCATTTCTCCTCGAAAGACCTTTCTAAGGAAATGGGTTATAGGCTTTTCACATGGTATTAGAGCCAATCTTTTCTTCATATGATGCAAATTCAATCTAAAAAAAATTTGTCAGTCCTTCTTTGGAGGACTATTTTTGCTCAAAATAGAATTTGACATCTTGTTGATGGATGTAATGAAGAATTGCAATGAATTGTCAAAGCAACTAAAAGAAGGAATTTGGTTGTTTGATTTTTTAATACATCTTTTTTAATTCACATTTACTACATATAAAAGAAGAATTAACTTTGATATCATGTAAAAGGCATAAATCTATTTCTTCTCAAAAGGCCTCTTCAAGAAAATTTTCACATGGCTTTTCACATGGTATCAATCTAAAAAATTTGTTAATCCTTCATTAGCAAAAGGATCAAGATTTAGGAGACTATTTTTATTTTTCAAAACATGTGAATCCTATGTAAGGCTTAAGATAACCTAATGACCCAAGGGGGGGCGGATTTTATTTTATTTTATTTATTTTTGTTTCTTCTAAGTTTTTGCCATTATTTATTTATTTCTCTACTGTGAATTTTTGTTTGCATTCGTAATTTTATAAAGGATATCATTTCCTATTAGTGCCAGCGTAGTACTGAATTAAGACATGGGAATTCATGTTCAATAGTGTATTTAGTAGCTCACATTCAAACAAGTCACACATTATCAAAATAATATCAAAGGTTTAGGCAAGTAGCTTGAACAACTAGTGATTCAAAGTAACCAATTGGAATATAAAATATAGAGTTCTTTACAACCATTAATTTAAATGAAAATTCAAGGTAATAATGATATATTTGTGAGAGATTTAAAACTTTTGCAAGTTTATCAAATGAAAGTGAAAGTCAGCAAATATATGAATATATGTTCAAAAAATGGTATTTAAGGTGGTCTAGCTTAATCAAACAAAGTATATGTTCGTCATTTCCTAATCAAACTGGTTAGAGCTATTTTCTACTAATCTCCCTAATGTATTACAAGATTCCCCATTTCTCAATCTTCTTCCCAATTTCCCGAACCTAGAGAAATTGATTTCTCAATCAAGAATTCTTTTATAGGAATACACTTCCCAATTACAAATCTACAGTTATACAACATGAAATTACGAAAATCGCACTTGCAAGATAAACCCTAGATTTCCCCCCTTTGAAATCTCTCAAGGAATTACAAAAATAATATAATAGCCTTTTTCACAATCACCCAGAGAGTACTAATAAAGTTCTCAAGTTATGTTAGTCTACCTCAATATAAATGGTATGCAATTTGCAATTCAAGTACACGTTGGTTCCAAGTTCAATTAAATATTTTACTAGATTATTGCTTGTTTATCTTCTCAAATATTAATAAGAAAGACATTCTTAAGAGGCTAGTATAAACAAAATTTATTTCCATGTTGAAGATAAAAACCAAAGCGAATTAAAGTACAAATAAAAGCTTATTTAAAGAATATCTTCAACAATACGTGTTGTGAGCCTGCTGGTTCGTGCACTGTATGTGAAAGTCATCATAATTCATCGCCATGAAGAAAGTCAATAAGTTGACTAAATTAAATTATGTTAAACTTGTCGTATCCTGTTATTTGTGGGGCACACGGCAGCGGCCTTAAATCTAGGGCACTCCCACCCAATTCACGCGCAGAGGATTATGCGTGTGCGTAGTCTTTTCTACAACCACATGTCGGTACAAAGGTGAGGAGAAATAACAACATTAAAATATTTTGGTGTTATATTTTCAAAAAAGATAAAAGAGGCAGTTTCCTCGTAATTTGACAGTCAATTTCACATGCGTGACCAAGTCTTTTTCGGTTTTACAAGGAAGAATTTTGATAAGAAGAATCAGAATACACCCCTAGGGATCCATAGAAACCCCAACTTAAGCTCCTCACCCGAAACCCCATCCAAGGCTCGGCATAAAATCGAAGGACTAAGGGAAAACTGGAGGAGACATCTCACTCCGATTGGTAGAATTCTTGAAATCAACGACCGGTGGCCGTTTCATATATTTGCACAAGTTACAATTTGGCCGTTTCATGACCCTCAGCGGGGGCGTTGGGACAAGCACCTACTCTCGTCCAGCGTCATCAGCCAAGATTCGCAGGCAGTAACAACCCTCTCATCGGACCAGTGAGTGCATCAATGGAGCCCACAGCCAATATTTGCAGGAATACCCTCGAACTGGAATGTTCGCCAATGGAGCCCACAGCCAATATTTGCGCGAATGCCCTCGCACCGGTGGTGCGCCATGGAGCCCACAGACAATATTTGCGCGAATGCCCTCGTACCGGTGAGTTCGCCAATGGAGCCCTGTTAAAAGACACGTCAGTGCCACGTCAACCAGCCACGTCAGCCAGTGGTGCCACGTCAGACAGCGGGCCATGCTAGCCCTAACCCTAGCAAGCGACGGGCGACCCGCTTGGCCCGCGCGACCCGCTTCGCGCTCGATCTCGACCCGCTCTCACCTTCGTCGAGTTCGTCCGAACCTCTCGCCAGCGCCGCTTGCAGATTTCCTTCCTAATTTGCTTGATTTGATTTGTATAGCATTCCAAGTGTAAATCGTGTAAAGATATATATTGTAATTGATTCAGTAATAAAAATCATCGGGAGAAATTTACCAATTTCACGCATATAGAATTTAGGGTTCTTACCTCTTTCTTAATCTCCACCGGAATTAGAATTCCGACGACCTAGGACCACCGTTCTTTGATTATTTACAAGCCCACAGCCAATACTTACAGGCATGCCCTCGCACCGTTGGGCCATTGCTCTCTTTCATATAACAGATTAGTCTTCCTCAGTTTCTTCCATGAGAGCACGGAAGGATGCGGTGCGTTGTAGAACTGAGGTACGTGGTTCCACCACTGGTCATCTTTCCCCTGACCGTCCTAACGTCTCAAGACAAGTCTTGGGCTCAACATGCTTACCTGGGAGCTCGAACGCTTGCTTGGCCTGCTTCTGTGATCGTGTATTTGCTTCTTTTCCTTTTCATATTGGCATTCCTCGTCACCTTAGTCGAGCTCCCCCTCACCATGGAGCCGATTTACTTGCGAGTAAGACGTTTCTCTGGTTCCTTAACTCTTTCACTGGTAAGCTCAATCTTTCTTCCACCTTCGTCCTTTTGGATCATCTTCTCCATCCTTCTTGTTGTGTCTCCCTGGTATCGAATGCTGCAAGATCTACTCGTGCGCTTCATGGGTTGGTTTTATCGCACTCTCCAAGCCATTCTTGCTCTTAATATCATCTGTGTGATCCAGCGTCAAGAAGAAGCAGAACCACCACCCCATCCAGTTGAAATCGAGCTGACTGAAATCGATGTCAACGTGTGAGTCATTTCTGTTGTGATGCAAATGTTATGGAAATCAATTGGCCATGTTGCTGCAGTATCATATAGTACTATGATAGAAGCTTTCAAAGTTATGAGTGCATTTGTTTTTTGCTGTAAGAGTGCAGGTCATGGGTTTCTTCACTGTAGTACTTTGCCCTTGAAAGTTAATTTCCATGTAATTCTGTTGGGTACAACTTAGTCCCACTATGTTTTATTTTTCATGATCTATAATAGTCATGATCTATAATAGTCTATGGTTATATTTCATTTTTCATGATCTATAATAGTCTATGGTTATATTTCATTTTTCATTATCTATAATAGTCGATGGTTATGTTTTATTTTTCATGATCTATCAAAAGGAACCATTAAAAGAGTTTTCCTATTTGAAAATGGCATCGGAGCATACACTTGCATATGAGTTTGACTCAGAAAAACTGTTCTTTTGCTTTTTTTAATTTTTTTATGAAGTGTAACAAGATAAATCCTCGTTGGGTGGGGGCGAGTGTATGTGTGCAAGAAAAACATGTACATAAAAGCGGAGAGAGAAAACTCTTGTCCGTATTTTTGTATCACAGCGAGGTGTACACGTACTTTTGTATACACTTTTTGTATGCTCTGCCTCCTTTTTTATATATATTCTTGCTGGTGGGGAGGATAGTGTCACCGAAAATTATTATTTATTTATTAGAAATATGACTTGGGGTTTATTTCTTAAGACCATTCTCAGGTTTAGAGGATAATATGAACGATAGTTTTAAATTTTCTCCGAAATGAAAAGCGTGGTGTGTTTGAAAATGATGCTGCTTCGTGGAAAGAAGCTGTTGTTCAGGAAGGTTACTTTTTGTATGGTGGACGCTTTTGATCCTTTGAGGCGGATTAGATAGCTGAAGACTTTTCCTTTATCGGTTGACGAAGACTTCTAGCTTGGGTATTTATCTAAGTTTTGGAAAATGGACGCGGCATCAGGATAGCTTGCCGGCGATCGGTTACCGTATGTTGCCGCCGACCCCCGTAAAGAGCTCCTCCTCTGTTTCCAAGCAAGTGTAGGCTGTCTGGATTTGGTTGGAAGTGGAGAAGATGCGCTGCGTTGTAGATCTGAGATTCGGAATTCCACCTCTAATAACTTTCGATCTTAGGTTTAACTTCGCAAGACAAGACTTGACCTCTTAGTTATTTCTTTCAATATCGAATCGAGTAAGGCAATCGTGGTCACAGTTTTCACAGCTTGAGAACCGATATTTGCTATATATACATAAAGTTTAATACACAGTTGTATTGTTAAGAGCCTTATCGTCAAGGAGAAACGGGGACCCAAAATAGTTGGATTGCGTGGCAGTCTATAAAGCAACCGACGATCAGAAATCCCATAGTCATGCCTTTACTTTCTCTCATTCTCATTTCTTCCATTTCTTTATATTCTCTTGGTCTTTGCAACTCGCCATGTTGGACACGCTAGAGACCCAAGTTCCCGTCCAGTCGAAGGAGATATGAACACGTTATCCTTTGCTTTGCGCAGATTTCCCAGCTTTCTCTTCCTCCTTTATTTTATGTCAGAGAACCTAACTAACTGATTTTCTTCAGAGGCCAGAACGTTGCGGTGCCGGGTACATAGTGGACAGAAAAGAACAACACCAGACTGCTCTCATGCTTGACAGGGGACAAAAAACAAGGAACGTAGGAAGATAGGCTTTTCCTGTCCCAGTCGGGTAGGGTCATTTAATAACGTTTGACGGGGCCAAAACATAAAACCAAAAAACTGTTGTCCTATGAAATGGCTGTCTGCTAATCATTAACTGCTGGCGGGTCAGATCTTTGGGTCTTTTCAACAGAGAATGGGGCACGTGGACCAGTCAAACCATTCCCAACTGCTGATATATATAATGTAGGTGCCTTTACTTATATATATATATATATATATATATATATATGTGTCTTTGTGAATGCACTGTCTGCCTTATTCTTTTTCTTTTTTTTTTAATATACGAAAGAAAGTAAAAAATTTCATTGAAGGTGTATATATATATACTTACGAAGAGTTTAAAAAAAATAGTAAATAGGAAAAAGAAAAGATGTATGATTGTCATCTAAAAAATCTTAATAAAAAGAAATAAATAAGTAAGAGTATGAATGTGATATTTATGTCATCATTTCCATAGCTTTCTTCAATATTTCATTTTATTATTTACCCTTCCTACATTTATATTAAGAGCTGCGTTGTAGAAATTAAATCTCATGCCTGAAATTTATTTTTCAAGTTCTAGAAGGAAATCTTTCGTCTAAAAGAAGGGGGTGTTTGTTATCAATATTAAAACAACAAAAACTTAGAATTTTAAATAAGGCCCTAATTTATATAAAAATTTCTTATGTTGTAATAAAGATTTCTATCATTGTTGGATTTTAGTTTCTACTGAATTTCATTTTTTCTTTAGAAAAAGTTATTTGGTTTCGATCAATGATATTATTTGAAAATCAAGCCTTCTCACTTTGCAAGTATCATCAGACAAATGGAGGTGATGCTATGAAGACAAACGAAACGCCGAGAAACCCCAATGGAACCCTCCCGGATAAGGTGTAATCCCATTGGAACTACCAAACAATCGAACTCCCACAACTCCACATATTGGACAAGGACACTCCACTTCTGCACAAGTCATGTGCGAATTTTCCAAAGCGCTTCACCGATTATCCAGGGCTAACCAACGCTCTTGTGGAAAGAGAACCACGACCAAAAGGGGAGCCCAGGCCACTCCACAAGGGGTGCCGGGCTTGCTGCCTCTCAGGGACTTATAGCCGAAGTCAGCCCCCACCAAAACACCACCAAGGTAATAGGATCTAACAGCTTTAATACCATTAAAAAAAAATGTGTAGTCCATGAGACCTCTAGAAATAAAATAATCATTAAATTCTAATTCTAATTACATCTATTAGAATTTATAAACATTCTAAGTAATCTTCTTTTTAAGTTACGAATGATTTCTTATTGTGAAAGTTGGATTAGAGTGAGAATTTTCTCTCTCTTTTATAAACCTTTTCCATGGTAACACTTTCATTTGAATACCAACTCATCCGTATCATGTTTAATATAGATCATAAAATATCATAAAAGACCATAAAGGATTTGGGTGCGTGCTTTGTCTTGATACAAAGATCTTCTTGTGGTTTTTAAGTTATGGAGAATTCTTCAACGAGATCAATATACATCACGGCCTCCGCGGGACTCCATGATGTTCGTTAGACCTCGTCCCATGCAAATTATGCTTGTTCAGATGGGTAATAGTGTTGACTGACTGGCCCGTGGAAGCAACAGTACCCTCAAAACATCATCGAACATGTTTGATAATAGAGTTGTGAGCTTATGTTTGTCTGCCTTAATGTAAATAGTATGCAATTCACCATTTAAAGTATATATAGGTTCCAAGTTTAACTAAATATTTTAGTAGATTAAATATTTGTGTTTATTTTACATAAAATTATTAAAAGTGAATATTATTTCATATTAGAAGCATGATAATAAGCCTTTATTAAAGATAGGCTTCCTTTTTGAAATCCTTATGTCCTAAAGTTAGATTTCTTTTTAAATATAATGCTTATGTTAGTATGTATGATGAAGAGTGTTGAAAATGAATATTATCCTATATTGAAAGGATGAAGATGAACCTCTAATTTAATAAGTGATTAAATTACTTAAAATTTTGGAATGAACTATTATATTCTAATACAAATGACAAATTCTTCCAAATTAGTCACTAACTCGTGGCTACGCAAGTGAGCGTGTGGTTTGTGTGCCTGTGAAAGACAATTCTTCCAAATGAGTTTAATGTTTCTATTAAGGGGATGGGGTTATTGGCAAGAACTTATTGAATCCATCATTTGGGCTCATAATAAATTAAAAGTTGCTCCTGCTACTCAGCCCAGAGCCTTGAGCATTGTCCAAGGACGTGCTGTAGGAGTAGCTCATTACCTTCTGGGTGGAATTGCCACAACGTGGGCATTCTTCTTAGCAAGAATTATTGCCGTAGGATAATGGCTAGGAGGATTTGAAGGGCATTATGGCATTAAGATTTCCAAGATTTAGCCAAGGCTGACCCCACTACCAAAGGTACCAACCACAAAGGTGATTTAGTAAAATAAGCCAAAGTGGGTTCCCTTTTGTTTTCTTGGAGAAGAGGTTAAGTGGGTCCAAAGTCAGGGTCATCCCACGTCGCCTTCTGCAGGATCCAGTGACCCGTCCATGTCCTTATCGAACACTTCATACACGCGTAGAGTTAACTGGAAGTCCTCCTTCTCACACCTGATTTGGATCGCCCGGCCCCTCCGCCGCCCAGACAAATCCCTTTCAAACCTTGTCGAGGAGAATGGGAGCGCCAAAATAGTTGGACCACGTGGTGGTTGTTATAAAACAACCGACAATGGAGAATTTCCAAAATAATTCCTTTGCTTTCTCTCATTCTCATTTCCTCTTATTTTTAAAAACTACTTTTCAAGTTTTTATGGTTTCTATGTAAGGCGTAACATAGACTTTAAGTTCAATTAAGTCAATTAAACAATTAAAAGGGGATTAGAATTGAATTGTTTGTTTTATCAATTAAATTTCCCTCGGATAGTGGTGTTCTTTGTATTGTCTACTGGATGTTGTTGCAAAAATGAGTCAACGTCTAATTTCGCATGTATGTCTAATCAAAAGCAAATCAAGATAAGAGTAAGAAAGCAATTGCACAACATACAAGTGATGTCCAAGCTCTGTCGGATTTATATCCACTTTCTCCCAACCAACAATTTAAGAATGTCATTAATAAATTTCATATTTAATTAGTTTCTCCAACAGTATCCTTCCTCTATTGGCTTTGTGTATTGTATTACTTTGGTATATTTTACTAGTTTGGGCTCTCAAATAGATATAAAGTTGTCAGCTTACGTTAGTCTACCTTAGTGTGAATAGTATGCAATTCACCATTTAAAGTGTGCATCAGTTCCGAGTTCAATTAAGTATTTTAGTAGATTGTTGCTTGTTTATCTCCTTAAATATTAACAAGAATATATAAATCGGTGATACGTTTGAACATTGATGAAGAAAGGTGCCCTAAATTATTTGTGTCATTCCACTTTAAAGATGAATCATGCTGAAAATAGGAAAACGTGTTTAGTCCAATGAATTCCTGTCTTGACTCCGGATTAAAGGTCGCCGAAACAATTGATGGTTTTAAGATGTAAGCAGCCTGAACCGAAGATGAAATTCATTTTTCTTTTCCGAATTCTTCCACAGAATGGCATCGAACGGTGGAAAAGCAACTACTTTCCCTTTTCCCTTTTGGTGTGATGCTTGGGGGTAGAAATGCTCCCTTTATTTCAACCACTATTTGTGGTAAACTTTTAGGGTTTAGAATGATGCGGTGCGTCATGGATCTGAGGTACTTGGTTCCACCCTTGATCAGCCTTACCCAGACCCTTCTATCATCCCAAGACAAGTCTTGGGCTCAACATGTTTACTAAGTAATTGAAACCTTTGTTCAGCCTGCTTCTGTGATTGAATATTTGTTTCTCCTTCTTGTCATATTGGTATTCCTCTTTATCTCAGTTGAGCTCCCCCTCACCATGGACCCAATTTACTTGCGAGTGTAACATTTCTCTGGTCCCTTAACTCTTGCATTACTCACCTCAATTCTTTTTCCGCCTTCATCCTTTTGGATCATATTCCCCATACTTCTTGCTGTGTCTCCCTAGTACCCAATGCTGTTTGAACAACTTACGCGCTTCATGGGTTGGTTCTATCACACTCTCCAAACACCTATTGGTGCCCATAAAAGTTTTGCACATAAAAGTTGCACATCAAAACACGGTTATCAAACTTTTATGGGAAACTTTTATGTGCACCAGTAGGTGTTTTGATCACCTATTGACAACCGTCTCCTTTCTTCCATTCCTTTCACTACTCTAACACTTGCCTTTTATTACGTCTTAGGTGGAGCTCCATGCCTCCTCCTCCCTCCCTGTATTATAACAAGCAATTGTATATCATCTCCTTTCAATCTCAAATATACAAATCAAATCCTTTAATTGGTAATTAATCACTAAAAGCATTACACGCAATAAGATATAACTTACATAAATTAGATCATTTAATTAGTCCCTTAACTCTTTCATTACTGGTCTTAATTCTTTTTCCTCTTTCATCCTTTTGGATCATATTCCCCATACTTCTTGTTGTGTCTCCCTAGTACCCAATGCTGTTTGAACAACTTACGCGCTTCATGGGTTGGTTCTATCACACTCTCCAAACACCTATTGGTGCCCATAAAAGTTTCGCACATAAAAGTTGCACATCAAAACACGGTTGTCAAACTTTTATGTGCAGAATTAGGTTTTTTGATCACCAATTGACAACCGTCTCCTTTCTACCATTCCTTTCACTACTCTAACATGTGGCCTTCTATTACACGTTTGAGGTGGACCTCCATGCCTCCCCCTCCCTCCTTATATTATAAAAACCAATTACATTTCATTTCCTTTTTATCTCAAAATACAAATCAGGTTATTTAGGAATATTAATTGTTTTCTCCTGAAAACATCTTTATTTTGTTCAGCCCATATACAATAGATATAAGCTAAGAAGAATATCTTGAGAAGTTTAGTAGCTAAATCATTTCCTTTAATAGTTTTGATCATCCATTGTAGTTTTTTCATTTCATCCTCAAATGTCACATTTGATTTCATTTTGGACGAGAATATTTTTCCAATTAATCTTTGTCCATGCACATTCAAAAAAGAGATGACTCATGTTTTCTATATGAAAAACTAATAGAAATCACAATAAATGTTAATTGAAGGAAGCTATTGTACAATTTCCATTGCTTAGAAAGTTTATCCTACAAATAAGTTATCTAATAAAATTATATTTGCTAATGCCATCAGTTCAAATTAAATCATACTAATTTACTGCTTCATTGCTTTGCTAAAGATCATCATAAATTTGTTTATAACAATAAATAGGATTTGAGAAAATAAAGGCAAGTGTAAGCCTTAATTTGAGGAGATCCCGCCTACTCTAAGTCATGGTACCTTTTATATCTAATTGTATTACTGAAGTTCTTTTACATTTGTACTATGAATCCATTTACTTCATAATAAAACTTTTAGTAGACTTATGAAATTTCAAAGCATATGTCTTGGAATGACTTTATTCCAAAATTTGAGATTTGGTAAACCTAATCTCCCTTCCTTTTTTGGTAAGCAAACAATTTTGTCAAGTTACTTTGTGAGAAAGATGTGTATCTATATTACTTGCTCATACGAATTTTCTAATCCTTATGGGAGATTTATGAGATTATTTAATTAGTAATTAATCACCTAAAAATATCACACGCAATAAAATATAAACTCACATAATAAATTAAATAAAATATTTTAAATTGAAAACAATTATTAACAATAAATTATCCCTATAATTATTTTATAAATTAAAATAATAGATGATAGATTAATTAACTAAATTTAAATGAGAGAATTCAATATAAGAAATATGTTAGAGTATTTGATTTCATCATATTACTAGATATGAGTTTCAATTATTTATGCTTGTAAAAATAATAATACCTATGTAATGATGAAATTTTTTAATTTATTTACTATCTTATGTTTATGTATAATAAATCTACTTAGATTATTAATTCGCTATATCTCTATATGAATTGAAATAAATTAAGTGCATTAAAATCTATGAACATTTTTAATTTATGTCGAAAGCCATATAAACAATATCGTATATGTCTATTCATATTTAATTTAGAAGTAATTATATATCATCTCTTTTCAGTTTTAAATATATAAATTAGATTATTTAAGTGGTAGCTAATCACCTAAAAGCATTAAATACAATAATATATAACTCACATAAATACAATATTTTACAAAACATAATAACTATAAAATTTATGGTTACATCGTAACTTTAACATAAGAAATTTAAAACATTATATTCTATTTAAAGGAAAGAAATGAGTTTGGATATTATGATGCCTTAAAATGATTTAACTTTTATGGATACAAAATTAATGAAAAAGGGAATATTGAATATCAAACCAGTTCATTTATTTGTAAAAAATAAGAGACAATTTATTATACATTAAACCATTGGTATTTCGTTGCTTCGTAAAAGTAAACACCAAAATAATAAAAAATACCTAGAAAGAAGCTATGTCTATGTAGATAAGAATAACAATAATTTTTCTCAATCCACTGCAATAAATCACAAAATAATTGAAAATAGAGACAAAAATAATTATAATTTACTTGTTCTTGAAAATATTTTATCCCCAAGGCATCGTAGAGAATTGAGAATCTAAATTTTTTCTATTTTAGGAATTGAAAAAAATCCATAAAAATACAGTATTTTGAGAGTCCTTTCAGTATGACAGGTTTCATGTATACACTAGAACAATATTAAAGATTAAACAAAGTATGTTAAATTGAAAACAATAAAACTGTTATTACATTGTCTTCTTCAGGACGCCGATCTACCAACAATCACGCAGATCGACCGGAAAACGTGCAGATCCGCCGGAATACAAACCCAGACGGCGTTCGCCGTTCTTCTTCGCCGGAAAACTGACACAAGACGGTCGGAAAACGCGCAGATCTGCTGGATATGCTCTTAGCCTGTCGGAACTCGCCGGATAAAGCCCAGATCTACCGGAAAAACAAAGTCCAAACCACGTTTGCTGCCTGTCTTCGGCGGAAACGCTGGACGGAGGCGGCGTTTGGGTGGGCTTTCGCACGACCGTCAGCTCCTTCGTCCGTTGGCCGACTGTCCCAGTCTCTCTCCCTCGTTGCGCGACCACCAAACCGGCGAGAACACTGGGTCGGCTTTCGCACGATCGCAACGTCCTTATTGGTCCTTCTTTCCTTTTCTTTTTTCCTTTTTCTTGTTTCTCCCTCCGTTTTTCGCTTGCGGACCAGCTTTTCTCTTTTTGTATTTTCTTCTCTCCTTGGTACGAGTGCTTTTCTTTTCTTTCCTCTTTTTCTTTTTATTTCCTTCCCACAGTTATCACGAAATTAAGCTGATTCTCCTTTTCTTTAATAGAAAAAAAAGATTTTCCTACGGTTTCAATCAAAATAAGAGTAAATTGTGGGAAAATCAAAGCAAGAAAAAACAATGGAACAATCGCAATCTTGATTTCAACATAACAATGTCTACTACACCAAGATTAAAACAAAACAAAGTAAATTGCTCCCAAACCCATACAAATGAAAGCTAAACAACACCCATACTTATACTAATTTCAAAAATAGTTAATAATAATGATCCTTCATAAAACTTATCTTCTAGAACTGACGATATCCTTGAGCTCTTCAAGATTTTATGCCATTTCGTTCTTCAAGCTTCTGCTTGCCTATAGTTTCATAGAATAGTGTATTTTTTATGAGAAAGGGAAAAGGGAAAGGGAAAGGGCATGACATCACATTTACTTCTCACCTACTTTTGTAGTCCTTCTAAGATGAGTCTATGTGACAGCCATCAAGTATATTGTTAACACTATTGGACACATCGCAACACCCTTCAATAGTGTTAATAATGACTCATATTTTTTCTCTTAACTTCTCATGTTGTTGCCTTCCTAGTCCTTTGGTAAGCAGATCAGCAAGTTGCTATTCACTTTTACAATGCTCTAGTTTTATCTCTCCTTGTTCAACAACTTCCCTTATAAAATGAACCTTGATTGCTATGTACTTTGTTCAAGAATGATAAACAGGATTCTTTCCCATGCTTATTACTGACTTGTTGTCAATCCTAATTTCAATTCCATTTCCTTGAGGAATACCAAGCTTTCCAAGCATTCTTCTTATCCAAACACACACACTAGCTGTTGCAGAGGTGGCAACATACTCAGACTCTGCTGTTGAGAGAGCTACTAAGTCTTGTTTCTTGCTTGTCCATGTAAACACAGTAGAACCCAAAGAGAACACATAATCATTAGTGCTTTTTGCATCCTTTGAACAACCACCTAGATCATTATCCGAGTAACCAATTAATTGGAAGTCTTGGTTAGGCTTACATAGTAATCCAAAATTCAACATCCCTTGAACATACCTCAATATTCTTTTTCCCTTGCTATAGTGGATTTGAGTGGGATTTTGCATGTACCGAGACAACAAGCTTACTCCAAACAAAATATCTGGTCTTGTAGTAGTTAAATACATAAGCCCTCCAATTAGACTTCTAAAAAGCCTTCCACTTACTAGTGGAGATTCATTAGTCATTTTTACCTTGTCATTAGGTACGAGAGGAGTACTAACTAGTTTACTTGAGAGCATATTGAACCTTTTCAGCAAAACTTTTGCAAACTTGCCTTGTGATAGAAAAATTCCTTGAGAATTTTGTTGTACTTCTATGCCAAGAAAATAATGCATCTCACCCATGTCATTCATCTTAAAGGCCTTCATCATGTCTTTTTTAAACTTCATCAAATTAACTTCATAACCACTAGTAAATAACAGATCATCCACATATAAAGAAACAATCAGAAGTGAATTACCTTTGCCTTTGGTAAACAAAGTAGGTTCACTAAGGCTTCTAGTAAACCCCTGTTGAGTAAAATACTGATTGATTTTGCTATACCAAGCTTGTGGGGCCTGCTTTAACCCATATAGTGCTTTTTTCAGCCTTAACACCTTGTCTTCCTTTCCAACTTCTTCAAACCCTTCAGGTTGTTCAATGTAGATCTCTTTTTTTTATCTCTCCATTGAAGAAAGCTGACTTTACATCCAATTGAAAGATACTCCATTGGTGTTGTGCAACAATAGCAACAATCAACCTTATTGTTTCCATCCGAGCAGCATGTGCAAATGTTTCTGAATAGTCCACTCCAGCCTTTTGAGAATATCCCTTCATAACCAATCTAGCTTTATACTTTACAATATTTCCAGCAACATCAGTCTTCACTTTGTAAACCCACTTGACTCCCACTGCATCCTTGTTTTTTGGTAATTTTGCCAATTCCCAAGTGTTATTTCTTCTAATAATGTCAATTTCTTCCCTCATTGCCTTCCTCCATTCTTCAACCAATATTACATCTTTAAATTGAGTAGGTTTAGATGCTATGAAATTGCAACTTTCATACAAGTCTTCTAGGGACCTCATCTTTACAAGAGTGCTTATCTATTGATTAGATTCTGGTGAGACCACCAAGGATTCTTCTTCTGTTGCTTCTCTACTTGCTGGTTTGACCAAGTTTGGAGATTCTGGAATAGCTAGGGGAATGTTTTCTTCTGGCAAAGAAGACGATTTTGCTCCTTCAACATCACTCATCTCTTTTCCTTCTTCCCATACACTTGGTACATTAGAATTCTGGTACACAATTTTATTTTCTTCCCAATCCTAGGCAACTTTTTCATAAAAAAAATCTCTACAAATCAACAATTTATGTTGCTCCAAATTAAAAACCCTATACCCTTTAGATAGTGCATTATATCCTAACAATACACCTTTTTTAGCCTTTTTCTCAAGCTTACCTCTCAAATGATCTGGTACATGAATATAACAAATTGATCCAAATACCCTAAAATGCTCCACTGAAGGTTTTTGTTTTTTGTTTTTTTTTTGTTTTTTTCAGTCCAAGCTTCATAAGGAGTCTTACCATTCAATGATTTCGTTGGTCTTCTATTCAGTATATAAACTGCAATGTACACTGTTTTCCCCCAGAATTTTTTGGGCATTTTCTTTTCATTTATCATGCACCTAGCCATCTCCATGATTGTCCTATTTCTTCTCTCACTAACACCATTTTGTTCAGGACTGAAACTAACAGAAAATTAATGAATTATCCCCTCCTCAGCACATAAACTCTCCCATTCCTTGGATGTATACTCACGTCCTTGATCATTCCTCAATACTTTTATTCTTTTTCCTGATTCTTTTTCCACCAATGCTTTAAATCTCTTAAAAATACCAAATACCTCAAATTTCTCTCTCAAGAAATAAACCCATCCCATCCTAGTGCAGTCATCAATGAATGTTAAAAAATATTTTTTTCCTTCACAAGTTTCAATCCTTATAAGGCCATATACATCAGAATGCACTAGATCTAAAAGATTTGAACTATTTCTACCACTACCCACAGGAAATGACTTCCTATGACTTTTTCCTAACACACAACCACCACATATACTTTCTGTAATTTCTATTATTGGCAATCCAACTACCATTTTCTTTTCATGCAAATCCTTCAAAGCCTTAAAATTTAAATGCCCAAACCACCTGTGCCAAAGCCAAGTCCTATCTTCTGCCACCTTCAATGCTCTTGGAGAATCAAGCTGCAATCTAAGAGAAAATCTCCTGACTTACCATTTCAATTTTCACTAACTCATTTGTACAGTCACTTTGATTAAATATGTGGCAACTCTTATTCTTAAATAGTAGAGTATATCCATTCTCCATCATTTGCCCTACACTTAACAAATTTAATGTAAGACTAGGAACTAGCAACACATCCTTTAAGATCTTTGGACCTACCTTTGTTTGTATGGTAATATCACCTTTTCCCTCAACCTCTAGTAGCTCATCATTGCCCAACCTGACATGAGACTTAGCAAACCTATCCAACCTACTAAACATCCTAGCATTTCTACCCATATGATTGCTACACCCACTATTAACATACCAAACATCCAAATCACTACTTACAGCAGAATGACAAACATAAAATAGTGTATCCTCATTCTCTTTCTCATCAGAATAATTAACTACTTGATTTTTCTTAAACCTGCGTTCCTTTTCTACATGCCCGAACTTGGAATAATTTCTGCACTGCGGCTTACCCTTTTGCCAACAATATTTTTCAAGACGATTTGTTTTTATACAAACCTAGAATGGTGGATATCTTGCCTTTTTCTCTCTTTTACTAGGTTTTGAAGGTTCTATGGCTAGCCTAGTTTCAAAGGCTGTCTCTAAAGATCCTTTTTCTTTTTTCCTACTAGTTCCTTTCTCAAATGCTTCTAGGGACCCCATCAACTCAGTTGCTGTCATATTGGTAAAATCTTTAGTCTCTTCTAAGGTTGTAATAGTGGAATCAAACTTCTCATTCAAACTTATCAATAGTTTTTCCACAACATGCCTTTTAGGAAAATCCTCCCCAAGACTCCTCATTTGACTAACAACATGACTAACACGAGCATAATAATATACTACAAACTCATTATCACCCATTTTCAACAATTCTAACTCTATTTTCAAAGCTTGAATCTTATCTTGTCGTACCTTTGGAATACCTAGGTATTCATTCTTCAAGGATGTCCATGCCTCATGTGCAGTTGTAGCATGAACAATCTTCTCAAACACTGTGTCTACCATAGCTAACTGCATGACCAGCAATGCCTTCAACTCCTTTTTTTGGTTCTTTTTGTGTTTCTCTTTCTTGGTAGAGGAGAGCTCCTCATCATTTGTCACCTTTGTCATACCATTTTCTACTACTTCCCAGAGACCTTGCCATTTAAAATACGCAGTTATTTTTATTAACTAAAAATGATAGTTATCACCATCAAATGGTGGTAAAGGCAACTGAGAACTGGGGATTGAAGAAACCCCTGAAGAACTTGAGGACCCAGATGACAAAGCCATCATTTGACATGACCCAAATATGATCAGAAACTTGGCTCTGATACCACTAATAGAAAAAAAAAGATTTCCCTATGGTTTCAATCTAAATAAGAGTAAATTGTGGGAATATCAAAGCAAGGAATAACAATGGAACAATCTCAATCTGCCTCCCAAACCCATACAAAGAAAAGCTAAACAACACCCATACTTATACTAATTTCAAAAACAGTTAATAATAATGACCCTTCATAAAACTTATCTTCTAGAGTCGATGATATCCTTGAGCTCTTCAAGATTTTCTGCCATTTTGTTCTTCAAGCTTCTGCATGCCTTTGGTTTCATAGAATAGTGTATTCTTTACGGGAAAGGAAAAGGGAAAGGGCATGACATCACATTTACTTCTCACTTACTTTTGCAATCCTTCTAAGACACTCCACGTGGCAACCATCAAGCATACTGCTAACGCTATTGGACACATCCAACATTCTTCTTATCATATTATCTTTTTCTATATAAACAAAAAAAAGTAAATATAATTTTTTAAATATTATCTAAAAAATACTGTATTATTTATTATTTAAAATAATTAAAATAACTTTATAAATATGGAGTTATCATGTACATTTTTATTCTTACTTTTTAAAAACCCTCATTCAAGTTACTACTTAAAAACCCTCATTCAACCTTCTTCCCAATTTCCTAAACCTAGAGAAATTGAAATTTCAATCAAGAGTTCATTTATGGCAATTGCTTTTTTTACGTGTTGTGAGACTGTTGGCTCGTCATACGGTATCCGTGGGAGCAAAGTCTTCACAAACTGGGCCACCATAATTTGTCGCCATGCGAAGAACGATGTGGTTTATCCGCGTGAGAAGGCAATTCTATGAAAAAACAGGGGAAATATCTGGACAACCACGCCCCCTTGTTCGTGGCTGTGCTTATCTGCATATGCTAGTATTTGCAGGCATATCTTGGGGGCTCTCTCTATATAACTATTTCTCTTCCTCAGTTTCATAGATGAGAGCATAGAAGGATGCGGTGCGTTGTAGATTTGAGGTATGCGGTTCCACCGCTGATCTTCCTTACCCTTACTGTCCTAACGTCCCAAGACAAGTCTTGGCCTCAACACACTTATCTGGGAACTCAAACGCTTGTTCAGCCTGCTTCTGTGATACCATATTTGTTTCTCCTCCTTGTCATATTGTTATTCCTCTTTACATCAGTCAACCTCCCCCTTACCATGAACCCAATTTACTTGCAAGTGAGACGTTTCTCTGGTCCCTTAACTCTTTCATTACTAAGCTCAATATTTCTTCCTCCTTTGTCCTTTTGGATCATCTTCCCCATACTTCTTGTTGTGTCTCCCTAGTATCGAATGCTGCTAGATCTACTCGTGCGCTTCATGGGTTGGCTTTATCAAACTCTTCAAGCCCTTCTTGCTCTTAACATCATCTGCATGACCCAGCGTCAAGAAAAAGCAGAACCACCGCCTCATCTAGTTGAAATCGAGCCGACTGAAGTCGAAATCAACAGATGATCATTTATATTGTGATGCAGTTGTAATGGGAATCAGTTGACCATGCCATTATAGTATGATATAACGGTACTATGATAGAAGCTTGCAAAGTTATGAGTGTACTTGTTCTTGACTGAAGTCAGTGCAGTTTTGGGTTTCTTTACTGCAATAGTTCTGCCTGTGAAAGTTAATTTCTATGTAATTCTGTTAGGAAAAACTTAGTCCCACTATGTTTTATTTTCATGATCTATAATAGTAGATGGTTATTGTTGGAGACTGTCCCACATCGGTCCCGGATGCTAAGTTCATTGGCTTTATTAGTAGCGCTAACCCTACCCTTTACAAGGCCTTTTAAGGGGATTAGGCCCGCTTCTTATATGGTATTAGAGCCAGGTTTGCTCCCGGGCAATCCCGATGATGGCCCCTCCCCCCAGTTGGTCCTTGCCATGATTATTGTCGCGTGATTGTGTTTCCACATTTGTCCCTGGCGGGCTGCACATGTAGGGGGGTGTTGGAGACTGTCCCACATCGGTCCCGGATGCTAAGTTCATTGGCTTTATTAGTAGCGCTAACCCTACCCCTTACAAGGCCTTTTAAGGGGATTAGGCCCGCTTCTTATATGGTATTAGAGCACGTTTGCTCCCGGGCGGTCCCGATGATGGCCACTTCCCCCAGTTGGTCCCTACCATGATTATTGTCGTGTGATTGTGTTTCCATGTTTGTCCCTGGCGGGCTGCATGTGCAGAGGGGTGTTGGAGACTATCCCACATCGGTCCTGGATGTTCATTGGCTTTATTAGTAGCGCTAACCCTACCCCTTACAAGGCCTTTTAAGGGGATTAGGCCCGCTTCTTATAGTTATGTTAATAGTCGATAGTTATGTTTTATGTTTCATGATGTTGGAAGAAGTCCCACATCGGGCACAAAGACAAAAAGAAAGCTGCATATATAGGAGAGATAAACCCCCCTTTATGAACCGCTTTTTAAGTGTGGTGGGCATCTCTTATATATAAAATCCAACAGTGGTATCAAAGCCACGTTTCAGTCTAATTGGGCGTGGTGAATGTGGGTACTAGGCCAAAAAAACTTAAAAATGCCTAGGCCAACAACTAAATGGATAGACATGGGCTGTTAACAAAACACTAAAATGGGTCAGACATGGGCTGATCCAGGCCCGATTTGTGACAGGGGGACCGTTGGAAGAAGTCCCACATCGGGCACAAAGACAAAAAGAAAGCTGCATATATAGGAGAGATAAACCCCCACTTATGAACCTGTTTTTAAGTGTGGTGGGCCTCTCTTATATATAAAATCCAACAAATTCTCGAGATTCTGTTCTCTGAGCAAAATGATTTGCCAGCTCTTCCCAAACTTGTGACGATGTCTCTAGTTCAAAGATATGACCTAGAGCTTCTTCAGAGAGTGTACTGATTATCCATGAATTAACCAATGCGTCACTTTGTGACCATGAGTCAAGATCAGGATTTGGGGTTTTTGTATCTCCAAGTGTTTGGCTAGGTTTGGGAATATCTCCTGTGATAAAACCGGTAAGTTTCTGAGTTTGAATGAGAGACTTTATCTAAGTCATCCAGGAGAGGTAATTTCCTTCAGTGAGCTTAATTGTAACGAAATTGCTCACATTGATAGAGTTGGGAAATGGATAGGTATTATTTCTGCGTGCCATGTTGGCTTTGATACCAACTTGAATTTGCAAATACTCAAGCACGTGTATGAAGGCTTGTAATATTATAGCAAAATGGCCCAGGAAAATAGTACGAGTTCTTCCTAGGCACGGACCGGTCTTATATAGCCAGTGGCCTTCAAGTACAAATAATATATTTATATACTTCATAACATAAAGTCAAGGCCGGTTCTTCTAATCTTCTTCTATCTCGTAACCGTCCATTCTTGACTTCTTCCAGCTAAGGTCGGCACCTCCCCTCTTTATCTTGTTTCTTGGATGAATGGGCGGTGGTGCACTTAGTCTTGGGATAGAGCTTCCTGAGGACTCTCCTGGATGATAAGGTTTGAATGCTGAATTCCTGCTTGTCTGGAAGCCACGCTGTTTAGTGACTTTAGGCATGTAGACTTGACGGTAGGTACCACAGGGTCCATGCATCGTATAAGCTTGATCATTTGGTTCCTTGATTACCAGTTGGGACATGGTTCTCTGCATGTTCGATATTGGACTGGGCAGTGAGTTTAGGATGGCTGTTAGAGCTTTCTTTCCTTTCTCGTGCATCTATTGTTTGTTCCTTTTGGCTTCTTCGAGCAGGGATCTTACTACACCAACACATGATCTTTTTCAGGAAAGATATCCGCTCACCGTATCAGATTGAGTAATATGACTGAATCATCGCCGCTATCTCAGCCTAAACACATATTAATTTGTAGGACAGACGCACGTATACCCAGAGACGGATCAATCATAAGGTCCAATAATGGATTTATGAGACGACGACCTGATGTGTACGGGAGAGACAACAACGATGAATAATGTCCAGCGTGATAGGCTCCGCTTGTCGTCTCCGTTGTCGTCCCCGTCTTCTTCACGCCAGCGGGAGCACGAGCGGTGAGGATAATCTTGATAATATGATTGGGGGTTTATTTGTTAAGACCAATCTTAGGTTTAGAGGATAATATGAACGATAGTTTTAAATTTTAATTGAAACAAAAAGGTGACTATGCTTGAATACTATGCTGCTTCGAGGAAAGAAGGTTTTGGTCAGGAAGATCACTTTTTGTGTTGTGCACGCTTTGATCCTTTGAGGCGGAGTAGATAGTTGAAGACTTTTGCTTTATCGGTTGACGATGACTTCTAACTTGGATATTTATCTAAGTCGAGAAAAATGGACGCCGCCCAAAAGAGCTCCTCCTCTGTTTCCAAAGCAAGTCTAGGCTGTCTGGATTTGGTTGGAAGTGTAGAGGATGCGCTGCGTCGTATATCTGAGATTCAGAAATCCACCCCTTATCACTTTCGATCTTAGGTTTAACATCGCAAGACAAGACTTGTGCTCTAAGGTATTTCTTTCAATATCTGATCGAGTTCTTGTGGATCTATGGAAGCGCTTTATGATTGATTTGTGACACTCCAAGCATTATTATTGTTCAACACCGAATTGAGCTGAAAACCATCAAAAATAGCTTTGTATAGAAATGAACATATACATGTACGTAGAGAATAAGAAGAAGAAGAAGAAGGCACAGAGCTACAAGGCGCTGCTAGAAGAATAAGAAGAAAACTAGCTAGGGTGACTATAAAAAATGGGCCTCATGGACTGGTTATGAATCTACAAGAATACATCATTTAACAATTATCATCTCGTTTATCCAAGGCCAAGTGTTTTGAGATGTTTCTCTACTCAATCGCTAACAAGAGAAAATTCTTAAGGAGCTAATTTAAACAAAGAGTGAGAGTAAAAGGGAAACTAGCGCAGGAACTTAGATCAATTAACTAAAGGTTGTATTTGCTTTTGAAGCACTTGTCCATGTAGAACCCACCTCAAGTGACGCAGTTTCTTTTTGTAGTAAAATTCGCTACTAGTTTGGCATTTAGACGCGTTCCCAGCAATAATTTGGCCTGGCAAAGTGACTTATAGGCATCTATGCAGATTAGGTTGTTAAGATCTCAACATCTTAAATTACTTACAGCTTCTTTTTGAGTTTCTGCGATTGATTGACCTTTTTTTGTTGTCTTTATTGGGTGAAACCAATAATCGTACTGGAAAAATAAGTAACTTTTTATTATTTCAATATTTTCTTTAAAGTTCTAAATTTCTAGTCCACAATATATGTATATATAATAATAATAATAAATCCCACAAGTTGGGCTTTCCTGTTGGGAGGGGGACCAAGTCCAGAAGAAAGAGAAGAAACCACATCAATGTAGGCAAGACCCAAAGCTCCGATACCATGTTAGAAACGAAGGCCCATGAGAAAATCTTGAACAAGGCAATCTTAAAGGGGCCAACGCATACTAATAAGGTGCAGTTCACCCAGGTGCCTTACCGATGTGGGATTGGTTCACTAATAAAATGGCTGTCTGCTAATCATTCACTGCTGGCGGGACAGATCTTTGGTTCTTTTCAACAGAGAATGGGCCACGTGGACCAGTCAAACCATTCCCGACTGCTGATATATATATATATATATATGTAGGCTCCTCTACTTATATATATATATGTCTTTGTGAATGCAAGTATTGGGAGAACGGTAAACTGCATTCCTCACGGAGAGTTTACAAAATTACACGAGAATTCAAATACAAGTCTGATTTCCCCTGTGCCCGCTACTCCCTTTTTATAATTGGTTCCTACACTACATGACAGATTATTTCTTAGTCGTTCTGCCACTATACCCACACTACCTGGTTGCCGTCCGGTATACTGCTCCACTACGACCATTGTTTGGGGTGTCTCTTCTGAGTTGCAAGTCGACAATACGAAACTCGCGTGCTCTGTTTTGCTGTTGGCCTCCTCTGTTACAACTCTCCTCAGGTCTAGAGAGTTGTACTTGTCCTATGAGCCCCACCCCTTTGAATCGGCTACCAGGTAGTCCCAGAGGCATTCTACGTGGCATCTTGGTCAGTTGGTGGGATAGCCACGTCAGCTGACGGTAACACAAAGGGGGGACGAATATGAAGGAGGCTGCTGGATCAGCCTGGAGCTGAAGCTCTTGACATTCTTGGACTCAAGGATAACAGGCATATAGGTATCCGTTTGCCTGTTGTTGGAATGTGAGGGTATAGTTGGACCTTGTTCCTCTTCATCTAGTTGCTTTAGATACTCCATTCTGAGGATCGCAGCGATGTCCTCGAGATTTGAACTCCTGTCTTAAAGAAACTCTAGTTCATGCTAAATGAATTCTAGGTTCCTGTAGAGGGAAGCTGGAGTATTTCATCGTACGAGTTTTGTAATAGAATAGAATGAAAGGTTGGAGTCTTTCATTTTAAACACTTGTTTTTTATTGTAGCCGTGGAAAATGCATAGTCATGCTGTCAATGTCTTGATTGTTGGTTTATGACATCCTTGATCACAATTTGCTGTTGGACAATCCGTATGGCTGGACTACATCTGGACCAGAAGGAATGAGAAGTGGAATTGAGGTCTTCAGTTTGCATAGTTGTTATTTTATATTTATCTCTTCCGTTTAACATAGCTTATTCTTCCAGCTATCTGTACCAATGAGAATAGCACATTTCTCAGCCACATTAGAATGCTTCAATGTAAATTACGTGTAATTCTCCAATTCGAGGATATAGATTAGTTATGAGATCGATTAGCATTTCCATATTTTTGGTTGTTTCTCCACTCAAATTCGAACAAGAAAAACTTTAAAGGATCTAGTGTAAACAAATTATCTCAATTTAAAAGTAGAAACATGTTGAAATGCATAGAAAAGAAAAAGAAAAGAAAAGAAATCCTTGAATAAGTCATTTAAACAATGTCCTTGCTTTCTTTTTCTTTTTCTTTGTTGTTTTGGGGTGTGCAGAGGAATAACTAATCCTTCATTAGTGATGTTCTATTGCCCATTTTTGATCCGATGGTTCAATATGGTTTCCTCGTTAATCTGTATAAATTTTTGGGGTTCTTCCTTGGTCCTTTTATTGGATTAAAACTTTAGTCTATTTCCTACTATAGTGTGTTCTATCGGTATTTTTTTTATTTTTTATGTCGGATTAATTTGTATAGGAAAAATGCTTGTTATTATATTAAAATCACAAACCCTTACTTAAAATTTGACATTACACACTTATTTATGTCAACTTTCCCTCGTGTCATAATAAAGATTTCTATCATGGTTGGACTCTGGTTCTTACTGAATTTCATTTATACAATAAAGAATGATATTTGGTTTCGATCAATGAGTACTTGTTGAAACTTTGGCCCTTCCTACTTTGCATGTATTATTTGACCCATGGAATTGGTACTAATAATGATAAACAAGAATACACGTAAAGGTGGGAGAAAACATTATAAAAATTTTGGAGTTTTGTTTAACTAAATCAAGAAACTTTATAGTTTAAAGTAACAAAATTTCATAAAGCTTCAAAGTTAATAAATTCATCTAAAAAACTAGCTTATGTTGGGAGAAAGGAGATAACTATATATAACCAAGCATGCAACTCCGCATATAATTATATATTAATGTGAGATTGGACATATACACTATAACAATATTCTTGTCCAAAGTTATTAAAGAAACGTTTTTATTAAGTTAGATGTGAGAACTGAGCTCACTTTTTGTGAGATTGATTGGCTTATGATCGTTGAGTTATGAGTAATGATCAGTTACTATCATCATGATCTTTACATCCAACGCCCGCTAGGGGGAGCCCGGGTGGAGTGGGTGTCACTCGGCATATTTTTTTCTTCCTGTTCCCCGTGAGAACACTTGTTTTCTTTGTCTCCACCATTCTCTTTCACCTTTTTCTCCTTTGTCTTTTTCTCCTTTCCATTTCAGTCACGCATGTAGACTTTTGTGATCTCTTCTACACCGACTCTGACTCCGACGATTCTTCTTATGAAGGCCATACAGATTTTCTCAAAAAACATCCAAGGCCGTTATGGCAAAATGAGGAATTCTTCATCACCCTCCCGTTCAAACGGAATGAAGACATTAATCCGACAAAAGCTAGTCACAAAGGCATGAATCCTGAACACCTGGCACTAGCCCAGGCCGAGCTGCAACAACTCCAGCTTGATGGCTTGATTGAGCCGACAAAATCAGAATGGGCATGTGAAGCATTCTATGTCAATAAACGAGCAGAGCAGGCAAGAGGGAAATTGAGGCTGGTAATCAATTACAAGCCTTTAAATCATTTTCTTACTGATGATAAATTCCCATTGCCAAACCGTTCTACACTCTTTGCTCAATTATCGGAGGCCCATATTTTCTCCAAGTTTGATCTCAAGGCAGGTTTTTGGCAACTTGGGATAAAACCTGAAGAAAGACCCAAGACAGCTTTCTGCATTCCAAATTCCCACTTCCAATGGACAGTAATGCCATTTGGATTGAAGGTGGCACCATCCCTGTTCCAGAGAACGATGATGAAGATCCTTCGTCCAGTTCTCCATCATGCCCTAGTCTACATTGATGATATCCTATTGTTCTCAAAAGATGAAGAATCCCATATAGAGCTGCTCAAACAGTTCTATGAATTAATGCAAAGATATGGGATCATGCTGTCAGAAAGAAAAATGATAATTGGTGTGCCAGATGTTGATTTTCTCGGGATGAAAATCTCGAAAGGCAGATACGAACTGCAACCCCATGTGGCTTCACAATTGCTCGAATTCCCCGATGCAGATATGACAGTGAAGCAGGTACAACAGTTCTTGGGTATTATTAACTACATGGCAGACTTTATCAAGAAAGTAGCTGAATACACTGCACCATTATCCCAATTGTTGAAAAAAGAGCCTCCAGCATGGAATCCGGAGCATACTCGATGTGTCCAGACACTAAAAGTGTTAGCTCAGAAGCTGCCACCACTCAAAATTCCAGATAAAGGCAAAAGAGTACTGCAGACTGATGCTAGTGATCTTTATTGGGGAGCGGTCTTACTAGAAGAAACTGATGGGAAAAGAAGAATTTGTGGATACAAAAGTGGCGCATTTAAAGAATCTGAGCGTCATTATCACTCTACTTTCAAAGAGATTTTGGCGGTGAAAAGAGGGATTGAAAAGTTTCAATTTCATCTTATCGGTTACCAGTTCCTGATTGAAATGGACTGTTCAGCATTCCCAAAGATGTTACAGTTCAAGCAAAAGATAATCCCCCAGCCACAACTGTTACGCTGGGCCAACTGGTTCAGCCAATATAAATTCGAGGTGAGGCATATCAAAGGAAAGCACAATGTCCTGAGTGATTTCCTTTCTCGCCCTTCCAAACCTCCCCTCACCCTTTCCATCCACAAATGTCCTCATCCTCCTCCGTAGTTGCAGAAACTATGGAAGAAAAAACTCCCGATAATCCAAAACAAGTACTAGCCGAGCTACTGGATCTCTTACCTACTACAATAAAAGGGAGCATTACTGATGATGCTCTACTTAGGTTTACTGTTACCAGAATCCATGTTTACCAAAGGATACTTCTCAGGAGATATGGTGTGTCAAGCTCTCCGGTCCAGTGGATAGACTGGCATCCAACCTATCCCTTTCTCAATGTCTTCTATGTCCCATGCTTACACACAATATCGTTCCCGAAGGAAGCCTTTTGTCTATTATGGTACCTTGCTCGAGTCTATAGAATCGGCATGATCTTTTACAAACCTTGGTTGACCAATTTTCTAAGAAGATTCCCCACAAGAAACCAAAGTCCCTTTTTCCGCAAATGGCTCTTCTTATTCTCTACTGAAGCAAACTGGTTACAAGAACTCAGGCACATGACAGACTGTTCTTATATCCTCATGACGTTCCATCTCAAGGATCATCTCTATATGGATAAGGACAAGTCACGTGTAAATATTTTTCCATCCAAATCCCTGTTGGGAAAGTACAACCAACACCCTTTCAACAATATCCACTGTTCCAATCACAGAAACTGGAAGGACATCCGGGAAGCAATGTGCCATGTCAATAACATACGTCCTGCAACAGTACCACCGGAGCTGTTTAACCCTTTCTTTTTCAATGAAGACGGACATGCAGACAAGACTGAAATCCTATTTCCAGAGCATTATCGACTCTATCTCAGGAGAGCACAGGCTTTTCATTTTATCACTGATGAAGATTTCTGGATGGAGACTTTTAAAGATTTAGATTTTCCATACCCTCCAAATCCAGAGTCTTATGACCTTCAGTCCGAAGCTGTTGAAGAAGAGTCTGCACCTAAGATCGTGGCTAAAGAAATCCGTCTCACAAATCAAGAAGGAATCTGGGCACGTGAAATCAATCATGAACTTTGGGGACCTGACATTGATGTGGAAGATCATAATTTGGACAACCTGCTAGAAGCGTGATCAAGATCTGATGCTGATCCGATGGGATTCTCTATGTATAATTAATAGTCTTACTTTTGTGTGGTGTGATGTGTGCTAGCCTATGATAATGTATGTAAGGACTCCACGTAGGATTCCACCCTTGTAAAAAGTTAGGTGGTCAAAAAGCAAATTTTGAAAATGGGATGCCATTTTGAAAATTAGCTTTACCTAAAAGTAAAAGTAGAAAGTTAGGTGAGTCTTGTAAGAAAGTTAGTTGTAAAACCTCTATATATAGAGGTCTTTGGCATGAAATGAGAACCAAGCTTTGGCATAACACTTTTCTCTCCATTCTCTCATTCTTCCACGAAATTCTCTCTCTCTCCATTCCTTTCACTCCTTCCTAAAGCCTTCTTCACTCAAACACCTTTGCCTTACACACTCCAACCCTATACAATCGAGAAAGTGAGAAGGAGAAGGGAGAAGTTGCCTTACACACTCCAACCCTATACAACTTGTATACCATTAATGGCTCCGATACCATTAATTGTATACAAGGGAGAAGTTCTTTCTCGATTGTATAGGGTTGGAGTGTGTAAGGCAAAGGTGTTTGAGTGAAGAAGGCTTTAGGAAGGAGTGTAGAACGGTTTGGCAATGGGAATTTATCATCAGTAAGAAAATGATTTAAAGGCTTGTAATTGATTACCAGCCTCAATTTCCCTCTTGCCTGCTCTGCTCGTTTATTGACATAGAATGCTTCACATGCCCATTCTGATTTTGTCGGCTCAATCAAGCCATCAAGCTGGAGTTGTTGCAGCTCGGCCTAGGCTAGTGCCAGGTGTTCAGGATTCATGCCTTTGTGACTAGCTTTTGTCGGATTAATGTCTTCATTCCGTTTGAACGGGAGGGTGATGAAGAATTCCTCATTTTGCCATAACGGCCTTGGATGTTTTTTGAGAAAATCTGTATGGCCTTCAGCACAATTGGTCTCAACAATCTTCATCTTGAGTTGTTGTAAGCCATCAGAGATGTGGAACAGGTTTGGTACTCCTGTCCATGGGAGCAGATGTCCTCCAATCTTCATACCTTCTGAAGTCCAACGGACATTCTTGAGATTGGGAATAATATCAAACCCAATAAGAACATCCTTGCCCGGTAGATCAGTGCCATAAAACGTTGCTGTGAATTGAAAACCAGTAATGAGCTTGAGAGTGACTGGCTTACTTTTGAGAGTAACCTCAAATAGTTCACCATTGGCTGCTCGAAACATTCGGGAACACTTCTTCCAGTAATCTTGTGGCAATACTTCGGGCTTCATGAAACTAACCACAGAGCCAGTATCAAAAAATGGTATTACTTTGACTGGCTTCTCATACTTTTCTGGAATAATCCAGACTTGTGCGGATGGAGTAATCTGATCTTTAATCTTGAGAGAGGACAATTCTGGATCCATAGTGTGAGCAAAAGTGGATATCATGTAGCAGTGATAGTCTTCATCTTTATAAGAAGAATCGTCGGAGTCAGAGTCGGTGTCAAAATATTCCTCTGCTACTTTGAGAATTGTGTCTGGACCCTGTTCACCTTCTTCAGAAAATATAGATTCAAGATCAGCATCCTCGTCCCATGGTGTAACTTGATGGAGGGAATCAATAAGTTGAGCACGCTTCTTCTTCTGTGGACATTGATTGGCAAAATGGCCTTCTTTCTTGCAAACAAAGCACTTAGTGCCCCTCTTTTTCCCTCTGAATTTTTTCTTCTTAAAGAACCGGAATCTCCTTTTCTTTTCCTTTCCATAGGATTGTTTGGAGAAATGCCTGAACTTGGCCTTGTGGTGCCTTTTTCTAGAAGGACAATAACAGTTCTTGTCTGAGCCTTTGCACTTGATTTGCAAATCTGGTCTATGGCAACTGGAGTGGATGATCTTCCCCATAAACTGGAGATTTTGGATGAACTCGTACTTGTTGCACAATTGGTCCAGTGCGATCAAGGCCTGTTGATATAATCGACCTAGGGTGGTTGCTGCAAGTGGAACTTTTGCCATGTTGAGATTCTGCAGTATTTCTTTCCCTAATGGAGCAGGGAGAGAATTCAGATAGGCTTGTTTGAGATTTACATCATCAAAACCGCCAACCAGATAAAATCTTTCTGAGAACATATTGTAATGCCGCTCCAGGTCTTTCCTGCTAAAAGAACAGCACTTGATCTTTAACAATTCTTCTCGGGCTTGCTCAATAGAGTCTCCCCAAAATCCTAAGAACTCAGTGTGAATGAGTCCAAAGAAATGGTTAATGTCATTGGATGCACGAACTTCATCTTGTCTATGACTTCCAAGATTGAACCACCATAGCTGTAGGCGTCCATGGAATTTTGCAATGACTCTATCCACTGCCTGAGCAAAAGTAGTACCTTCCTTTCTTAGCTCAATACCCATGTAAGAATAAATCTGGAGCAATTTATCCTTCCATTGATGGGGAGGAATATCATCCAGGGAGATAAGAGGAATATCCCGAGCATATGTTTCTGAATGATCAGAAGCGATAGGCACGGCCTTGGGCTCTGGCCTTTTTGTACTTGTTTCTCCTTGAGATTCAGCTTGAGTAACAGTTGGCTCTTCAATATTCATCAGCAAGTCACCAATCCAAGTATCATCATCATCATCAGAGACATCGTCTAGAACGCTAAGGACTTTAGGTTCTTTTGGAGGAATAGGTGTTTCCGATTCTGCTAATTCTTCTAGAAAGGCGGAAATGGGATTTTGACAAGTCAGTACTTTGTCATCTTTGATACAAAGTCCTTTTTGCTTTCGATCATGAGGGGGTGGAGTTGGAGATCTTTGTCGTTCAAGACGGTTATCATGGCCAACATCATGGGGGTAACTGCTAGGAAATCCGAAAGACGGAAAACTAGGCTCATACGGTGATGTAGTGGGTAAAGGTTGATAAACTTTGGAGGGTTGGATGGAATGAAAAGAAGGGAAAAAGGGGTCTATCTGGGGTTTTTCTCTTCTCATGGTTTCTAACTGGTATTTCAGGTGGTTGAGTTCAGCTTCCTTTTGACGAAAAGCTGGAGAAAAGGCACTGATTCGCTTGGCTAGGTCAGATAATTCAGCATTCACTCGATCAATATCTGCTTGGCACCTCACCATGACATCATGTGAAGTTTGGAAGCCTCGATCCAATTGTTCTGAAATCTGGACTTGTCCCCGCGCTATCTGCCTTAACATCTTATTTTGCGCAAGAGCATTCTCAGACTGCCAGTTCAAAGTTGCTTCTGCTGCAGTAATAGGCTTTCTGGTACCATCAGACTGAATGGTAGTTGCTGGGATCTTCCAGACATGTCTCGTCTTTTGTTGCTCATCTGAGTATTCAAGCGGAGGAAACTCAGCTTCATAGGTGGTAGAGCTAGGATCCATTCCTTCTGGAGTCCTGATCATATTTACTTCTGGAACCTTGCTATACTGCCTTCTGGCTGCCTGCTTGTTGGCTTTGTAATCCAGCCATGCCTTAGGTGGTCTTTTTGGATCACCATAAAGCACATAAAACTCAAACTTTTTGCCCGTCGGTTCGCCCAAAGTGTCCACTGCTGGGTCACCTTCTTCATATAACTCCTTGAGTTCTCGTTGAGAATAGCCAAAGTTACTAGAGTCCAGTTCATCTTCTTCTTCTGGGTCATAATCAAGACATGCTTGGCAGCTACATACTTCAAAGTACTTGTGGCCATCTTCATCTTGACCAGCATAGACGGCTTTCCCGTCTCTGTCAAAGTAGAGGATAGGAGGGTCTGCATCTGAGACTGAATAGGCAGTAGAAAATGGTGTGGGTGAAGAGGATGGTTTTTCTGACAATTCTTTAGCCTTTGGAAAAGTAATAGAAACTTCTCCATTTGGAAGTGTTTTGAAAGATGGATCTTGACTTGCAACTGGCTGTGTAGACTGGACTTTTCTTTCATAGGTAGTGATCCAGGATTCTGGCAATAACTTTACCAGCTCATCATGTGGAATTTGCCTTGGGACGTACACATGATTTGGAAATTTAACAATAGGGATCCTATGTTAAAATTTAAAAATAGTTGAACAAATCATGTCAATAGGTTTAAGCCTTTTAATTTAGTGGTTGAATTCATTATGATTAATATCAAAGACAAATTTTATGTTTTAGGTTCAAATTACAAATGGGATGCCTTTTAGGAGTGCTTGAATTTGTTATTGTTTTTACTTTCTTCATCAAGATTTATTTATTTTTTAAATCAATTTGTCATCGAAGTCTCTATTGATGGAATGTAATAAGGAAGGCTATGGTTACCATTTAAAACGTGCTGAAAATGTATATTAGGAGAATGTGAAAGATATTTTTTCATGTGAGAAAATATTAAAAACAACTTAAGTGATATACTAGAAAATACCACAAGCTATATTTTGATGTCAAATCACTTTCTCTGTGTGATGTTAAGGATTCATTACAAATTTAGGACAAATAGGCATAAAGACGCAACAAACTTATTAAAATAGTTTTCTATAGACATGTTTTCCCTTTAACTTAATGGAAAAAAAAAACCTTCAAAAATCTTACTTTAAGAAAAAAAGGAGAAAAAGACCCTGTAGCAGCCCTTCCTAGTAGCGTCTGTGTCCCATCCAAGCCTTTACTAGAGAAGGAAAGTGTAGTTGCTATCCACACCCCTACCAATGTGAATGGTAATAAGGTGTTGAAGAATCACAAAATATACGTTTGTCTATCAATGACACGAGTTTTATTTTAGGAAATAGAACGATCGAATAACAAGACCCAACAAAAAACTAAACTTCATGTGATTTCAATTATTATTGGAGTATTTCAATTATTTTAATATTTAAGGCTTTTTAAAGATTTTTTTTGGACTTTTACACTTTGACTCTCTAAAATAACTCTAATAACTCACCAAACTACAGTATTACTCTTTAGTCCTAATTTTAGCTAATTAACATAACCCACCTAAACCATAAATGATTGAGTTATAAGTCATCTCCTTTGTGAATTAGAGTTGTAATGGAATAATAGCTGACTCATCCCTGCCAAAGTAAACAGTATGTTTACTGTGCATAGGGATGAGGGAGTCAGTATCATTGCGGACAAGTTGTTAAATACAAAGATTCAGAAGATTATGCATGCGTGACAAATTTTGGTGCTCTACGCCAAAGTTGCTAAAGCCATATCTTGTGATGAGGCATGAAATTTCCTTTTCTTTTCCGCAAGTCTTCCACATAATGGCATCGAACGGTGGAAAAGCAACTACTTCCCTTTTTGGTGTAATTATTGGGATAGAAATGCTCCTTTATACCGTGGAAAAGTAACTACGTTCCCTCTACTTTCCCTTTTGGTGTAATTATTGGGATAGAAATTGTTCGATGAAATTCTACATGCAAGTGTACATGTCGAACAAGTAATATAATGATAAGTCTGAGTATCGTCTTACAGAGATTAATATTATCAACTTGACTAATTACTAGTGGTGAATTGATCTTACAATTTATCTAGCAAGATATCATGAAAAGATGTTCTAAATTGAAAGATCACTAAAGCAATTGATTTCCAAAGAGTTAATAAAATATGCTAGAGCCTAAGATTTCACCATAGTTAGTAGATATGAATTCCAATAATTTAATGCTTACAAGAACAATGATATTTATGAGATGGTGGAATTTCCTAATTTATTCATTATCCTATGTCTACGTATAGCGAACCCACTTAGCTTATTAATTCATCGTGAGTCTGCATATGAATTAAATAAGCTAAGAGCATTAACGTCAATGAATATTCCAATTAAAGCCACACAATCAACATGGCATATGTCTACCCACATTTGATTTATGGTTGTATATTATAAGATGCATTTGCATATTCTCTCCTATCGGTCTCAAATATGCACATCAAATTGATCAATTGATGATTAATCACTCAATCACATTAAAGATAATCACATATAACTCACATAAATATATTGTCTTGCATAAGATGTCAACTAAGGAACTCATAACATCCTAACTATGCTACATCTTAGCTCTAGCAAAAGTAATTTAGTTCATAATATTAAAATAAACAGAAATAATACAACATATTACACAAAACATCTAGATTAGAACAAACTAAAAAGTTGTCACCAATTGTTGTCCCTTTCAAGAAATTTCTGTGCAACTCTACACATCAAGGGGGAGAAAAGAAGCCATCTGAAAAGAGTGGCGAAATTCCTGCTCACGCGCCGCCACACGCCGCCGTCGGTCTTCACAAAAACCTCCAGAAATCGCCACTTATGATGCCAGGAGTGCCGATCTGCCAAGATCTTGAGCTGATTCGTGGTCGAACGGCGTAGATCTGACAAATTCTCCACTCAGCCCCCACCGCGTCTCACTAGAAACTGCCGCACGAAACGCTACAAATCAGCTGCAGACTGACCGAAAATCTCTGTTAATGGCTGGATACGGTCCTTCCTTGCTGATCTGGTCTCAGATTTGGCCGGAAAATGGTGCTTCTTTGTCGAAGTAACGCCAAATGGTGATTTTGCTCAAAACTTGACCGGAGAACGAGAGCTCGACGGCGTTCACACGTTCCAAACACCCGGATTCTTGGACAAAGTTCTGGGTTCCACCACCAGGGAGAATTGGTCGGTTGTCGCACGACCGTTTTCCCTTTTTTTCTTTGTTTTCTCCGACTATTTCACTCTCTCTGGTCCCGCACGCACTACCGTCCCCTTTCTTTTTTGGTTCTCCATCTCTTTTTCCACACCAATGCCTCCTCTTTCTCACATGTTCCTTTGACTTTTCTTCTTGCCATTTTCTTTCTTTTTCCAGTTCACGACCCAAATCTCATTTTTTTCTTTGTAAAAGCCTCACGGGTCCCATGTGTTTCCTTTCTCTTTCTTTGTCTTTTTCTTTTCCTTACTTCTCACGTGCTTCATAGACAAATGATGAACGTTGATCACCTTTTTTTGCATTCTTCTTTTTCTTCTATTTTGAGTTTGCTGCATAAAATAATAAAATATACATAAATACACTTAAATACAAATATAATCTAATAAAAATAATTTTAAATATTATCTAAAACAATCAAAATAACTTCATATAAAATAGAGTTATCAGAAATGTTCCTCTATTTCAACCACTATTTTTGATAAACTTTTTCTCTCTCTTTGTCTCTCTTTTTAAAACTTTTTTGGTTTCTAATACTTTAGGTTCACGCTCTATTCATGTTTGCTTAAACGTGTAAACTGAACTGTTTGCACACATAGATGAGAATAAAACTCTGATAAATGGAGAGAAAACTCGTTTACAATGTAATGGGATAAGTTGTTCCCATGATGAAAATTATGAACATAAAACAAAACCATTTATAAGCAAAACGAAAGAACTAAAACCTAAACCTAAAATCCTTGTCCGGAGGTCCGAGATGTGTCTTCCTGCAGGTTGCGTGCTGTAGGCTGGACGGTGCAGGTGGCAGCAGAGAAGTCAGACGCGTGCTTCTCTATTGCCCCTCAGAGCTGGTGACGTGGCAGCCACGTCCACGTGGCTGCCACATAGACTCATATCCAAACAGGCTCCCTCAAGCTAAAGGTTGATATGTGTTGACGACATTTAGCTTGCGAAGGAGATGAAGATGCTGATTTGCCCCGAGGGCCTTGGTTAAGATATTGGCTGGCTGATCCTTGGTTCCAACATGTTTGGTCTTGATGAGTCCTCGCCGAATCTTTTCTCGAATGAAATGGCAATCTACATCTATGTGTTCGGTCCTTTGATGGACCATAGGATTGGCCGCTAGCTCCATGGAGGCCTTGTTATCACAATACAAGGTAACAGGGTGGGGAATATCAATTCCCATATCTCCCAGAAGCCCTAATAACCAAATGATCTCACATGAGGTGAGCGCCATGGCTCGATACTCTGCCTCAGTGGAAGATAAAGAGACAACTGCTTGCTTCTTGCTTTTCCAAGAAATCAAGGCGTCCCCAAGCATGACACAAAATCTAGTGACTGATTTTCTACCAACTTTACATGTGGCATAATCAGAATCACAGTAAGCTCTCATCTGATATCCTCTTGTGACGGGGATGAGTAGGGTTGTACCAGGGCAGCTCTTCAAGTATCTAACCACTCGAATCGCAGCTTCCCAATGGGACTTCTTCGGAGAGTGCATGAATTGTGCTAAGTTGTGAACTGCATATGAGATGTCCGGTCTTGTGACGTTGAGATAGTTCAACTTCCCAATGAGCTGTTGATATTTCAAAGGATCTGCTAAGAGAGGATCATCATCACGAGGGATTGGTGCCCCCTGATCATACTGTGGTGTAGTCAATGAGAGATTGGTGTCCATGGGATTGTCAACCGGTTTGGCTCCCCCAAGCCCAAGCTCATCAATCAGCTCCAAAATATACTTACGTTGACTTAACTGAAGCCCTTGAGGATCTTGTAGGACCTCAATCCCAAGATAATACTTGAGATCTCCCAAGTCCTTGATATGAAAAACTGAATGAAGATGCTCCTTGAGCTCATGAATCCCATCAAGATTGCTGCCCGTGATGAGGATGTCATCAACATAAATGAGAAGGAGTACGATGAGATTACCTCGACGTCATACAAATAAGGAGGTGTCATGCATGGAATCCTGATATCCAGCTGCGAGAAGGGCATCGGTGAACTTGGCATACCATTGCCGAGCAGCCTGTTTCAGGCCATATAAAGATTTCTTCAACTTGCAGACTTTCCCACTGTGCTCATGTGGGTCTCCAGGGGGAAGTCGCATGTATACATCTTCATGGAGATCGCCCTGTAAGAAGGCATTGGTGACGTCCATCTGATGGATCCCTCAATGATTCTGGGCGGCAAGGGATAGAGCGCATCGGATGGTGATGTGCTTGACAACAGGAGCAAAGATCTCGTGATAATCGACACCTTCCTTCTGACTATAGCCTTTAGCTACGAGACGGGCTTTGTACCGTTCCACTGTGCCATCAACTTGATACTTGATTTTGTACACCCACTTACACCCAATGGGCTTGCGGCCAGGGGGCAAGTCCACAATGTCCCAAGTGTCATTGTCTTCTAAGGCTTTGATTTCCTGTGCCATGGCTTCTTGCCTTCTAGGATTGCCAACATCCTCATGGTGATAGAGAGGCTCAGTGTCTGCGGAGATGGAGGCAATGAAGTGTTGGGAAGAAAGGGAAAGATGAGCATAGGAGAGGTAGGAAGAGAGTGGGTAGGTGGAAGAGTCACTCTCAGAGAGATGGATAGGAGGACAAACATAATCGGTCGACCAAAGTGGTGGTCGGGTTTCCCGAGTGGATCGTCTGGGAGGTGGAGCAGATGTGGAAGTGGAGGGAAGATCATTCCCCGAGGATGGAAGGTCATCATCAGAAAAACATCATAGGAATCGGCAGAGGGTGGTAAAGGAACGGGAGTCTGATTCGATGGTGGAGTGGGAGCGGAAGGTGAAGAGTCAACTGTGGGAGGTAGTGACTCAATGGTGGGTTCCGGAGATGGTGGAGCAGGAACCTCAAGATCAGGTGGAGCCAAGGGACCCTGCATAGTAGAATGCGTTTTGGGACCTATATGGGAAAAGGGGAAGATGTCCTCGTAAAATTTTACATCCCGACTTACAAAAAAATTTCAGCTTTCGGCATTGTAAAGCCGATACCCCTTTTGACCTCGAGCATATCCCATAAAGACACTGGGAATAGCCCATGGGGCAAACTTGTCCTGAGGCCCCACAGTGGTGGCATGACATATGCAACCAAAAACTCTAAGATGTGAGAGGGATGGTGATTTTCCAAATAATTTTTCAAAAGGAGTGGTTCCTTGCAAAATAGAAGAGGGCATCCTATTGATGAGATATGTGGCAGTGAGAATGCATTCTCCCCAAAATTTCCCGGGCATGGAGCTCTGAAATTTCAGAGCTCGTGCAACATCAAGTAGATGCCCACAACCCCATTTTGTTGAGGGGTGTGAACACAAGAACTCTCATGGATAATGCCTCGTGATGAGAATAATTGTTTAGTATGAGAGTTGAAAAAATCAGAGGCATTGTCAGATCTAATGCGTCTAACTTCTAAGCTGAATTGATTTTTTACCATCAACAAAAATTCCTCTAACCGAGAAAAGGTTTCACTTTTGACTTTCATGAGGAACGTCCATGTTCCCCATGAAAAGTCATCAACAAGTGTGAGGAAGTATCGGGATCCATCATGATTGGGGATACGATAAGGTCCCTAAACATCAATGTGGATCAGATCAAAAATCCGTTGCGCTGTGTGGTCGCGCGTAGGAAAATGATTTCTTGTTTGTTTTGCAAGAGGGCAAACCATACAAGGAATGGACAAAATATTTTTGCAAGATTTGAATTCATTTAAAAATTGAAATTTGGCTTGGGACATATGCCCAAGTCTACAATGCCAGAGTTGAGAGTTTGAAAAATCACACGCTGACAACGTGTTTACAAAAGATGGGCAAGGCCTAGAATATAAAGCAACATCATTTTTGCCAAGACATGCTACAAAGAAATAAAGCCCATTACGCATTCTACCGAGGCCTTTGACTTCACTCGTCAAAAGGTCCTGAAAGACACAAAAATCGGCATATAGGATGATGCGACAATTATTTTCATGGCAAAGTTTGGAAGTAGACAAAAGATTGAATTTAAAGTCTAGTGAATATAGAACATTGTTCAATTTCAGTTGTCTAGATATATGGGTGTGTCCAGTGTGTGTAATCAAGGCACTATCACCATTAGGAAATTTAACTTTCCTAGATCTAGATGCACATGGAACAAGGGAATCTAAGCATTGAATATTAGCAGTAATATGATCACTTGCACCAGAATCAATAATCCAAACTTTTGAGAGGAAAGCGCTTGTACCTGCGAGATAGGCATGAGCATCTGAATCATCATGCAGGAATCGAATGAAGCGCTGGTAATCAGTCTTGGTGATGAAGACATGATCAGAATCATTAGCCACTAGGTTGGCTTGAGCAGTAGGTGGAGCATCTCCTTTGTAGTACTTGTGTCCGGGGGGGTACCCATTGAGTTTGTAGCACTCTTTGCAATCATGGCCATAATTTTTACAGTATTCACATTGAGGGCCAGTCAAGTGGTAGCATTCCTTTTTCCGATGGCCTTTTCTTCCGCAAAAATCACATTTTTCGTCCTGCCGCCCCCCCCCCCCCCCCCGAAATGACCTGTCGTTTTGCCCAGCTTTGAGCGAAAACGACACGACGTTTTGAGTGGCCCTAAACGACCTGTCGTTTTGTCGAGATGAAAACGACATGTCGTTTTGACCGGTTTTAACTGAAAACGCTGCGTCGTGTGCCTCGGGCTGTCGTTCGCTGAAGCCCGTCCCCATAGGTTGATCCGACGTAAAAGAGTGCTGACGCGCGTGGGGACCTATTGCGTCGGCCGAGTGTTTCGCCGCAACAAAGGTGTAATCGCCGGTCGTCTTCCCCAACGCATTCCGACGATATTCGGCCTTGCTGATGATAGCATAGGTCTGAATAACGTCCGGAGGAGGCTGCATAAGCAGAATCAGCTCACTGATTGCAGAATAACCGTCGTCAAGACCGTTTAAGAACTGATAAAAGTTCATCCGAGCTTCGTGAAGCTGCCACGGCCGGTGTTGGAGCACCTCCGGCTAAATTGTCTCCAGAAGAGTGGTGTACTCATCCCAGAGCTGTCGGAGGCGGCTGAAATAGGTCGAAACGGCCTCTCCCCCTTGCCGGATTCCCCAAATTTCTCGAATGAGGTCGTAAACCCTAGATGGGTCGACCTGAGAATAGCGGGTGTGGAGCTCGGACCACATTTGAGCCGCTTCTCGGGTGTAGATGAGGCCGTCGTGCAGTTCTGCAGAGATGGAGTTGAGAATCCAGCCACGGCAGAGATCATTGCAGCGGTCCCAGAGGTGTCAGGTCGGAGAATCGGGTGCTGGCTTTGGGTACGACCCGTCGACAAAAACAAGCTTGTTTTTTATGGAGAGGGCGATTTTCATCGTTTTGCTCCAAACCGCGTAGTTCGAGCGGTCGGCGAGCTTCACCGTCACAAGAGCCACCGAATAGGTGTCGCTGATGTGAAGATACAGCGGATCCGAAGGTTCGGGTGCGGTGTTGACCCGTAACAGAGAATCGGATGGATTTGGCGGCGGTGGAGACGGCGTATGAAGGGGGTTTTGCCCGGAGGTGGTTCCAGGGGTGAACCCGCTTCGTTCGCTGCGGTGGGGTGGCACATACGGCGTCTTGCCGTGAGAGCTGCTGACAATGGGGTCGGCCATCGGGTCGGGTTCGTCGTCTACGGTGGTGAGACAGAAACGGCGTCATTCTGTGGAGAATGAATGGAGGCCAAAAAATGACAGCGTTCGCGATGTAGGGCGAAGTGCGGTCGTTTAGCAGACGGCGTCGTTTCTGTTGGGAGAAAAACGGCGTCATTGCAATGTAATGGGATAAGTTGTTCCCATGATGAAAATTATGAACATAAAACAAAACCATTTATAGGCAAAATGGAAGAACTAAAACCTAAACCTAAAATCCTTGTTCGGAGGTCCGAGATGTGTCTTCCTACAGGTTGCGTGCTCCAGGCTGGACGGTGCAGGCGGTAGCAGAGAAGTCAGACGCGTGCTTCTCTGCTGCCCCTCAGAGCTGGTGACGTGGTAGCCACGTGGACGTGGCTGCCACATAGACTCATATCCGAACAAAACGAGGATTCATGTGCTGGATAGAATTTCAGCCAAGTTTCTTTTGGCCACAATCTATGAAATATTTTGAAAAATTTGGGGCATAATTAGGGGGCTATTCTAATTAAGTTATTTGAAATTTTATTGAAGGAAATTGTTGTGATTATGTTGAACTCGAGAAGAAGCAAATAAATACTAATGGTAAAAAGTATAATTTTGAGCGTGCCCCCACTTGGAGAAACCTGGCCCATGCAAAAGAACGCATTCTTTCTACGTGCCTACACGTGGCCTTCCCAGGGACATTTTCACATTATAATGGGTATTTTTTGTTGAACTCATCAAATTATAATGTGAAAATGTCCCCGGGAGGTTGATCAGTAGTGCAACCAAGAACCTCAAATATGTGACGAACCTCATCCTTCTACGCTCTCAATCAAAATGGAATTGTCTGCTCTCAATTAGTTGTGCTAGTTGTGCGTATTTATGAAAGGAGTTAAGCGAAGTT